>JARHVA010002798.1:1747500-2202500 GCA_037957365.1 Torreya grandis | reverse complement strand
AATAGAAGGGGTTGTTAGAAAGATAGTTAAGTGGACTACCTAGCATGAGCTAGATCCAAGAAGAATATGCTTGTGAAGAGGCTATCAATCCATTGTTGATAATAATCAAGTTAGAAATGATAAATTAAAAGACTTTCATAAAGTAAATGAAATGTAATATAAGAAGGAAGTAGAATTCTTGTTAAAGAAAATGACTAAATATAGCAAAATTGGGTTAATACTTATGCTAAGGTGGGTGGAGTTAGGTTTAGAAAATAAGAAAAGGGTTTGTGAATAGGTAAGAGCATATAAAATTAGGTTCAGTTGGAGTTAAGGGGTCAAAATAACTTATTATTTTCTACCATAGTGACCACTAGTGGTTGGGTGAACCATCAATGATTAGACTAACCATCGATAGTTGGGTAACTATTAGTGGTTGGTGGTGACTATCGATGGTTGGCTAACCATTGATGGTTGCTTATGTGTTTTTGAAGAAACTCAAAAAAGAATGAGTGAATTGTCAGATAGGGGTTCTATAAGGATTTGGTAGAGAGAAAACAAGTTGTAGATAGGTATGATCAAGTTTTGGGTTTAGAAATATAAAATAATAATGCTAAAGTATTGATATACCTATAGCTTGTTAGATGTTTGATAGAGGAAGGCTGAAGAAATTTCAATAGAGTAATAGTACTTTGGCCTCAAAATCAAATTTGGTAGAGGTATGGGTCTCTTTTGCTGATGTTGAGTTACTCAAGGAAGGCTAGATGCTAGAAGACTTGAATACCTGTGTGTAAGAAGATTTGATAGCTTGATCATGGATCCTTTTCACCTTCTACTCCCCTCCTTTTATAGGCAAAGAGAGATGAAAATGGAAGGTTACCTAGAGGGTGAGCTTGTTGATCACAATGCTTGGAATTTTGTTAGTAGTACAAAAGGCAAACAAATTAAATTATGCCTCATTATCTCACACACAGCTAGTGATGTGTTGGAAGGTGAGGAGGTGAGGACTTGACCATTGATGGTTAGGCTAACCATTGATGGTTAGGTTGACCATTGGTAGTTGAGCATATGAGGGTAAAAGGGTCAAATTAAGTTAAAAGGTTAATTTAGTAGGTTGATGAGTTAGCTAACTAGGTGGTCAACTAGACTCAAGGTCCGATATGGGTCTTAAGGTGTTTTGAGAACTAGAACTATTGTGTGTAGTTTTTTAGTGTCTAAATTTTGGCCCCTTTTTTTATGTGGATTTTATTTAAAATGCTACAAAGAAAAAATGGATTGTTGGTTAAGGTCTGATTGTCTTAAGTGTGGGAGGAGGCGTCCCCCCTCAAATTGAGATTTGATGAGGTGAAACTAAAATTGGGTTGGGGTTTGATAAGTGATTGATGGTGAGTCACTAAGTGGTGAAAAAAGGGTTAGGAATTTGAAATGCAATCTTGTGCATAAAATGTGACTAAGTGCAATAGTCAAGATCACACAAAGACTAGAGTTTCCAATATTAGTAAAAATAAGGTTGCTTCTAAAATGACAAGCAATAAGGTAACTGGTCCACAACATTGGTTATAGCTGATCAAGTTACTCTATAAGTCTCTTAAATAGGGTTGGTGTTTTCATAGTTATTTGAGGTAGGAATTTCTCCCTTGAAAAACACAAATGGTTTGGACGTGCATTAGGTGGTGTAAATTTAAATGGTCAACCTAGCAAAAATGGTCAATGTGGTTAAAAAGACCAATGCAAGGTCATCATGGAATATGCAATTGTTTGGGTCAAAAATGGCCAACATCAAGTTGGATGAGTTCAAAGGGTTGGTTGGAGAAGGGTAATCTCCAAAAGTTTAAGTTTTGTTGTGGTGGAGATTAGGTGATCTCCAATATTCTAGCATTTAAGTATAAGTGCCTAAAATGAAAAAGTGTGGGGCCCTGATCATTGATAGTTAGGGGTTCTTAGGGTTGACTATAAATGATCACTTTGACCATTGATGGTTAGGAAAAACCACAAAAAGTAAGAATATTAAAAGTGAAAATGAAGTTTCATTTTCACTTTTGACAATTTGACTCCATGCTCTGGTGATTATGCACTTTGGTGTTTTACTGAGAGTTGACTGAGGTGCAAGTTTGTGATTGGTTGAATTTATTTTTTGAGGTGATTGGTGGGGATCAATGATGTAAGGTGTACAAGGGCATGACCAAAAATCTAGATGTGGGATTTGACCTTGATATTGATCGAGGAATGAGGTAGGGAGTGTATTAAGTTTGTAGATTAGTTGATTAAATCTGTTGTTGAAATGAAATTTCAATCATTTATAATCGTTTGGAAATGGAGTTTGGGTGGTGTTGCCCTAGTTTAGGTTATGGGTGAAATCAAAAAATGTAGTGGATGAAACTTAAAATTGATTAAGGTTTTGAGTTGGGGTGGGTTGTAAGATAGTTTTAAGTAGTTTAGTTTCTTGTTTTTGTTGTTTTGATATTCTTTTGAGGTAGGTAAAGTTTAGTGTTTCACCATCAATGGTCACATATACTGACTGACAGTGGTTAGACTCAACCATCAATGGTCAAACCAACCATCAATAGTTAAACACTAAGGAAAAAAGGGCCATTATGCCATCAATGATTAGATGAACCATCAGTGGTCGAGAATTTTAAAGAAGATTTGTTTGAAAGGTGTAGATGAAGATTTGTTTAAAAAAATTATTTGAAAAAAAATGTGTGGATGGATTAAAATTTTAAGTGTAAATTTAGGATAGGTGATGTGTTTGAGTGATAGATTGGGATGATTTAGGAAAAGTGTCAAGTAGGAATGACATATGGAGTTGATAGCTAATTTGATGGTTGGTGGATAGAGTTAGGTGTTGTTTGATAGGTTAAGATAGGGTAATTATTAATTAAGTGTGATGTTGTGAAATAGTTTGTTGGTTAGAGTGGTGAGAATTTTAGGTTAAGGGTAGATGTTTTTTAAATTATAAAATTAATTTTGTAGATTTATTTGTTCCATTAGTTTGGAATAAGTTGAAAAATGTGGGTATAGGTTGGTACTAAGCTCAATCTAGAAAACTAAGTGTGTGTGCTAATGTGGTTTTTTACAGACATGAGACCAGAGCTAGATGAGGGATCAGGTCCCTAAGGTCTTTGAAGAGATTTGAGATGGTATTATTGTGGATGAGTGGGGGCACATGGAGGAGGTTGGCCTAAGATCCATGGTTTATTATCATCACCTACCATGGGATGCAACTATGATTATGGTCCTCATTAAAAGATGGGACCCAACCATGAACACATTTTTATTATTAACTAGAGAGATTAGAATCCTACTAGAGGATGTTCATAGGATTACATAGCTAGCCATTTGGGAGTTGCTAATTTACCACATTGAGATTAAGGAGAAGGATTACCATATAAATCTATTATATGGTGAGGATTAGGTCTATGCCAGGTGGTATTCTAGTGGCTTTAGCTATAGGTCTTTATAATAGAGAGCTCTAGAGGACTGATGTTTAATGACCATGATGATGATGGTGGTGTCTTATTTTACATTGCCTAATTTTAGAAGTGGTCAATCCCCCTATCTATTCCTAGGAGTGTTGGTAGAGATGTTACTAGGTAAGATAGTGTTTGAGTGGGATCCTATTTTGTTAGTCTAGATTTATAGGGAGCTCTAGGGATTCTGATCTCATTGATAAATTGGGAATAACATTGGATTCATTCTGCATTTCTAGGTAAATGAACACATTAGGGTTTTGAGGCCACTAGGGCTATCATGGGATGGATACACCTAAGTACACTTCATAGTGGGTTTCTTAAGATGGAGAGGAGAATATGATTTGATAGGTGTTAGAAGTGGTGCCAGAGACATTGATTGGTTCAGAGATGCTTTGGAGGGTCTGGTTGTAGGTGATGTGGTGTGGAGTCCATATGTGGGATGGCCTAGGTTGCGCAGTATAGTTATAACACTCTATCACTATAGAGTTGGTGATGGATTTTTGGGTAGAGAGAGGGGGATATGAAGATTATACTCTTTGATTGAGTTCATTGGTAGTTTAGTCTTATGTAAGGGATTTCAACTCCTTATCATAGATATAAGAAATAAGATGTAGAGTTTCTACTTCTAGAGCCACAACCATAAGATGTAGTACTAGACTATGAGGAGCTACCAGTCAGAGTAGTGATAGATGATGTTAGTTTTTTTTATGGATATGCAATATGGTATCAAGCCTTATATGTAATGGCTAATTTTGGATGGGGTGATGAGGGTTAATAATCCATGGATGTGGATCTTCTTAGGGCATCAATACAAGGTAGTGGTTAGGATAGGTAGGTATAGGTAGCATTAGTAGTTGCCCAAGCTTAGATCATAGGTTTATAGGGATAGGTGGCCACTCTAAAATACTAGATTGTCATTTTATAGGGTTAGGTTTCCACATTGATAGGAAAGTGAGATCAGGCAAGGATCTCTCTTAGTTTAGTGACCCGAAGAGAGAGATACCTTGAGATATAGGGCAAGATCGATGACAACACCATAGGGAAGACCACCTAATACAATTTTGATGACATGGTACTTAGATATAGTTGAGGAGTTGAGATACTATGAGGTGATAATATTATTATGATGTCCATAAGATCCAATATATAGAGAGTATAGGGATAGTTTAGCATGTGGTCTAGCTATAGGTACTCTAGGATAGTGGGCCTCTATAGTGGATTAGGCAGGTAGATCAGGGGGACCAACACTAGATGGTAGTGTAGGAGTAGGAAAGGCTAGTGGTAGTGGTGCCTCAAGGGCCTAATTATATGATATTATGTGATGTATATGAGATAGAGGTTTATACATTATTACATGTATCTTTATTTGATGGACATGATGTATATGATGATGTTTGTGATGATATATATGATGTATGTTCATGGTTTGCATGTTTTGATGTAATGTTTATGCTCATCTTTATGGTTCATGGTTTGATGTCATATGATGTTGTGATGATGGTGATTTTGTTTATGGATATGTTGATGTGGTTTTATGATTTGATGTTATAAGATGAATTATTGTGATGTTATGGTAAATGGATAGGATGATACATAGATGATGTATGATGTGGTTGATGATGTTTTGATCATTGATTATTTTTATGGATATGATGATGAATGGTTTAATTAGGGTTTTTTATGATATGATATATGTTCATATGATGTTTTGATGGTAGATGGATAGAAAAATATTATAGATAGAGAAATGTTGTATGATATGATTCATGATGTTTTGATCATAGATAGATATATGATGTGGTTCATGGATATAGTTCACAATGTTATTTTTATCATTGGTGTTTTTTGTTTATGATCATGGAGATGTAATGTGATTATGGTTAAGGATGTGATGAAAATACATAAATGATCCAAAACTCAGAATTTTTGGTTGACAAATATTTCAAGAAGACAAAAATAACATAGTAACAATGAATTTTCTGAGAAGAGATGTTTTATTACTCAAGATCGTAATACAACTATATGTTTATCTCTAGGAAGAGATGTTTGATTTCCATTTTAGGTTACATCTTCATTTATACACATTTTGAAAGTATGGGGAGAATTTTTAAGGTCACCAATCTCAAGGGAGATGAAGTGGTCCAACTTCTATGATTTAAAACAATACAAAATTTGAGGAATTACTATTTTGAGAAACTTATTATTTTTAGCCTACACTACTAAAATTGAAATTTGGGGAACTTCCATTGGATTTTCGGTGGTTAAATTCCATTAATAAAATATCCATGACATCTCACCACATTCTCCTTATTATTATATTTCCAATGGTTTAAACGGTGAGTCAATTGGAGATATGGTGCAAAAGTTATGGCTCTTGAAAGTTTCATCATCAATTGGGGTAGAACTGTCATCCGAATTATCGCCTGAATTATTGCTTAGATCATTAAAGCAAGTTAGATAACAAACTAAATGTAGTAAAGAGAGATGAGAATCATAAGACATATGTCTACATGAACCAATAATGATAAGAAGGTAAAGAAAAAACCATGATGCCTTTTTATTGATAAGGACCTAATAAACTCAAAGTTAGATTGGATTAAGGAAACTAAGTCTTTCGAATGCTTTGCATTAGCATGTTTAGGCTAATAAATACGTGTCTTGATCATAATTGTGTCAAGTAAGCTCAAAATCCCTTGATTAAAAGATGGTATAAAGGGAGGATAGGTGGTAAGTAAAAGGTAAAGGGTTGGATAGGTAAGGTAACCTTTTATGGGTTAGTTTCTCCCTTCTATAGGTGACCTAAGAACCAAACTAGACAAGTCCATGTCTTAATACTAGGTGTATACTGATCAATGTGGGAACTATACTAATGCTAGATATAAAATCTAATTGTAGCTTCCTTTGGACAACTAATTTTGATATAGGGTCTTTTGTTTATTGATTTTATTTTTGATAGTGTTTGAAGCTGATCAATGCGAGAAGCTTTAAATGATTGTTTTTGACCCATTTGACTTAGCCATCCTTCAAGGGAGTAGTCTAAGTTTGTATTTATTTATTTTGGTGGCTGTCCTTCAAGGGATTGTGTTTCTATGCAAAATTGCTTTTTACATTCAAAGAAGAAATAAGAAACTAAGAGATGGTCAAGGCTAGAAGATACCTAATAAAGTCGTGCGCACCAAAATCAGACGTTGGAAGATTCTCCTCTTTGGCTATGGAGGAATGACACCTGCAAAGAAGAAAAGGCTGAAACACGGAAAAATGTTAGTCAAAGATATGGTGGGCTGTCAGGCGAACGCCCGATCCCGGAAGTTTGAAGACTTCCTAGAAGGATATCAACCCACTGATAAAAAAGCAAAATATTGGACTAAAGTAGATATGATGAAAGATAAAATGACAGAAATAAAGGACAGAAAATAGAATGTGTACCTGATAATGAAGTAAAATGTTTTGTGTAGTTGCCGATGTCAGTCTCTGTGATGCCGGCGTCGGTTAGGAAAGTGCTGATGTCGGTTAAAGTGCTGGCGTCGGTCGGGGTAGTGACCGGCGTCGGTCGGGGCAGGTTCTGGACAGAGTCTACGCGAGTTGCAAAAGCTCTGGGAGAGTCGAAACAGGTTCTTAACAGGGTTGGGACAGGGTCTAATGCAGTCGAGACAAAGTCAGGGCAGAGTCTAGGCAAGGTTTTGGACAGGTTCTAGGCAGGGTTTTGGACAGGTTCTGGTTGAGTTGAGACAGGGTCTAGTCAGGGTAAGGTCTGAGTTTAAACAGGATCTGGGGATTTGCAGAAGGTCGAGTCTAAATAGAATATAGAGTATGGAAATAACAAGAAAGCAATAACCAAAAATAAAAATAAACAGATGAGGATACTTACCTGTCACAGTGTGAAGACATGATTGACGTTGTTGAAGTTCTCTGTGCAGTGCCGAATTTAAAGCGAATGCAGATTGGTTGATGCCAGAATTGGTTGATCATGAGAATGTTGATTGCAAGGGTCTATGAATGTTAGAGTTCAGGGGTCGATTTGATTGATTTATCAGTTGATTAACCTTTTGAATGGTTGGCAGACGCTGATGAAGGCAAGGGGCAGTTCAAGAGACAGTTCGATAACTGTTCGGGAAACTGATTGGGAACCGAATGATAACTAAAAATGAATAACGGTAAGGTGACCGACGTCGGCAGGATTGCCGATGTCAGCCGATAAGTGACCGACGTCGGTGACATCGGCCGGGGAAAGACCGTCGTCGGTAGATGCATAATGGGGATAGAGTCTAGCTTTAGCTCTGTGCTCATTTTTACATGCTTCCAGGGTCAAGGTTAATGGAAAAAAGTGATCGACAAGGGTTAAATAGGCGAAGAAGAATAAAATGGGGGATGACCAGGGGAGTCGACATGATTTCGGTGTCTACATTTGCCCCTTTTTGTCTTGTTGGTTGTTTTGGATGAACTGCAAGACAAAAATAGCAGTGATTGCCCCAGGTGAGGGATAAGGTTGATTTCGTCTTGTTGGTTGTTCGAATGAACTGCAAGACAAAAATAGGTAGCAGATTGCCTCGATTATGGATAAGGTATTCCCCCTCAAAGCAGGAGTCGAGGGAAGGAAACCGGGAATCGGGTGCTGATTTGACAAAGAGGGGATGGAAAAAGGGTGAGGGTGAACGCTGCAAAAGTCATGATTGCGCGCATACCACTGCACAAGATGGTCAGGTCAAAAGTGTCGTAGGTCAAGGGTCGAGGAGTGCCAAAATTGAAATAACTAGGCCCCAGCATTTAGTCGTCTGCTGATCGGGTTATTCAATCTAAGCTGAAGCTCCAAATGGGTCGTCACGTTCTAGGTATCCCGGGCTCAGGAAGTGCTCTTAGAAACATGAGAAAGTCACAAGTAGTGTGGATCAACCAGCTTGCGATCCTATACTTGTGAGGGTCCAAAAAGGTCTGTGCACAATTTTGCTAACCAGTCATGAGGTAGCATACATGCAAAAAAAACTAAGGCAACAGTGTCTTGGAAATGGTCGAGGTTGGAGGAGATAGGCATGATCTCCAATGGTTGGTGGTCGATGGATGGATGAATGGACGAAAGGATGTGGCCGAGCTAACCCCAGAAGACCCCATGTCAACTGAGTGCTGCCTACATAGCCCTGGTCATAGGGCCTCAGGCCAATGTAGTTCTCCCTAGAAGGGAGGAAGGGTCAAAGGGATGGAATTAGTCTTGGTCGAGGGCAAGGTCATAGTCAAAAGGAGGAAAGAAGGTTTGTCCATCAGAGAGACGAACAAATGAGAATGGTCGAGCTAACCCCAGAAGACGGTGGTGTCATCTGAGTGCTGCCTACATAGCCCCTGGTGATAGGGCCTCAGACCAATGTAGTTCAGACAAAGGGTCCGAGTGGCAGACAGGTGGTCAAAAATGGTTGATAGATTGGTCGTGGTTATGATGAAATGATGAGGGGAAGAGATGTTGCAGCGTTTTCCAAATGGTGTATTCTGCAACATTGGTTGAGAGGTCTTTCATTCCTAGCAATATTCCATATTCGTGATGGATGTATGCTAAAAATGAATTGAGGTCTATTTATGCTTCAGCAAGTATTGGTTTATGCTGAACATAAATTGCGGTAGGTCAATAGTTTCCATGTGTATTGGTGCCCATAGAAACTAGGGTGAATAGGTTATGGGGGTGGTCTGAAAAGAGAGTTGAGTTGAGTTGATTGACAAGTGATGAAGGTGAATGTGACCAAAGTGCAGAAGAAGTGAAAAGCATATTGCTCTTTCATTGACAAGGACCAAAAAGGGAGCATAGATAGGGGTTATGAGAACCAAGAGCCCCATTCATGCGTGACGTCGTTGACCATAGTTATGTTAGAGCGGTAATCGAATCACTTTGACATTAAAGTGAGCTCAAAGTCCCTTGAGCAGGTGATAGGAGGAGGAAAGAGGGTAACCTGTGTTAAGAGCAGAGATAACTTTGCCCCTTTTTATAGGAGACCCTGAGACAACTATAAGTCAAGTCCATGAATCATTTTTTTTTTTGCGCAGACTGATCAATGCGGGAAGCCTGCATAGAGATGTCATTTGCTTGGTGGTCAGTTGTGAAGCTGATCAATGCGGGAAGCTTCTAAAATAGTGCTGTTTATTGCCAGATTATTCATAGCCATCCTTCAAGGGAGTGGTCTAGATTTTTGTTTAATATAAGGGCTTTTGAATAGCTGTCCTTTGAGGGAGCAGTCTATTAATTACAGCAATGATAGTACAGCTGTCCTTCGGGGGAGCAGTCTGATTTTTGTGTTTCTATGCAAAATTGCTTTCTACATTCAAAAGAAGAATAAAGAAACGAAGGAAATGGTCAAGGCTAGAAGTACCTGATAAAGATTGCACACCGAAATCAGACGTTGGAAGATTCTCCTCTTTGGCTGTGGAGGAATGACACCTGCGAAGAAAAGGCTAAAACACAGAAAAACGTTAGTCAAAGATATGGTGGGCTGTCAGGCGAATGCCCGATCCTGAAAGTATGAAGACTTCCTAGAAGGATATCAACCCACTGATAAAAAAGCAGAATATTGGATGAAAGTAGATAATAATGAAAGATAAAATAACAGAAATAAATGACAGAAAATAAAAGTGCGTACCTGATATGCATCACTGTTCTGCACAGTCACCGGCGTCGGTCTCTGTGGTGCCGGCGTCGGTTAGGGAAGGTGCCGACGTCGGTTGAGGTGCCGTCGTCGGTCGGGGTAGGTGCCGACGTCGGTTGAGGTGCCGTCGTCGGTCGGGGTAGTGACCGGCATCGGTAGGGGCAGGTTCTGGAAAAGTCTGAACAGGTTCGGGATAGGGTCTGAGAGAGTCAGGACAGGGTCTGGGCAAGGTCTGAGAGAGTCGGGACAGGGTCTAGGCAAAGTCCGAGAGAGTCGGGATAGGTTCTGGACAGGGTCTGGGGGTTTGAAGAATCGGGATGACAGAACTGATAAAGAATAACCAAGGAAGAAATAAAACAAAAAGAATAAATACTTACCTGCCAGAAGACGTAATGAGAGCCATAGTTGGAGTTGTCTGTGCAGTGCCGGATTGAATGCAGATTGGTTGATGCCGAGAGTGTTAATGTCGATAGTGTTGATGTCGGAGTTCACAGGTTGGTTGAATGATTGCTCGAGTTTGATTGATCAGCGTTTCGAATGGTTGGATAGCGTTTGGGATTGGGTCTCAAATGGTTGGCAGAGGTTGATGAAGGCGAGAGACGGTTCCAGAGACGGTTCGTCAACCGTTTCGGGAAACCGAATGATAACTGGTAACGGATAACGGCAAGGTGACCGACGTCGGCAGGATTGCCGACGTCGGCCGATAGGTGACCGACGTCGGTGACATCGGCCGGGTAAAGACCGTCGTCGGCAGATGCATAATGGGGATAGAGTCTAGCTTTAGCTCTGTGCTCATTTTTACATGCTGCCAGGGTCAAGGTTGGTGGAACAAGTGATCGAAAAGGGTTAAATAGGCGAAGAAGAATAAGACGAGGAATGACCAGGGGAGTCGACATGATTTTGGTGTCTACATTTGCCCCTTTTTGTCTTGTTGGTTGTTCTGGACGAACTGCAAGACAAAAATAGGAGTGAGTACCCCAGGTGAGGGATAAGGTATTCCCCCTCAAAGCAGGAGTCGAGGGAAGGGAACCGGGAATCAGGTGCTGATTTGACAAGGAGTGGATGAAAAAGGGGTGAGGGTGAACGCGGAAAAGGTTGTGATTGCGCGCATACCACTGCATGAGATGGTCAGGCCAAAGTGTCGCAGGTCAAGGGTCGAGGAGTGCTAAAATTGAAGTAACCGGGCCCCAGCATTTAGTCATCTGCTGATCGGATCACTCAATCTAAGCTGAAGCTCCAAATGGGTCATCGCGTTCCAAGTATCCCGGGCTCAGGAAGTGATCCTAGAAACACGAAAAAGTCACAAGTAGTGCGGATCAACCGGTGTGCGATCCTATACTTGTGAGGGTCCAAAAAGGTCTGCGCACAATTCTGTTAACCAGTCATGAGGTAGCATACATGCAAAAACAACCGAGGCAACAATGTCTTGGAAGTGGTCGAGGTCGGAGGAGATAGGCATGATCTCCAATGGTTGGTGGTCGATGGATGGATGAATGGACGAAAGGATGCGGCCGAGCTAACCCCAGAAGACCCCATGTCAACTGGGTGCTGCCTACATAGCCCTGGTGATAGGGCCTCAGGCCGATGTAGTTCTCCCTAGAAGGGAGGAAGAGTCAAAGGGATGGAAATGGGTCATGGTGAAGGGCAAGGTTATGGTTAAAAGAAGGAAAGAAGGTTTGTCCATCAGAGAGATGAACAAACGAGAATGGTCGAGCTAACCCCAGAAGACGGTCGTGTCATCTGAGTGCTGCCTACATAGCCCCTGTGGAAGGGCCTCAGACCAATGTAGTTTAGACAAAGGGTCTGAGTGGTAGACAGGTGGTTAAAATGGTTGATAGATTGGTCATGGTTATGATGAAATGATGAGAAAAAAAAAAGGATGTTGCAGCCTTTTCCAAATGGTGTATTCTGCAACATTGGTTGAGGGGTTTTTCATCCCTAGCAATATTCCATATTCGTGATGGATGTATGCTAAAAATGAATTGAGGTCTATTTATGCTTCAGCAAGTATTGGTTTATGCTTAACATAAATTGGGTCTGGTCTGTAGTTTCCATGTGTATTGGTGTCCATAGAAACTAGGGTGAATAGGCTAGGTCATGTTGATGGTCTGAAAAGAGAGTTGAGCTGAGTTGATTGACAAGTGATGAGGGTGAATGTGACCAAAGTGTAGAGAAAAAGTGAAACACAAATTGCTCTTTCATTGACAAGGACCAAAAAGATAGCATAGATAGGGGTTATGAAAACCAAGAGCCCCATTCATGCGTGACGTCGTTGACCATAGTTATGTTAGAGCGGTAATCGAATCACTTAGACATTAAAGTGAGCTCGAAGTCCCTTGAGCAGGTGATAGGAGGAGGGAAGAGGGTAACCCATTTTAAGAGCAGAGATAACTATGCCCCTTTTTATAGGAGACCCTGAGACAACTACAAGCCAAGTCCGTGACTCATTTTTTTTTTTTTTGGGCGCAGACTGATCAATGCGGGAAGCCTGCATAGAGATGTCATTTGCTTGGTGGTCAGTTTGTGAAGCTGATCAATGCGGGAAGCTTCTAAAATAATGCTGTTTATTGCCAGATTAGTCATAGCCATCCTTCAAGGGAGTGGTCTAGATTTTTGTTTGATATAAAGGCTTTTGAATAGCTGTCCTTCGAGGGAGCAGTCTATTTATTACAGCAATGATAGTACAGCTGTCCTTCGAGGGAGCAGTCTATTTTTTTTTTGATTTTGATATTGATATAGTGATCATGGATATGTTTTGACATCTTGATTTGTTTTTATAGAAATGTGAGTCATGGACAAGATTATAGAAGGTCAAGGGCTCCCTTTTATTAGGACAAAGCATCCATACATCATAAAAGGGTTATAGGAATTGTTAAGAGGAATAGGGTTGAAAGGAAGTAGGACGAAGAGGACGGGGATTGCTCAAGGGACGAGCTCAAGTTAAGTGTCAAGTGGACGAATACTCGACTAGCAGTAGAATGGTCACAGATGCAACGCATTAAGAGGCTCAGGTTCTAGGCGTCCATCAAGAGAAGACAGACGGTAAGTCCCTGATCCATACTTGTGCGTGATAATAAAAGGTCCGAGCCAATTAGGAGCAAACTTGCCCCATTTGCCTCTTTCCAGATTGGTCAGGTGTTGATTGATGAGTGGATGTGAAGTTGGTTGATATGGTTGCTGATTGGTCGAGACAGGTTGAATGTTTTGATAAAAAGATTGGTCAATGTTTGGGTGAGATTTGGTCATTGGTTGGGTCGAAGGTTGATTGGTTGGTATTTGGTCTTTGGTTGGGTCGAATGTTTAGTTGAGGTTGGGTTAAATGTTTGGTTGCTAGTCTGGTTGAGGTTAAGTTGAAAGAGTGATTGATATGTGGTCGAGACTGTGTTGAAAAATTGGTCGAGGTTTGGATGAAGGTTGAATTCCCCCAGCGACTAGGGAGAATTTTTGACGGATTGGTTAAGGTCGATTGAGGTTTAGTGGTCAGATGGACTGTGTTGATGTCGAATAAAGGGGTTAAAGGCAGCGAAGGGACCCTAGTCTGTTGTGGAGATCCCGATTTAGATGACGAGGTTGGAGAGGTATGGGTTGGTGTTGATAATTTGTCAAAGGGGTGGGGGTCAAGAGGATCCTTGATGAGAAGGGAATCCTTTTTCCGGTGGTGATGAATGACAGCTTTAAGAGCGCAACAACGCTCAGTGTCATGTCTTGGAGTGTGATGATAATGGCAGAATGTAGAGTTGTCGAACCAAGATGGCCTTGATCTGAGAGTTGATGAGTGGGGTGGTGTTGAAGGTTTGTTGATAACGTGGTCGAGAAGAGAGGTGTCATTCTCCAGACATTGGTGAACGACGACCTTGAGGGCATGACAATGTTCCGTGTCGTGCCCAGGCGTGCGATGATACGCACAAATGTGAGTGTCATCGAACCATGGTGGTTTTGGTCCGAGAGAGTGATATGGTCTAAGAGGCGGGAGATAGAGACGAGAGGACTGCAACAATTGCCGTAAGAGCAAGGCATATGAACCTGCTAATGGGTCGGGATGTTTTATTGCAGTGAGGGTTGGTGACATTGGTTTGGGAGGCGAAGGAGGCGTTGGTCGATGGTTTGAAGGAGGTATAAGTCTGACGGGTTGATAGAATAATGGAGGTGACTTACCTCTGTGAAGTATGGGAGTGAGAAGCACTCCGAGTAAAGTAGACGGATGTGGGCCCAAGATTGAAGGTAATGACGAAAATAGGGGAGGAGGCCTCCGGTGTAGTTTAGTAGCCTTCTTTGGTTTGGGTTGAGGGCCACCTTTATGCGAGGTGAGATTAGATGTGGGGCGAACACCAAGAGGTTTAGTCTCTTTGGGCATGATGGACGCCTGCGCGGGTTTGGACTTAGATGTGGACGGTTTTTCTCTCAATGGAGAAGGAATTGAAGGTGTGGGCTCTTTAAGAGGAAAGAGCACCGGAGTAGTCATGGCTTCTGTGTGTGGTTGGGGAGTCAAAAAGGTATGATCGTCTATGGATGATAATAAGGATGAAGGCGAAGCAGCTGGTGTTGATGTGGTCAAAGCGTCCTCCAATATGGGAGAAGTTGATGGAGGACAAGTGGGAGAAGAAAGTTATTCTCCATGTGGAGGAGGTATAGGGGAAGAAAGGTCTTCCACCTGTGAAAAAGGTTGGTCAGGGATAAGAGAAAAGATAGTGTCGACCATGTGTATATCATGGTCTTGAGGGTCATTGGTCGAAGTCTGGACGTTGTCTTGAGTATGTGGGTGATTAGGAAAGGGTTGCTTGAAAATGTCAAGGTTTTGGTTGGGCGGTGCATTCGGGTTATCTAAAATAAGATCCCCCTTGTCGAGCATGTCCTGGACGATGTTTTTGAAAGTTTGACAGTGATCCGTGTCATGGCCTTTGACACGGTGATAGTCGTAAAAGTGGTTCTCCCTGTACCATGCAGGGATAGGTGTTGAGGGGTCGAATTGATGTGGTCAGATTGGAGGGAGATTGAGGACCCCCTGCTTGACGAGTTTATCCAAGACAGAGGCATATGACTCTCTAATTGGAGTGAATTGACGCTGTATGGATTGACGTTGAAAATATTTATTGATGTAGTCTAATGTTGAAGATGTTGACCGGTTGGTTATTGTTGAAGATGATGGTCTAAAGATGACAGTGTTTGCCAACTCCTTGGATTGAGAGTGGGCAGAAGAAGGTCTGGAAGAAGAATGGTCATTGGTTCTTGTGTTAGTGTTACACAATTTGACCTTATCTTCTTCAATGGTGCGGAGTTCAAGCTTTCGGGCCATGGTGAAGGCCTCGTCGAAAGTGTGGAATGTTTGAACCCGCAAGGTGGACGAGATGTGACTGACACATGCTCGAGAAAAGAGCTCAATGAGCTCAGGTTGAGGCAAGGAGAAGGAGAGCTGGTTAATCAAGCTTCTCCAACGGGCGACAAAATCGGCTATTGATTCGTCGTCAAATTGCCTGATGGAGTAAAGGTCTGTGATCGAAACTTGTTTAGTGATATTGATTGAGAAATGGTCAACGAATAGTTGGGTGAGTTGAATGAATGAAAAGATAGAATGTCTGGCAAGAGAACTATACCAGTCAAGGGCAGAGCCAGAAAGCGACATAGGAAACGTGCGTAGAAGTAACACATCGTCGTGGGCAATAAGGTAACAGGCATGTCTGAATGCCCGTAGATGTTGTTGTGGGTCTTCCTTACTCTGAAAGCGAGTAAATTTAGGAAGTTCCCAATGGTTAGGGTATGGTAGAATAGGGACAGAAGGGTGGATGGGCTCGTTGTAAATCTGGTCATATGAAGAGACATTACTTGAACCGGAGATAGAAGCTTCGAGACTGGACATTTTATCCATCAGCATCTTGATGACGTCTGCTGACGGATTGGCGGGTTGAGCGCCCCCTAGGTTGTAAGGCGCTTGAAAGAGGTTAGAAGAGGCGTGCGACATAGCCGGTTGTACAATGTACAGATGACTAGTCGCAGGGGCAGAAGTAGAGGCTAAAGGTGGTTGAGTTATGAAGGTAGAAGGCATAGACTGACTAGATACCGCAAAAGGAGGTTGTGTGATGGCATTGACAAAGGGTGAGGTAGGCACTCCTGCATATATAGGTGCAAGAGTATGTGGGGTCGAGACAATCAAGTTCTGGTATAATGTAGAACTTGGTTGAATTGCAGGTGGTTGAGGGGGTAACGAAACCCCGATGGAGGTTGGTCTAAAAATAGACGAGGAGGTCGAACTTTGCGTATAGGCCATGGTCGGGTTAATGGTTGAGGCGAAAGGTTGAGTCGTAAAAGGTTGGGTGGCAAACGGTGTGGATGTCATCGCCACGTCGTCCGAAAGGTCCCGCATTGGTTTTCTCACGAGATAGTTTTAGAGGGCTGCGGTATTGAGGTCCAATAATCTTGCAAAGTCTTGGTCCCCTTCTGGGATGATAGGCGTCTGGGTTGGAGATAGTCTAGTAGGAATTCTTTCGATCTTCGAGTAGAACTCCATTATATGATTGTTTATAGATGGGGTAGGCGAAAGTGATTGATGGCTAGCGTGGTCAAGAAGAGCCTTGGTTTGACTACGTGTCAGAACCATTCAAGGTAAGAAAGAACGTCCTCACAAGCTCAAACAAGCAGATAAGAACTGAAAAGATGAAGACACAAGCAGATCCTAAAACCCTAGAAGTAAATTATTAGGATTATAGTGGCTTATGCCTTAGAATGTGTGTAGTGAAAGGTTGGTTTTGTGAGTCGGGTCCTAGAAGAAGCAGTCTATGGATGGTTTCGGGTTTTGTTATGGTGCTCAAGAAGTCTGTGTTAGGGTCTGGTACGCGGCCTGGTGCTAAGGAGCAAGCTCCCCTCACTTCACGATCCCAGTGGTTAGCTGGTCTCGCTTAGCCAAGATATACCTCGCCTAGAGTTTAGACTCCGCCAGAGAACGGAGTGGCTTCCCCCTTGGTGATGAAATCCAAGTAGGGTTACCGGGACGGGTAAGGTATCTGCTGGGGGATGAAATCCCAGTCGGGCCTTGTCTCAGGTAAGTTAAAATGTTTGTTTTGTGCAGGTGGTCTGGTCGTGTAACATCAAGTGATCTAGATTAATTTAATATGTGGTTTAATTACTATGTGTGGTCTAAAAGATGCAGGCAAACAGAGATGAATGCAAAGTGTTTTAATGCCCAAGTCGAAATGTTTGTTCGTATGAAGACGAATGGAGAAAGAGTCGAAGGATATGAGTTTTAGCTAGTCTAGAAGTGCAAGAAAGAAAGAAATGTTCATTTTAGTCCTGCTTATGATGTCATTTAAGAAGAGACGAAAGGAGGCGAAAAGGAAGAAACCTAATGCACCTAAATGAACGAAAGAAAGAAAGAACCCAAGGAGGACCTAGGGTCCCACCGGGCGTGCTAGAATGTTTCTATGCAAAATTGCTTTCTACATTCAAAAGAAGAATAAAGAAATGAAGGAAATGGTCAAGGCTAGAAGTACCTGATAAAGATTGCGCACTGAAATCAGATGTTGGAAGATTCTCCTCTTTGGCTGTGGAGGAATGACACCTGCGAAGAAAAGGCTAAAACATGGAAAAACGTTAGTCAAAGATATGGTGGGCTGTCAGGCGAATGCCCGATCCTGGAAGTATGAAGACTTCCTAGAAGGATATCAACCCACTGATAAAAAAGCAGAATATTGGACGAAAGTAGATAATAATGAAAGATAAAATAACAGAAATAAATGATAGAAAATAAAAGTGCATACCTGATATGCAGCACTGTTCTGCATAGTCACCGGCGTCGGTCTCTGTGGTGCCGGCGTCGGTTAGGGAAGGTGCCGACGTCGGTTGAGGTGCCGTCGTCGGTCGGGGTAGGTGTCGATGTCGGTTGAGGTGCCGTCGTCGGTCGGGGTAGTGACCGGCGTCGGTAGGGGCAGGTTCTGGAAAAGTCTGAACAGGTTCGGGACAGGGTCTGAGAGAGTCGGGACAGGGTCTGGGCAAGGTCTGAGAGAGTCGGGACAGGGTCTAGGCAAAGTTCGAGAGAGTCGAGACAGGTTCTGGACAGGGTCTGGGGGTTTGAAGAATCGGGATGACAGAACTGATAAAGAATAACCAAGGAAGAAATAAAACAAAAAGAATAAATACTTACCTGCCAGAAGACGTAATGAGAGCCATAGTTGGAGTTGTCTGTGCAGTGCCGGATTGAATGCAGATTGGTTGATGCCGAGAGTGTTAATGTCGATAGTGTTGATGTCAAAATTCGCAGGTTGGTTAAATGATTGCTCGGGTTCGATTGATCAGCGTTTCGAATGGTTGGATAGCGTTCGGGATTGGGTCTCGAATGGTTGGCAGAGGTTGATGAAGGCGAGAGACGGTTCCAGAGATGGTTCGTCAACCGTTTCGGGAAACTGAATGATAACTGGTAACAAATAACGGCAAGGTGACCGACGTCGGTAGGATTATCGATGTCGGCTGATAGGTGACCGACGTCGGCGACATCGGCCGGGTAAAGACCGTCGTCGACAGATGCATAATGGGGATAGAGTCTAGCTTTAGCTCTGTGCTCATTTTTACATGCTGCCAGGGTCAAGGTTGGTGGAACAAGTGATCAAAAAGGGTTAAATAGGCGAAGAAGAATAAGACGAGGAATGACCAGGGGAGTCGACATGATTTTGGTGTCTACATTTTGATTTTGATATTGATATAGTGACCATGGATATTGTGACATCTTGATTTGTTGTTATAGAAATGTGAGTCATGGACAAGATTATAGAAGGTCAAGGGCTCCCTTTTATGAGGACAAAGCATCCATATAGCATAAAAGGGTTATAGGAATTGTTAAGAGGAATATGGTTGAAAGGAAGTAGGATTAAGAGGACGGGGATTGCTCAAGGGACGAGCTCAAGTTAAGTGTCAAGTGGATGAATACTCGACTAGCAGTAGAACGGTTGCAGATGCAACACATAAAAGGGCTCAAGGTCTGATAAGTCCCTGGTGTATGCTTGTGAGTGATAAGGTCCGAGTCAATTAGGAGCAAACTTGCCCCATGTGCCTCTTTCCAGATTGGTCAGGTGTTGATTGATGAGTGGATGTGAAGTTGGTTGATATGGTCGCTGATTGATCGAGACTGGTTGAATGTTTTGATAAAAAGGTTGGTTGAATGTTTGGGTGAGATTTGGTCATGTGATAGTTGGTCAATGGTAGGTCGAGGGTTGATTGGTTGGTATTTGGTCTTTGGTTGGGTCGAATGTTTGGTTGAGGTTGGGTTAAATGTTTGGTTGCTGGTCTGATTGAGGTTAAGTTGAAAGAGTGATTGATATGTGGTCGAGACTGTGTTGAAAAATTGGTCGAGGTTTGGATGAAGGTTGAATTCCCCCAGGGGCTAGGGAGAATGTTTAACGGATTGGTTAAGGTCGATTGAGGTTTAGTGGTCAGATGGATTGTGTTGATGTCGAATAAGGGGGTTAAAGGCGGTGAAGGGACCCTAGTCTGGCGTGGTGATCTCGATTAAGGTGATGAGGTTTGAGAAACACGGGTCGATGTTGATGATTTGTCGAAGGGGTGGTCAAGAGGATCCTTGATGAGAAGGGTATCCTTTTTCCGTTGGTGACGAATGACAGCTTTAAGAGCGCAACAATGCTCAGTGTCATGTCCCGGAGTGTGATGATAGTGACAGAATGTAGAGTTGTCAAACCAAGATGGCCTTGATCCGAGAGTTGATGAGTGGGGTGGTGTTGAAGGTTTATTGATGATGTGGTCAAGAAGAAGGGTGTCATTCCCAATACATTGGCGAATAGCAACCTTGAGGGCACAACACTGCTCGGTGTCATGCCCAGGCGTGCGATGATACGCACAAACCTGAGTGTCGTCAAACCAGGGCGGTTTTGGTCCGAGAGATTGATTTGGTCTAAGAGGCAGGAGATAGATACGAGAGGACTGCAATAATTGCCATAACATCAAGGCATAAGAACCTGCTAACGGGTCTGAGTGTCTTGTTGCAGTGCGGGTTGGTGACTTTGATTTAGGAGGCGTAAGATATGTTGGTCGATGGTTTGGAGGAGATATATATATGATGGGTTGAGAGAGTAATGGGGGTGACTTGCCTCTATGAAGTATGGGAGTGGGAAGCACTCTGAGTAAAGTGGACGGATGTGGGCCCAAAATTGAAGGTAATGACGAAGGTGGGGGAGTAGGCCTCCGGTGTGGTTTAGTAGCCTTCGTTGGTTTGGGTTGAGGGCCACCTTTGTGCGAGGTGAGATTAGATGTGGGGCGAACACCAAGAGGTTTAATCACTTTGGGCATGATGGACGCTTGCGCGGGTTTGGACTTAGATGTGGACGGTTCTTCTCTCAATGGAGAAGAGATTGAAGGTGTGGGTTCTTTAAGAGTAAAGAGCGCTGGAGTAGTCATGGCTTCTGCGTGTGGTTGAGGAGTCAAAAAGGTATGATCATCTATGGATGATAATAAGGATGAAGGCGAGGCAGTTGGTGTTGATGTGGTCAAAGCGTCCTCTAATATGGGAGAAGTTGATGGAGGACAAGTAGGAGAAGAAAGTTCTTCGCCATGTGGAGGAGGTATAGGGGAAGAAGGGTCTTCCACCTGTGAAAGAGGTTGGTCAGGGATAAGAGAAAAGATAGTGTCGACCGTGTGTATATCATGGTCTTGAGGGTCATTGGTCATGGTTTGGATGTTGTCTTGGGTAGGTGGGTGATTAGGAAAGGGTTGCTTGAAGATGTCAAGGTTTTGGTTGGGTGGTACGTTCGGGTTATCTAAAATAAGATCCCCCTTGTCGAGCATGTCCTGTATGATGTTTTTGAAAGTTTGACAGTGATCCGTGTCATGGCCTTTGACACGGTGATAGTTGCAAAAGTGGTTTTCCCTGTACCATGCAGGGATAGGTGTTGAGGGGTCGAATTGATGTGGTCGGATTGAAGGGAGATTGAGGACCCCCTGCTTGACGAGTTTATCCAACACAGAGGTATATGACTCTCCAATTGGAGTGAATTGACGCTGTATGGATTGACGTTGAAAATGTTTATTGATGTAGTCTAATGTTGAAGATGATGGTCGGTTGGTTATTGTTGAAGATGATGGTCTAAAGATGATAGTGTTTGCCAACCCCTTGGATTGAGAGTGGGCAGAAGAAGGTCTGAAAGAAGAGTGGTCATTGGTTCTTGCATTAGTGTTACGCAATTTGACCTTATCTTCTTCAATGGCGTGGAGTTCAAGCTTTCGGGCCATGGTGAAGGCCTCATCGAAAGTGTGGAATGTTTGAACCCGCAAGGTGGATGAGATGTGACTGGCACATGCTCGGGAAAAGAGCTCAATGAGCTCGGGTTGAGGCAAGGAGAAAGAGAGCTGGTTAATCAGGCCTCTCCAACGGGCGACAAAATTGACTATTGATTCGTCGTCAAATTGCCTAATGGAGTAAAGGTCTGTGATCGAGACTTGTTTAGTGATATTGATAGAAAAATGGTCAACGAATAGTTGGGCAAGTTGAATGAATGAAAAGATAGAATGTCTGGCAAGAGAGCTATACCAGTCAAGGGCAGGGCCAGAAAGAGACATAAGAAACGTGCGTAGAAGTAACGCATCATCGTGGGCGATAAGGTAACAGGCATGTCTGAATGCCCGTAAGTGTTGTTGTGGGTCTTCCTTACTCTGAAAGTGAGTAAATTTAGGAAGCTCCCAATGGTTGGGGTATGGTCGGATAGGGACAGAAGGATGGATGGGCTCATTGTAAATCTGGTCATATGAAGAGACATTGCTTGAACTGGAGATAGAAGCTTCGAGACTGGACATTTTATCCATCAGCATCTTGATGATGTCTGCTGACGGATTGGTGGACGGAGTGCCCCCTAGGTTGTAAGGCACTTGAAAGATGCTAGAAGAGGCGTACGACGTAGTCAGTTGTACAAGTAAGGGCGCAACGTACGAATGACTAGTCACAGGGGCAGAAGTAGAGGCTAAGGGTGGTTGGGTTATGAAGGTAGAAGGCATAGGCTGACCAGATATCGCCAAAGGTGGTTGTGTGGCAGCATGGGTAAAAGAGGAGGTAAGCACTCCTACATATATAGGTGCAAGAGTGTGTGGGGTCGAGACAATCAAGTTCTGATATGATGTAGAACTTGGTTGAATTGCAGGTGGTTGAGGGGGTAACGAAACCCCGGTGGAGGTTGGTCTAAAAATAGATGAGGAGGCCGAACTTTGCGTATAGGCCATGGTCGGGTTAATGGTTGAGGAGAAAGGCTGAGTCGTAAAAGGTTGGGTGGCGAACGGTGTTGATGTTGTCGCCACGTCGCCCGAAAGGTCCTGCGTTGGGTTTCTTGCGAGATAGTTTTGGAGGGCTGTGGTATTGAGGTCCAAGAATCTTGCAAAATCTTGGTCCCCTTCTGGGATGATAGGCATCTGGGTTGGATATGGTCTAGTAGGAATTCTTTCGGTCTCTGAGTAGAACTCCATTATAGGATTGTTTATAGACGGGGTAGGCGAAAGCAATTGATGGCTAGCGTGGTCAAGAAGAGCCTTGGTTTGACTGCGTGTCAAAAACCATTCAAGGCAAGGAAGAATGTCCTCACAAGCTCAAATAAGTAGATAAGAATGAAAAAGATGAAGACACAAGCAGATCCTAAAACCCTAGGAGTAAAATATTAGGATTATAGTGGCTTATGCCTTAGAATGTGTGTAGAGGAAGATTGGTTTTGTGAGTCGGGTCCTAGAAGAAGCATTCTATGGATGGTTTTGGGTTTTGTTATGGTGCTCAAGAAGTCTGTGTTAGGTTCGGTACGCGGCCTGGTGCTAAGGAGCAAGCTCCCCTCACTTCACAATTCCAATGGTTAGCTGGTTTCACTTAGCCAAAATATACCTCGCCTAGAGATTAGACTCCGCCAGAGAACGGAGTGGGCTTTCCCCTTGGTGATGAAATCCAAGTAAGATCGTCGGGGCGGGTAAGGTATCCGCTGGGGGATGAAATCCCAGTCGGGCCTTGTCTCAGGTAAGTTAAAATGTTTGTTTTGTGCAAGTGGTTTGGTCGTGTAACATCAAGTGATCTAGATTAATTCAATATGCGGTTTAATTACTATGTGTGATCTAAGAGATGCAGGCAAACAGAAATGAATGCAAAGTGTTTTAATGCCCAAGTCAAAATGTTTTGTTCGTATGAAGACGAATGGAGAAAGAGTCAAAGAATATGAGTTTCAGCTAGTCTAGAAGTGCAAGAAAGAAAGAAAAGTTCGTTTTAGTCCTGCTTATGATGTCGTTTAAGAAGAGACGAAAGGAGGCGAAAAGGAAGGAACCTAATACACCAATATGAACGAAAGAAAGAACCCAAGGAAGGCCCTAGGGTCCCACCGGGCGTGCTAGAATGTTTCTATGCAAAATTGCTTTCTACATTCAAAGAAGAAATAAGAAACTAAGAGATGGTCAAGGCTAGAAGATACCTGATAAAGTCGTGCACACCGAAATCAGACGTTGAAAGATTCTCCTCTTTGGCTATGGAGGAATGACACCTGCAAAGAAGAAAAGGCTGAAACACAGAAAAACGTTAGTCAAAGATATGGTGGGCTGTCAGGCGAACGCCCGATCCCGGAAGTTCGAAGACTTCCTAGAAGGATATCAACCCACTGATAAAAAAGCAGAATATTGGACTAAAGTAGATATGATGAAAGATAAAATGACAGAAATAAAGGATAGAAAATAGAATGCGTACCTGATAATGAAGTAAAATGTTCTATGCAGTTGCCGATGTCGGTCTCTGTGATGTCGGCATCGGTTAGGAAAGTGCTGATGTCGGTTAAAGTGCCGGTGTCGATCGGGGTAGTGACCGGCGTCGGTCAGGGCAGGTTCTGGACAGAGTCTATGTGAGTTGCAGAAGCTCTGGGAGAGTCGGAACAGGTTCTTGACAGGGTCGGGACAGGGTCTGATGGAGTCGAGACAAAGTCAGGGCAGAGTCTAGGCAAGGTTTTGGACAGGTTCTGGGCAGGGTTTTGGATAGGTTCTGGTTGAGTTGAGACAAGGTCTAGTCAGGGTAAGGTCTGAGTTTAAACAGGCTCTGGGGATTTGCAGAAGGTTGAGTCTAAACAGAATATAGAGTATGGAAATAACAAGAAAGCAATAACCAAAAATAAAAATAAACGGATGAGGATACTTACCTGTCACAGTGCGAAGACATGATTGACGTTGTTGAAGTTCTCTGTGCAGTGCCGGATTTGAAGCGAATGCAGATTGGTTGATGCCGGAATTGGTTGATTGCGAGAATGTTGATTGCAAGGGTTTGTGAATGTTAGAGTTCAGGGGTCGATTTGATTGATTGATCGGTTGATTAACCTTTCGAATGGTTGGCGGACACTAATGAAGGCAAGGGGTGGTTCAAGAGATGGTTCGATAACCGTTCGGGAAACCGATTGGGAACCGAATGATAACTAAAAATGAATAATGGTAAGGTGACCGACGTCGGCCGATAAGTGACCGACGTCGGTGACATCGGCCAGGTAAAGACCATCGTCGGCAGATGCATAATGGGGATAGAGTCTAGCTTTAGCTCTGTGCTCATTTTTACATGCTGCCAGGGTCAAGGTTAATGGAAAAAAGTGATCGACAAGGGTTAAATAGGCGAAGAAGAATAAAATGGGGGATGACCAGGGGAGTCGACACGATTTTGGTGTCTACAGATTGGTCTACAATGCTAAAATATGTGACTCAAATGATATTTGTTTTGGATTGTAAGGTTTTAGGCATGGACAAGTCTAATTAGGCTTAGAGGTTTACCTTTATGAGGGTAAGACTTTTAGCACAAGAAGATCCATGATATATGTTTAAGAAATACATGATCATGGGATTCCATCTGATTAGAGATGAAAAGTATCCATGAGAACCATGATACAAATAGAGCCATGGTACACATATTTAGGATTAGGATATAACTATGATGGTTAATCACATGGTTCTATGTTATAATCGATTATCCTCAAAGGGAGAGGGATAGGTGAATGAAGGTGAAAATCTTGTAAATCAAGGGATGAGCTTAAGTTAGATAAAAAAGTGAGTTCAATCCTTGTTTTAATAAAATAAAGGATGCAGATGTGAAGAATTGAGAGGCTCAAGTTTTGGTTTTCCTTCGAGAGAGGACAAACGATAAGCTCCTGATCCATACTTATGGGTTATGATGTAGGGTCCAAGCCAATTGAAAGAAAATTTACCTCTTTTGATTTTCCCCATATTGGTTACATGTTTTTTTTCTAGGATGAGGTCTTCAATTTTTAATTATTATTATTTCAGGTGTTTGGTGTAGGTATGATTGATTCATTCTTGGTAGACACAAAGATGGTTAAGTGTTATGAGGTGATACTTGTTTAGTAGTTCAAGTCATGCTAGATGTTCTAGATGATATTGACTTTTTGAAATGATCTCCTATAAAGATATGTGAAGAGAGGGAATCTATACTTTGAGAGGCAAAATTACCTCTACTCTAAAGACTAGAGAGAAAGGGGTGGTACCCATAGAGGTTCAAATGCTAGTGTGATAGGCCCATAAAGCTAAAAGGCTGTGAAAATGCCAATCTTGACTTGAAGCACTGATGACTTTGGTCAAAATTTTGTTAATTATTTTATTAGAGGTTTCTACCTATCTATTTTCTTGTGGATGGTAAGGTGAGGAGAAGCTTAACTTGATTCCAAATGCATCGCAAATACCTTAGAATTTCTTGTTTTTTAAAGATTTACCATTATCAATGATTATTTTATGAGGAACACTAAAATTATAGATGATATGGTGGTTGATGAAATATAAAATCTTCTTAGCATTGGTAAAGATGAGACAAATGGCTTCCACCCACTTGGTGAAATATTTGGTGGCAGTAATGATGGATTTGTGATGTTATGATGAATGAAGATTGACTTCCCCAATAAGATATAGGCCCCATTGTGAGAATGGACAAAAGTTTTTGGATACTTGGAGGTTATGGATAGGTGAGTGGTGTAAATTAGCATATTATTGACACTTAACACACTTCTTTACATCATCACAATAGTCTTGGTTGAGGGTAGGCCAATAGTATCCAAAGTGAAAGATGCATTAGTTGACAACTAAACCACTAAAGTGTCCCCCACAGATCCCATCATGAGTTTCCTTGATGACATAGAAAGCTTCATGAATATAAATATAATGGAAAAGGAGTCCATTAAAGTTGCATTTGTAAAGGATTCTCCCTAGTATGGTGTAATGAGAGGTACTCTGAACAAAGGCTCGTTAGGCATTTCTAGAGAGGTTAGGAGGAATGATACTAAGGTTGAGGTAATCAAAAGTTTATTTGTACCATATGTTTGATGGAGGTACTTCTACAATAAAAATTATGGGAAGGTTAGAATGGATATGAGATGGGGTAATAAAATGATGGATAGTAACAAGAGTCTAGAGTTAGAAGGTTGATATGGGATTTTGGAAATAAGGGAAGCCATTATATCCATGAACTTATTGGTATATCATGGAATTGACTAGATAAGGTAATGATCAAATGATACGAAGAGTACATTCATGAGTTGTTTGTACTTTAGTAAGACATCATTATTACATTGGTAATATATATTAACCTAGTTGACCATAATTTGAGAATCACCAAAGACATTGATGGTCTTGACTCCCAAGGCTAGAGCAGTTTCGACACCTATGACTAGGGCTTCATACTCAGCCACATTGTTGGTGTACTCAAATTCAAGTTTAAAGGAAAAGAGAAGAGGTTTTCCATTGAGGGGAATGAGAATAACTCTACCACCTCCAACATGCTAGCATTTTGATTCATCGAAGAACATGGTGATTTGTTAGGTGGGATCTTCTTGAGAAAGAGTCACAATGGACTCATCTAGAAATGCAAGAGGAAGAGGTTGGTTATTTGATAGAGGTTATTTGGACAATTGATCAAAAATGACTTTCCCTTTAATTAAATTTTGATGAAGGAACTCAAGATCAAACTTAGTTAAGAGCATGAGCCATTTAACCATACACTAATTTTGGTATGGTTTAGAGTGCATGCACTTGAGTGGGTTAGTGTTAGTGATGATGTAGGTTTTATGATTAAGAAGGTAATGGAAATGTTTGGAAGTCATGAATATGAGGGCAAGGCAAAGTTTATTAATATGGGAATACCAAGTCTCATACTCTATGTGCTCAACTTATATAGTAGAAAACTTGTTTTTTGTTTTATTTATCATGATGAGCGAGCATTGCCCCTAGAGAATGGTCAGTATCAAAGATGTAAAGGTAAAAGTGTTGTTCATATTTAGGAGGGGTCAAGATAGGTGGAGAAATAAGGTATTATTTGAGTGCATCAAAGGCTTGTTTTTAGTCCTTGGTCCACTTAAAATATGTGTCTTTTTTAAGGAGATGGTGAAAGGGTTGACATCTATCAGATAGTTGAGAGATGAACTAATGGATTGATTGGAGCTTGCCATGCAAGTTGTAGAATTATTTAAGGTTGGTAAGAGGTATCATCTCCAAGATTACTCTAACTTTATTAGGGTCAACCTCAATTTCTTGAAGGGAGACAATGAAGCCAAGAAGCTTTCCAAAAAGAACCCCAAAAATACATTTTTTGGGGTTGAGTCTAACATAGAAATGGATAAGGCATTCAAAGATGATTTTGATAACATATAAATGATCCTTGTGATGTTTGGATTTACCAAGGAGATCATCCATATAGTCCTATATGATTTTATGGATGAGGTCATGGAAGATATAAGTCATGGCATGTTGGTAGGTTGTATCAGCATTTTTAAAACTAAATGGCATTAATCTATAGCAAAAACTTCCCCATGGGGGGATAAAAGAGGTTTTATGTTGATATTTGGGAGAAATTAAGATATAATTATATCCTGAGAAACCATCCATAAGAGATAACATCTCATGGCCAACTGTAAGATCAACAAGTTGTTTAATGATAGGCAAAGGGAAGTCATCCTTTGGACAAACAAGGTTGAGGTCATGAAAGTCGATACAAAGGCAAAGTCCCCCTATGGGTTTCATAATGGGAATGATGTTAGAAACCCATTTTGGATAATCAATGGGTTGGATGAAGTCAATAGATAAGAGGCATTGAAGTTACTCTTTGACCAGAGGGTGATGTGAGGGTGCATCCTATGAAGCTTTTATAGAATAGGCTTAGCATCGGGAAGGGTGATGATGTTATGGAGAGTAATATAAGGTTCAATTCTAGGCATATCTTGATAAGATAAAGAAAATTATATTCTTAGATTGTGAAGGAAGGAATGGTAATTTTGTTATTCTACAAAATTTGAGGATTGCCTGATCTTGACAATATGAGGGTTACCCTAAGTGCCCAAGTTGACATCAATGGTTAATTCATTCAACATGGTTTTGTTTTTAGGAGGAAGAGATTTTTGGATAGAATAATCCCATATACTAACGTAGGTGAGAATAGAATAATCATCTTGATATTAGATGGTGTTGATGGCAGGAGAATCATTTTCTACCATTTTAGGATGGATGAGAGGAAGGGTTTTAGTTTGGACATCATTTTGATAAGTCAAGGGGCCCAAAATAATGGTATTGAAAAAAAAAATATATGAGATGATATCATAATCTTATGACTTTGAAAGAGATGGGGTTGGTAAAGATGGGATATCCTCATCGATGGTGGTGATGGGTTTAAGTGAGGTGGGTTATTCTAGTGGTATGAACCTTAGGCCAAATAACTCATGAGGTTTTTGGGTTTTGATAATGGGTAGCTTGTGAGGTCCCTTTTTGTAAAGGCCAAGGCTAAACCTCTTCCAAGCACACTTGTGAAGGTACACTTAGGTAAATGTAAGTTTGTTTAGATAGGAGAAGTTAGAGGTGAATGATTAGATATGAGGGGTGGTAGAAGAAGCAAGAAGTGGATAGTTGAGTCCCTCATAAATGAAATTGGTTTGATGATTAGGTGGCTAATAGGGATGATGGTTATGATGCTAAGGTCATAAATAGGTTCATGATTAAGGTTCCCATAATATTAAGGAGTAGGGAAAGCATCCAAGGTTAGAAGGTGATACTTTCCAAGTGAGAGACATTGGAATGTGGGTTCCAAGGGGTATGTTATGAGGATCTATGAAGAAGGGATGGATGAGATTGTTGAAGATTCATCAAATATATGGGTGGAGTTGTTGGTAGTTGGTGGTGAGGTGGATGGATGTGGAAGAAGAACATCATTGGGTTAATATATCATATTTCAAGATACAAAGGGACTAGGGTCAGCTAGTATGGTGATGACATGACCTTCATACTTAAATTTGATGCAATAATGCAAAGTAAAAGGGACATAACTCATAGCACAGATCCAAGGGTGTCCAAGTAAAATTTTGTATTAGAACTCACCCTTTATAGCATAAAAGAGTTTTGAAATGGTGTGAGGTCATAAATGAATATGGAGAATAATTGTTCCCAAGGTAGTGGCCATAATATCATTGAAAGAGCAAAGACCTGTTATAGTTTTAGACATGATGTTCTTTGGCAAGTCAAGTTGGTCATAGGCAATGGAGGAGATAATGTTGATACTATCCCCTCCATCAATCATCACCCTTTTGATACAGGTTTGGTTGATGTATTTCATGATAAAGAGGGGAATATCAGGATCCTCAAGATGCACATAAGGTATTTATGAATCCTTAAAGGTGACTAGGGTAGAAAGTTGAAGGAATATAATAAAGGCTATAAGGGGTTGAGGATATTTGGTTTGAACCTCTATGGATTGTAGAATCTCTATCAATTTTTATGGTGAGGAGATGAGGTATTGATTAATTCATATAAGCTCATTTTCACTAAAGTCTGGTGAAGTTATTTCAAGACTACACGTTGAATGGAATCAAAAGGGTTGGAAGGGGATGCACCCAAAATGGATACTTTGGGTTTTGGTAATGGTGATGGCGAAGATGTTTGGGTTTAGTTAGAAGGTTAAAGGGTTTAAGGGTATGTCCATGGTATGAACACTTTTTCCTTTCCTTTATCTTTCTATTGGGCCCTTAATTAGGTAGCCATATGAATGGTGTGGATAAGAGGAAATGTTGGTTTGGATTGTTACTTCAATTCCTCCTCACTTTTATGTGAGAGTGGGGGAGTAGGTAAGTGTTGGGTAGTTTGAGTTGGTTGTTGGGTTAGTAAGTAGTTCAAGGGAGGTTTATTTGATAATAAATCATCCTCATTTGATAGGATATGGATAAGTGTTTAGAGATCTTTGTAATTCTCTATATCATGTCCTAGGGTCATATGGTATAGGTAAATCAAATTGTCATTAAACCATGATGGTTTAAGATGTGAAGGTTTGAAATATTTGATGGGTGATAAGGTCAAAGAAGAGGTTTGTAACAACCTTTGTAGAATGGTAGAATAAGATTCGACCAAAGATATTGAGGGTGTTGGGATTTTGGTTTTAGGAATGTGAACCTTATTGTGAGTAGGCTTTACCACTAAAATTGGAGGAGGTGGAATGGTTTTGGTGGGTGGTTTTATTTGGGATTGTTTGGTTATGGTTGGTTTGGAGGTGGAAGATGTAGAGGCAGAGGGTGAAGGTTTGGTGATAGGTGGGAAGGTATAGGTAGCTAGGTTAGTTAAGAATGATGGGTATTTTGTTGTTTTGGTATGGGTAGCTATAGGTAGAGTAAAAGGTGAGGATTTACTATATGAGGAATAGGTAATGCGGATAGTAGATGGATAGGGTCCTAAATTTTAAGGTAAAAGAAAAGGGGGTGGTATGGGTCTAATTCTAGATGGTTTGGGTGGTTCCACTTTTTTGATAGGTAGTCAAAGGTTTCTTTGGTGGGCTTGATTGGGTAAATCCAACTTTAAATATGGATGAGCCAAGCTAGGGGTAGGAATTATTCCTAGATTTGTGATGGGTTTATATATAGAGCTGTAGGGTGATTTAACAATTTTAGATTGAGGTGGGTTGAATGGTTCCCTTATGGTTTTAAAGGAAGAATTACCTAAATATGGGGTTGAGGTAATAATGGTTTTTAGGGTAGATGTAAGTAAGGTTAAAGGTTCTTGTTTGTTTTGGTAAGGTAGCCCAAGATGGTGCCAAAAGGTGGCCCTATCTAGATTGGGCTAAGAAGTAAACTCTAGACTTTGGAATAGCCTAAAAAAGGGTTTATAAATGGGTTTGATTCCTTTGTTATTGGTTTCAAATATTAAACCCATAGGTTGAGGTGAGGGAATAGTTTATTCAACTTTATCTTGGGTGGACAATTAGATGGTTTAGGAAGATATTGTTTCTAGGGAAAGAATAGAGGAGATTATCTCTTCCTTTGAAGTGGTTCCCAAAGAAGGATTGGTTGGTTCTATGGTAGGTGAGGAGGGTGTGGTTTATTCAAATGGAAAAAGGGAGGTGGTTTCTTCCTTTGGTTGGATAATGGTGGCCTCCTCTGTTATTTCTATCAATGGAGAGGTGGGTAAGTCAATGGTCTCATCGATTGAAAGAGGGGTTTTATTCCTTTGTTTGGGTGTCAAAATAAATAGAATAAGATTCCATAACTTTAATAAGTGGGTTGGAAGAAGAGGTAGTTGAGTTAATGGTTCCTCAATGATAAGTTCACTGGTAACAACATTTACCGTGTGTACCTCACAAGCACGAGATGATTCTGATTGGTTGTTATCATGGTTGGTGGAAGGTGCATGGTTAGGAAAAGTTTTTCAAAATATGTCTAATGATTATTTTGGAGGTGCATTGGGATTATCTAATGCTAGTTCACCCTTATCAATCATGTTTTGTATGTTAGGTTTAAAGGTATTTCACCTACTAACATCATATCCAATAACATGATGGAAGGCACATAGATCATTTTCATTGTACCAACCGGGTGTGGGGTGAGATGCATCAAATTTATAGGGTGGTTTGATAGAAGGAATTTGTATGAGGTTAGCTTTAAGTAGTTTATCCAAAATTAAAGCATATGATTCCCTTATGGGATTATATTGTCTTGGAGTGGTTTGGTTTTAGTTAAAATTTTATTGGTTTGATGGGTTGAAAGAATTGGTTTGATTAGGTTGGTTGATAATTGGAGGTGGAACAACTTTTAAGACAACTAGGTTTGTAGTTACCTTTGTCTTTATGTTAGGATGGCTGGATGGATTGGTAGTTTTTGTAGAAGGGTCATTGGATTTAAATCTAGAATTATTGTTTCTCAGTTTCAATTTCCCTTCATCAATGGCTCTAATTTCAATTTTATATGCCATGTAAATGCTTCATCAAAGGTTCTAAAAGTATGAACTTAAAGAGTTGGAGCAATATGTTTAGCACAACTTTGAGAAAATAGTTCAATTAGTTTAGGTTAGGTTAATGAGAAAGAATGTTGGTTGATGAGGCCTCTCCATCTAGCTAAAAAATTAGCAATTGATTCGTCATCAAATTACCTAATAGAGTAAAGGTTAGTAATGGAAACCTTTTTAGATATATTAACTGAAAAGTGATCTAAAAATATTTGGGCTAGTTGAGAAAAAGAAAAGATAGAGTGCTTGGTAAAAGCACTATACCAATCCAAGGCTAGTCTAAATAGGGACATAGGGAAGGTACAAAGAAGAAGAGCACATCATATATGATTAAATAGAAAAAATGGCAGAATACTCTCAAATGTTGTTGAGGGTCCTTATTTTGGAACTTGGAAAACTTAGGTAGTTCCCATTGAGGAGGATAAGGTTAGATAGGGACAAATGGATGAATGGGTTCATTACAAATTTGATCATAGGATAGAAGGTTATGAGCTCCAAAATTACATGATTCAAGATTGGATATTTTATCCATCAAAATATTAACTAAATATATTTGAGGTTGGGGAGATCCATAGTTGGGTAGTAGGTTTGGTTGAGGTTTGGTGGCTATAATTTATGGATAAGAGGTGGAAGGTTAGGTGGCTGAAATTTATGGATAAGAGGTAGAAGGTTGGGAAGGTACCACATATTGGTATGTGGTCATTAAGGGTTGGGATTGTGCCCCATATTTGTACATGGGAACAAAAGGTTAGTTATAAGGTGGTATGTATCCTTGTGGATTAGGAACATATTGGTATGATGTCATTGGTGTTTGTTGAGGGATGGACAAATGTTGGTTTGGAGGTATAGTTAAAATGGTAGGTTGAGGTTAAGTGGTGACCCTTGTGCTAATGGGTGGAAGGGTAGGAGGTATGGAAAGTACCAAATTTTGGAGTGGGTTATAAAATGGTGTATTAGTAGTAGAAAGGGTAATGGTGGAAATAAGGGTAGAAGATGTTCCCATGGTAGGTGGGGTATAGGTAACAATAGGTAAGCTTGCCCCTAAATTAGAGGTGTTGGTTGGTGTAGGAGAGGTTTGGTTATAGGTTGGAATGTTGGATTGGGTATCGGTGGTAGTATTGGATGGGGTATTGGTAGAATAAGATGTTTGGGTGATCAAAGGTTGGGTAGAAGTAACAAAAACCATAAGAGGGGGAGGCATACCAAAGGGTGGATCTATGGGAGGAACCAAAATAGTAGGGGAATGATAAGCTATAGTGTTGAGATAATGTTGGAGGGATATAAGGTTGTTATCAAGGAATGTGGTGAAATCTATGTCACCCTCAAAACCTATCCATGGTATGGTAGGAGGGGGAGAATGATGAGGATAACGCTCAACATCTAAAGTATACTCCATAGAGGAGGAGGAAGGTGGTCCTTGGTTGGTTTGATTTATCAATTGCTGTCTAGTAAATGCAATATGAGAAATGGAAAATAAATGATGAAAACTTACACCTCAAACAAAAATCAAGCAAAAAAAATTCAATGTAATCCAAACATACACTAAGAGTGTGTTTAAAACTTAGGATTATTTTTAGATCACATTTGGCTTATGCCTTAAAAAGTGTGAAGTAGAAATTTAGCTTGTAGATCAAGTACTAAAGAGTAATTCTAAGGTTAGTTAGGTTGTGTTTAGGTGCTGAAGATATAAATCTATATTGATCTTCAATAAGTGGCTTGGTATTGCGGGATACTCCCTTACTTCACACACTGCAACAATAAGGGTGTCAAGTGCTTAGTCAAAATATATTGAATTTCAAAGTTTATAATCAACTAGAGAGCTGAGTTGGTTCTCCCCTTGGTAATGACCTCTAAATGGGATTAATAGGAAAGGGTGAGGTTGACCGCTAGGTGATGAAATCTTGGTCAGGCCTTGTCTCAAGTTTTATTTTGATGTGTTGATTGATTATGTGGTTTGGATATGTGTGTGGTAACAAGAGTGAAACTATGATTAATTACTTTGCCTTTAAGTTACTAGATGAATTAAAAGAAGCAAACAATCAATGTATGCAAAGGGTTTATTTTATGCCAAAAGAAATTTTAGATTTTATTCAATGAACATAGAATAAAGGAAAAAAGAAAGGGCACCTAGATGATTTTATGGTCCCACTGGGTGTGCCAAAATGTTTCTCTTAATTTTTGCTCATTTCTTAATTTTGGAAGAAGTTAAGAAACTAGTAATAAGGGTGTGGTAGAAATACCTGGTTGGTGATGCACACATAATCCAGATGAATATGGAGAACTCCTCTTTGGCTAGGAAGGAATAATCTACAAATAAAAAAGCACTAATAAAAGGGGTTGTTAGAAAGATAGTTAAGTAGAATGCCTAGTGCAAGCTAGATCCAAGAAGCATATGCTTGCTAGGAGGCTGTCAATCCACTGTTGATAAAAATCAAGTTGGAAATGATAAAGTAAAGAACTTACATAAATTAAATGAAATACAATACAAGAAGGAATTAGAATGCTTGTTAAATAAAATGACTATATATAGCAGAATCAACTCAATACTTATGTTAAGGTGGATGGAATTAGGTTTTAAAAAAAAAAGGGTATATGAATAGGTAGGAACACATAAAAGTTAGGTTTGGTTGGGGTTAAGGGGAAAAAAATAATGTGTTCTTTTATGCCACAGTGACTATCGATGGTTGGGTGAACCATCAGCAGTTAGACTGGCTATTGATGGTTGGGGGTGACCATCAGTGTTTGGATAACCATTGAAAGTTGCCTATATGTTTTTGTTAAGGATCTAGTAGAGAGGAAATAAGGTACAAATAGGTTTGATTAGGTTTAGGGGTTTATAAATCTAAAATAACAATGATAAAGTACCGATATACCTATAGTTTGCTAGATGTTTGATAGTGGAAGGTTGAAGTAATTTTTCTAGAGTAATAGTACTTTGGCCTCAAAAACAAATTCAACAAAGGTTCAGGTCTCTTTTGCTGATGATAAATTTCTGAAGGAAGGTTGGATGCTAGAATACTTGAATACCTATGTGCAAAAATATTTGATATCTTGATCATGGATTATTTTCACCTCCCACTCCCCTCCTTTTATAGGCAAATAGATATGAGAATGAAAGGTTCCCTAGAGGGTGAGGTTATTGATCATGATTATTAAAAGTGGAACATATTAAATTATGCCTTGTTATCTCACACATATCTGGTGATGTGTTAGGAAGGTGAGGACCTAACTGTCAATAGTTAGGCTAACCATCAATGATTAGGTTGACCATCAATGGTCAAGTATCTAAGGGTAAAAGGGTCAAATTAAGTTAAAATGGGTTGGTTAAAATCTTAAGTTAGTAGGTTGATGAGTTAGCTAACTAGGTGTTCAACTAGACTCAAGGTTCAATAGGGGTCGTAAGACATTTTGACAACTAGAATTATCATGTGCATTTTTATAGTGTCTACAAGTGGTAATCACTCATGTAGGCCAATTTCCATATCTAACACTAGTATGATCAATAATCATATCACATATGCCCCTCTATCTCTCTAAATGATGTGAGTGGGAATCTGGTTTCATATCACATGTGTAAGTTTATTCCCATCATGACATGATCTATATATGGTTATAGCCTATAAATGTATAGAGAAACAATTCTAGTTTTGGAGAGTGGAGTGTACGAACCAGCCATGGTATATATTTTCATTGACACCCCATATATAGTATAGATTTCCCTATATAGATATGGTAGATTTAATATCTAAACTCTCATATATATATATATATATATATATATATATATATAGAGAGAGAGAGAGAGAGAGAGAGAGAGGCCATCTATATACAAAGGTCATAGATAGATAGGTCATGATTTAGATAGAGAGAGTATAGAAAGGGGACCTATGTAGCTAGATGGTGATCAAGCCCTCATTAAATTAAGAAAGGTTGATAGTTCCTAATCAAATCAATAATTCAATAGTTATAAAAGATTCCCTCCTTATAGATAATATTCATTCCCCACCTATCTCTAGTCATCATCCCCTATAATTTATATTAACTTAACTATGATAGATAGATAGATAGAGATAGGGGGTAGAGTCTAGATTCACTATGATAGATAAAGATGGGGGGATATCATATAGTTTAATTGGAATGGTATTTATTAAATATAGAGGGGAGGTGTATATTTTATATTATCTATTTCTATGGGGACCCCTACCCCCACCCCTACCCCATATATAGATTTATATTTAGATTGATATATGGTCATATATCCATCCATCCATCTATCCATTATATATGTGATATTATAGATATCAGTCAATGAATAAAGATGGAATATATATTTATCACTGGAATATATAACTATTGTATATGGAGATGGATACCAACTATCTCTCTATAGAGTTGAGAGTCAGTACCCTTATCGATGGAGAATTATGGATAGTTAGTCAAGTCAACCACACCACAAACACTCACTAGAATGCATGAATCTACCTTATATATAGATAGAGGGGGTCAACCATCTTCTCTCTCTCTCTCTCTCTCTCTCTCTCTATATATATATATATATATATATATATATATATATATATATATATATATATATATATATATATGGAGAGTGGATATTGTATACACCCCATTCTGGCCATAATTAACTTCAAACTAGACTTTAGATTGACTTCTATCAAACAATGCAAATTAAGCATAGGAATCATTGAATGTACCAATTTTGTCCACACATTGGAAATTAGTGCTCATAATCATGTTGAGTCATCCCTATTTGGGGTATTTTCCTATATGCAAGAGTAACCTCTCATAGATTCATCTCTAGTCAACTTGTGACCTAGTAAATTGATAGTTTGGCCTTTAGACCCATTAATTGGGGCACTTAAACAATTCATAAAGTGAAAAAATCCTATGTAGAATGAATTAACTAAGAAAATAAAATTAAATTTTTAATAAAAATTTCCATGTGAAATTATTAAAAATAATTTTTAAAAAAAGGAAAATTTAATAAAAATGAGGTCATGTTGATGTCATCAGCCTCAAAGTCAAGAAATTGAAAAATATCTCCCTAAAATCCAAAAACTCATAAATGGAGAAACATGCTTGATAAATGGGATCTATATAACAAATATTCATTTCATTTCCCCTCCTTAACTCACCTAGGGTTAGTTTGAAATCAACCACAATTAATTCTAACCTAACTACACTTGGGTTAGAGTTAGTTTGGAAGGCTAAAAATACATGACCTCACCCATTGATAAATAAGCTCTATTGGTGTAAAGTTATCATGTAAAAATACATGTAAAACTTCCATTATAATAGTGTTATCATTCCCATTTGCTAATCCATGTCAATCCAGAGCCAAATCTAAACTCAACCTTACCAAGGTGACAAGGAGAGGTGGTGCAAAAAGCTTCATTGCAAAAGATTTATTGATCACACAACTAAGCACATCAACTCATGGTCAACATAAAACACTTACTCTCATGGAAGGTAAATATTTTTATTTTTCTTTCATTTGTTAGTTACTTGTATAGTTCACTATCTCTTTAAGTGTCTAGGCTAGAGGTGTAAGCTTTTATTAGTGTATTTTATTTGATTTCTTTCATACTAACACCATACTAATATCCCCTCTTGGATTCATATTGATCACATAATTGCATGCCCAGTGGGACCCAATCCTCACAAATATCTTCTTATGGGATTTTAGAACCTCTTGCTAACATTTTTCATGCCAAATTTTTGATTTCATAGCCAAAAAAGTGATGAAATGAAGCTCACAGTTGAGACACAAGAACATGAAGGTTTGCACCTATGAGATATGATATTAAACTATAGAAATGCAGTATTGCACTAAAAAGTGTCATTTTACACTGGTAAATGTTGTTTTACACTATAGATTTTTGTTTTCCTTGGTAAATGTGATATTTCACTAGGTAAGTACAATTTTACACTCACAATAGTCTATTTTTCATTAAAAAGTGTAGTTTTGGTGTTAAAGTCTTTTTTTCTTTTTAAATGCAGTATTACATTCATAATATGTGATATTGCACTAAGAATACGATATTGTACCTACTCAAAAAAGTTGGTTTTGCATGTCATAATCAATATTACACCTTATAAATGTAGTTTTGCACTAATAGATGCAATTTTTCACTAAGACATATGGTTTTGTAGATAGGTAATATTGAATTATAATCACAAGTATTTCACTATGTAAAAAAAAACTTGAGAGCTCAAAATACAAGTTTAACTGATGATTAACTCTTTTACCGAGAAACAAGAAACCCCTAACAAATTTTGCAGGACCCAAGGCTAAGAAAGGAGGTTTTTAGTACTTCAAAATTTTATTTACACTTAAATTTGGTACATAAAAATCATCTAATAACTTTTTTTTTATTTTTCAAAGTTTACAAATGCAAACAAAACCAAGGGGCTAAATTTCACTACACATTTCACTTAGTGCTTTAAAACAAACATAAATTATAGACTAAGTGCTCTTTAGGGATTTTATTTTTGTTTATTATTTATTGTGTGTTCTTAAAAATTGGACTTTATGCATATGCTCTCCCCCCATCCCATTTATGGAAATAAAGTGACCAAAATCACTTTGTTCATTACCTTATCACTTAGTCCAAGACTAGAAGGAATGTCGTATATACTCTCCCCAATTTTGAATAACTTGAGTAATCCAAAAAATGACATTTAAAGTCCTAGTTTCATTTATCTATTTTATTTCACTTAGATTATGGGTGAGATTTCATTACCTCCCTATAAGTTCTTTAGGGAAGTATTGACCCCAGATTTCATCTCCCACCATCCTTTCAACCCCACTCCATGGTGGGGTATATAAATTTAGTATGAATCACTAGGATGTTAGTTTGAGCAATTAAACTAACTTTGTTAGTGGTATCTACCTCAGAACAATGCCTTAATTTAGACATTGTATAACACTGAATAATCTGATAGATGTAGTGGTTGTAAAAAGGAGAAGACCTTTTTATAATAAGTTGATTAGATTGTATGCAAATGACGTGTTGTGCCCTTATGTTAACCACATTTGGGACCATCTAAAAACAAGAAAAACTTATAGTTTATAGACAAACCCCAATTGACATAAAAATGTTATCAATGTAGGGTGAGTAGCCCAAAGTTCCATGTTCTAAAATTTTAAATCAAAGTCTATGGGTCCTTCCCAAGGTTAGTAGGGTCAAAGCTCAGGAGCCCCAAAGAATCACCATGTGGCACTCCTACATTCAAGCCCAATGTCAAAAGGGCCCCATGTATCAAAATGTATACTTAACCTAAGTTTTTACCCTAAGGTTTATTTTATTTATTAATACAATAAAACCTTAGGCTAAAACCTTATATTATCACTATAATATTTGAAGGGTCCTATTTTATTATTCTTTGAGGACCTAGGTTTATAACTTAGTCTAAGTTTCATATATGACCTCAAGCTAAATCGATCCTCTTCTTGGTTATAAGAACCAATGGTGTGTATTTTCTTGGATCATGATCGATGGTCTACATTTGTCTTCATAGGATGATCTAATAGAACATATTAAACTTAGGCTTATATAGGACCAACTATGTTTGGGACTTAAATTTTATGCTCTCACACCTATCATTTGACATCCGTGAGGATGTCATTAACATGTTCAAGAACATCAAATTTTATCCCTATATGAAAGGTTATTAGAGCTTAATTTTGAAATTCACGTAAATGTTAGGTGATATTTTTAGCATCATCATTAATGTTTATGAGACCATCAAAATTCAGCTCAATAGCCAATTTCACTCAAAAGGAAAATGCATCTAAGTCTTGTTTCTCAATGCCTAAATTGATCATCCATAGATTAATCTAGTTTCTTAAAACATGTTTAAACTCAAGATCCTTGTAAATATGTTTGGATTTGCATAGACTAAGCTTTAAAATCATGTTAAGGTATAGTCATGTTTTTAAACATTGACTTGAACCTTAGTCTACATAAGCCTCATGGTATTTTAAACTTAATAAGTTTAGTTTGACAAAAAAGTCCCATCACAATAAGACTTGGCTTATGACTTGTGATCTAAAGTTTTATCATGTTTATTAATGTGATAAAACCCTATGTTAAAGCCTTGCATTAGGTCCCTTTAATCATTCAGAGGACCCCTTTATATTATGTTCTGAGACTTAACTTAAATACCTTAGCCTAAAGTTTATATCATGTTTATTAACATGAAATAAACTTTAACCTAAATTATTTAGCCTATGTTCACTTTTATATCCTGAAGATAATTAAAGCTCATACACCTTTGTAGGATCAACATATTGTGGTTAATAAAATTAAACTAATCAGATGGAGCATAATTAACATGGACTATTCAATGGAACCTCTAAGGACCCATATGTTTGATGCATGGTGAACGTGCATTCCTTGTGCAACTAATAAGGTGTAGAGTCCAAGAAGCTTGCAAGGATGCCAAGTGGGGTATCTATGGAGCCCAAATAAGAAAAGGACCAATAGTGTGCAAGTCCCAAGATCAAAATCAATGACCCATGTTGATTTTTGCATGGAGATATGATGGCATGAAACAAGAAAATTTTAAAAGGCAACAACTAGTGATTTGAAAGAATTAATGAAAATGCTATGAAAACTACTAGATGGCTGCCACAAAGATGCCATACAATCATAAAATAACAAAATAAAAGATTTTTTGGGCATAAAAAGGCAAAGGTATAAAGTTAGGGGCCTAAATCAAATCCAAGTCATGAATTCACCTAAGTCTGAGAAACTGTTACCATTAAAGCTGTAGAAAAGCCCTAGCCTTCACAAAAGACCATAATTAGAGCCCAAATCAATCATAGTCAAGCCAAGCCTATTTCCATTTAGACAAGTGTGAACTAATCTAGAGATAATTTGTAGGCCATTAGTGAATAATTTTCAAAACTCATAGTAATGGTGGTTTAATGATAATAGCAAATGGAGGACACACAATTGTACTTAACCTAAGACATGGAAGGAAGGGTCTTCAAGGACACATAACTTGATTTTTCATCTTTAAACATCAGGAGTAACAAATGGTCCCAAATTTTTTGGAATATTGAAGAGATGCAGGCTATCACAAAGGAAGAGCATGAGAATGCCACATTCAACCAGAGATACAACAACTTGGTCTCCATTCAAATGAATCATCTCCACTTTGTTGTAGCAAAACTTGAGGTATTACACTGTATCGATGTCATTGATCCTATTTTCAAGGATTATAATATTGATTAGGACATGAAAGTGCATGAATGTAGTTTCAATAAAGTAACATATATCTCCCCTCTTACATTTGAAAGTTACTACATGTTGTGTAATCCTCAAGTAGACTTGCCCACTATTAGGAAATGGTCAAGCAAAAATGAAATGAAAGCCATCCTTACCCCATGACTATACTCAGGGACCCACGTAGTCATAGATCCCACTAATAAGATCCCTATTGCCCAATTTAGGGTGGGAATTGGAATAATCATGATGCTACTAAATAGATTGTCTAGGGCCCCCTCCACCACTTATGTTAATAAAATCTAGGTGGCTTATGTATATTTCATGGTGGAAAAGTGACTCACTCCCCTAATAGGTGAAATGATCAACATTTTCTTGAAACAAAAATTCTCAGCCATAAAAAAGAAAATTTACAATCACTTATTTATGATTCCTATCTTCTAGATGCCTTACTAGCCACCACCAAAATCCTTGACATGAAGAATTGGTCACCTAGAGGCAAAACAACTTTTTCCCATCACTATTCCAAACTACTTATATTGAAGTACAGACACAACATATAATTCATTTGTGGTTATGTATATCTAGCTTTAGTATAAGCCATTATAGGGATCCCTATGGGTAGGGTTAGCCATCTAATTAATAAATATGTGGAGATAATTAGGGATATCTAGTTATACCTAGAATGCACTATAATTAGAATAGAGGGGACCCTAACTCAGCCACTCAAATTACCATTCCATGTGGCTACTAAATTTGCAAATAAATAAATAGCATACTAATTATTCTATGGTATAGATGAAGTATGAAAGAGATTAAGGAAGGGACTCCTCTACCCTTTTCCTTTGGCCATTATTAGGACTGCATTACATAATTAGGAGTAGGTAGACACTATCTCCAGACATAGATACTCCTTCAATTTATAGTTGGATGAGTTAATATAATGGGACCATTATGAGAGGGTTATGAAACATTTGAAAGAAAAATCAATAAACAATTCATACAAACACCAACCTGGTGTCCATGACATAATGTATATCAGGGCCTCTAATTTCATAGAAGTATTGTCCAGGCTGAAGAATAATAATATCAAGATTTAGGCTAGGTTAGGTAGATATGAAAAACCACTTTATGAAATATAGAATATGGGACCCATGAAATACCATTTGTTGCCTAAAACCTATTCTAGGCTCCCTCTACGAACAAAATCAAGCATAAGTTACACAAGGGTTCATGAAGGAGAGATTGGAAGAGATACCTAGTTAAGGGGCATCATCTTTAGCTCAACCTAATAGACCAAATTCCCCGATTGACTATATTGACATGATTACACTAGTAGTCATGAGGAGATAATAGAGGATACACTCAAAGTGCTTGTTGATGCCTATGGATTAAATGAATAAGAGGAAAAAGTTAAATAACCTCAATCCCAAGCCTAATAAGTAGAAAAAGAAAAAGGGAAGGAGATAGCTTTGGACCTAGTTCTAGTTTAACCCCTACAAAAGAGGAAGGCTAGGTTAGCATCAGTCCTAGTTGGATGGAATAAACCAAAGTTAACATTCACTCATCCTTTAAGTGAATTTAACTTATTCAGTGATGAGAATCTTATTCATGGCCCATCATACTTGAATGGTTCTTATATATAAAATGTAGGTTCCAACCCTATACCATTTATGGGCCATGACCAAATTAGTCAACATCATTGTCCATGATGAGCTCAAGCCATTGATAGTTGCTATGATGAAGGAATAAGAATAAATAAAGATGACAATCATTGGGGAGTCAAGTATAATTTAGGTGGAAAATCTTGGGGCCTCAAATAACACAAAAATGTATATCTTAGAACCCCCAATGGTGATAGAATCAATAGTCAGTGTGAAATTTAACCCATAGGCTATATGACTAGAATGGGTGATAACAAAGAAAGCCATGGTTAGGGGTGAAAAACTCACTTTTCATAGAGTCGAACCATTTCTTGGCTTATCTCCAGTAGGAGGTTAGGGACTCAATGAAGACTCAATCCATGAAGAGGATATAGTTGGATTAATTGATGCTCATTCAACTCAACCAAAATTAGACATCAAAGGCCTATATCAAAAAATAGAGAACCTGCAGAAACAAAAAAAAATATTAAGACATAGGTTATTATGTCAATCCCTAAGGAAATGATAAGGATGTTTGAGGCATATTTTTATGATGTGATTAACTCTTTGAAGACAATGAATGGAAGGTAGAGTCCATTAGCCTATCAAGATGTAGTAGCCAAGGGTTTAATAGCCTAGTGGAAAAATTCAAAGGATAAAATAAAGGAGTTGATCACCATATTGGTTGAGGATCAAATTCTTGGTTTCAAAACCATCATTCTATCCCATTTAAACACATTCATGGGAAGAATTTTTGAAAAAATCCAAGGTTTGATTACATGGTCAAGGAACTTGGAGAGGATCTTAAGAGATGATGAAGAGCTAATGGATAGAATTAAATAACTACTTGGAACCATGATTAATAATCCTAAAAAAATCAACTCTATAGGCATAATTAAAGATGATGAATACCAACATAGAGTCACCTTGGTCACGCAAGAAGTAAAAATCAAGAGCCAAGGCTAGTCTGGGACCGAAAATAGCAAGATCATGAGTATGATCCTAACTATAGAAGAGAATATTTTCAAGTCAAGGAGCATAAAATAATCCATGACAAGAAATGATAGAGATTTTGAATACTTGGTTGACTAAGAAGATGAGTGCCTCCTAGAGCCAGCTATAAATTTAAATCTAGTCAATGAACAAAACCAAAAGTCCATGAGGATTCTTTAGTAGTAATAAGAGATTTATTCAGCATAGGGCCCACTAGATATCTAATAATATTTTATTTTTTTGGAAAATTTATAATATCTAAAAATGGAATAGTATTGTTGTAAAGGCATGTGTAAATTTGCTAGCACATTTGCCTATAGGTCAGTCCACTTGGAAAAGGGAAAGGCATTCTATAAACTTTATAAAAATGGATAGTTGTCCTTATTTTTACATATTTGTAACTAACATGACTGACTGGTATACTACCTTAGCCTCCTATAAAAGGAAGTAATACCATTTGTAAGAGGATGGAGTTTTAAGAGCTAAAACTACCTTGTAACTTTTTGAGCAATTTAATACAAGTAGGGAATACTGTAAAGTTTGTCTCAATTGTTTATTTGAATTGTATAATGGCTTCTCTCTCAATTGTATATTCTAGGATGCAAATTTGAATGGTTTTTAGGAATTCTAAATGTGCATCTTTGATATAGGGTTGTTAATTTGTGCCAATGCTAGATTATTTAAATGATCTTGAATTTGCTTCATCTTATTTGCTCTACATTAAAACGTGATAATGTTATTTGAATATAGTATTAAATATTTAAATAAAAGTTAGTTCTTACTTATATTCTTTTATATTTTCCATAGATACTCACCTGGCATGTAGTGGGATTTGAGCATCTATTATTTTAAATTATACATTGGTTAAATGCATGTTCAGTTAGAATTTAAACCTTGTCATGATGTCTAAGGAAAGGACCAACAATCACATACTTTATTTCTTCCCTGCCCTTCCTTTTGCTTTTTTTTAACTAAATCACTCTATTTTAAATATCATTGTAAATATTCATTCTAAAATAGTCTTAGATTAGAGTTTGATCATAATTCACCAGTACTAACATAGATGTTTCATAACTTACAAATATTATTAAGGGCCAAGGTGGCTCCCAAACACTAATCAATATAAATGTTGTGGAACAATTTGCATGCTCTACCTCTATTTCACCAAAGATAATCTAATTATCATAACCTACAACTCATACTTTGAAATCCCTAAGTTCTAAAATGAGAAGTGCTATTTAAACACTGAGAGCACCTATGATACACATAAAGACATTTGTAGACACCAAAATTACATCACACATGTGTGTAACTCCCTATGTCAAAACCCCCCTTGATCCCCTTTTAATAATTAGCCTTCCTAACCTATGTTTTCACCCCTCACACATTTAATTAATTTAAAAATATTTAATTAAGTTAATTAAAAACTACTTATGCCATCTTACCTAGCCAACGCATCATAATCCTAATTCTTACCCTCTGAGTCACCCTAAGACTTAGTCCCCTAATCCTAACTACCCATGACTTGTTCTCACCCCTAACATAAATTCTTAACTAACTACATTTTTCTTAACCTTGCATTTTTACATTTTTCTAATGGACACCACATTTGGCAAGAGAAGGTGTAGACACCAATATTGTGTCGACTCCCCCTTGGTCCCCTTCTAAACACTTACACACTTTATTAATTTAAAATAAATTACTTATTTTAAATTAATGACCTCACCTAGACACCTCACCTTGGACACCTCACCCTTAGACCATTTCTCACCCTATGAGTCACCCTAAGACTAGGCCATCTAATCCTAACTACCCATGACCTATTCTCACTCCATCCTAACCTCTTAACAAACCCTCATGCCTAATAAACCTATATTTTGACCATTCTCTAACGGTAAATGCACTGGGTAGATGGAGAAATGGGCAAAGGGCTAAAAATATCCCTTTTACCCATTTTTCCTCTGCTGACATCAGTCAACTATCAATCGACACCGATGGGATCACCGACATCAGTTACATAAGCCTAGTTCTAACATCAATGCGCACTCTGAGACCAATCATCAAAATTTAACTATCACTTCCCTGGCTTTAGAAACTCTGCACAAGTCACTCCAAATTGGACTGAGACATTATATGAGGACCTTGACATTAGCCACAATAGGAATAAGTGTTCTCACACCTCTGGTTCTTTACCAAGTAGAGATAAGTATTCTTCTATCTCATTTTAGTATTCTAGTATACATTAGTAATTAGTTTCCATTTGATATGTCTAAGTACTATTGAGAGACAACCTGACTTCTTTCGTAGAGAGGCTGAAAAGCCTTCCTCTTATTCTTACCCTCTTCTCACACCTACCCTCTACCTTTGTCCCTCCTAAGACCCTATCCACTTTCATGTAACCCTGCACAAACCTTTAAACTCCCAAACTCTTCTATCGACCACAGAAATAACTTGAAACCCATCCAAGGCCCATTGCCCATATCAACATTAATAGTATAACCGACATCGGTAACATTGACCAATCGACATTGACAGACTAACCGATGTCGGTGACTATGACATATAGATTACAGGAATCATGTACGCATTATCTATTTCTCTCTTTCTTTAAGTCATTATCATTTCTTTTTATACAACACTCTTTTTATCAAATAGTGGACTGTCATCCCTTACGGAGCTTTACGCTTTCGGGACCGAGCGTGTAGCTTGGTAGTACACCATATCTTTCTCTAACATTCTCTTTGTTTGAGTTTCTTTCTTTCTACAGGTGTTTCCTCCACAGCCAAAGAGGAGCTCCTACAACTCTTGGATACGGTGCACAACTAAATCTGAGTAATGTACAAACCCCTAACCCTTAACCTTAGTTTCTATTTCTTCTGAATGTAATTACAAAAAAATGTAGAGAAATATTCTAGCACGCCTGGTGGGACCCTGGTGTTTTCCTTGGGTTCATTCTTCTAAAAAGCAAATTTTCATATAGATGTATTAGGAAAATATTCTCTTCTCTCATCCTTCTTCTATCTCTTTATTTCGAAAAGAAACCATTAGCACAAGTTAAAAAGAACATCTTTCTTTTTCTTCTTGTCACTTCTTATCTGCATCATAGAGTAGTGAAAAATCCATACTCTTAATCTCTTCTCAATTGTTTGCATTTGAACAAACATATTTCAATTTGGGTTAAAAACTATTGCATTTCATTCCTGCTTGAATGCATATTTAGCTCACTTAGTAATTAAAAGCATTATGAATAAATCATAGTGCACATATGTTACACAACCAGACCACTATCACAATTAAACATTTAAACTTACTTGAGACAAGGCCCACTTAGGATTTCATCACCTAGCAGATACCTTACCCTTCCTGGCGATCCTACTTGGATTTCACCACCAAGAAGAGGACCCACTCTATTCTCTAGCAGAGTATAAACTATAGGCAAAGTATATTTTGGCTAAGCAGCCCAACTTGACTCTGGGTTCGTGAAGTGAAGGGAGAAAGCCCCAGCACTAGGTCACATACTGAACCTAACACAGATCTTTGAGCACCAAAACACAACCTGAAACTAGCCATATACTTCCTCTCTAGGACCTATCCTACAAGCCCAATTCCAAAACACATTCTTCTAAGGCATAAGTCACCATGACTCTAAAATTTATTCCTAGGAATCTAATGTTTTAGAGGTTGCTTGTCTAATCACCTTTTCTACTATTTTTATCTGATTGTTTGAGCTGGTAAGGTCACAATATTTTGAAGTTTAAAAACAACTCAAAATATTTCTTTTTCTTCCAAAAACTTTCAATTTTTTGAGTTTCTAGAAATACACAAAAACTGACATCAGTTTTTCAACTGACGTTGACAACATATCTTCACCAACATCAATTTTTCCACTGACATTGGCAACATATCTTCACCAACATTAGTTTTTCCACCGACATCGGTCACTGTCAACAAATTTTATTTCTAAAATAGCAAGCTTAAAACCTGACTTTCTTGCTGTTAAACACAAATATTGGTTTTCTGAAACTGAAACACACAATTTTTAGAACCTAAACCCCTTTTGCCTTAGATGGTTTTAACATGCAGTCAAGCCAAATCTCTTGTTGACCACACAAGGCAATAACCACTCCCACCTTCACCTTTCATATCAAGTCCCCAAATGGAGTATACTTCAGCATACTCCTATCCAAGCAACCCCCAATCAACCTCCAATTATTCTCGAAGGGGATCAACAATTTGAGAGATTTCTTGACCACAATGTCAAGGCTCTCCAACACTATCTCGCTAGAAGTCAAATGTGAGACCCTTTAGGTAACCCTATTTATGGGATGCCAACTTCCTTGGTTGAGGTGATAATGATATCAACAGCATCCGTTACCCAATCTATGGTCACTCAAGCCATTGCCTCAACCAGTAACCCAACCATGGCCAATATTCAAGATTTGGCCTCTCCTTCTATTTCTGGACCTACCTTCATTAGGGTTTCTATACCCCCTCAACCACAAAAAATTCAACCAAGTTTGATACCTTTCCAAAACTTGATTGTCTCTACCCCACACACTCTTGTGCCTATAAACATGAGAGTGACCACCTATCCTTTAACTAGTGTTGCCACTATTCAACCACCCTTGGTGGCATCTAGTCATGTTCTACCCTCTAATTTTGTGGCACAAGCCCCCTTAGCCTCAACATCAACCCCTATGACGAACTATCAATATGTTGCACCTACACAAATGTAACCAAGTACATCATACACCCCTTTCAACACCTTCCAAGTACCCTATAACTTAGGGGGTGCCCCTCCTGCCAATCCATTAGTTGATCTAATTAAGATTCTAATGGATAAGATGTCCAACCTTGAGACATCCATTTTAGGTTTAAGCAATATTCTTTCATATTAACAAATCTGTAATGAACCCATGCACCCTTCAGTTCCTATTCGGCCATACCCTAGCCAGTGGGAACTTCCAAAATTTATTCGCTTTTAGAGTAAAGAGGACCCACAACAACATCTATGAGTGTTTAGACATACTTGTTACCTTATAACACATGATGATGCATTATTACTTTGCACATTCCCCATGTCACTTTCTGGCACCACCCTTGACTGGTATAGCTCCATTACCAGTCATTCTCTCTTTTCTTTCACTCAACTAGCTCAATTATTTCTTGACCATTTCTCAATCAACATCACCAAGAAGGTCTCCATCAAAGACCTATATTCTATTAAACAATTCGACGATGAGTCAATCGCTGACTTCGTTGCCCATTGGAGAGGTTTGATCAACCAACTCTCCTATTCACTACCTCAAACTAAGCTCATTGAGCTCTTTTCAAGAGCATGTCCCAAGCACATCTCATCCACTTTGTGGGTTCAAACTTTTCACACATTTGATGAAGCTTTCACCATGGCTTGAAAGCTTTAACTCTGCACGGTCGAAGAAGACAAGGTCAAATTACGTAGTAAAAATACCAACACAATATCCAATGACCCTTCTTCTTCTAAACCTTATTCTTCTCACTCCAAGTCCAAGGGATTGGCAAATGCTGTGGTACTTAGGTCATCATATTCTACCATAACCAACCAATCTAAGCCCTCCACATTAGAATACATCACTAGACAATTCCAACAATGGTATGTACATTTTCAATACACTCCAATAGGAGAATCATACGCTTTCGTATTGGATAAACTAGTGAAGCAGGGAGTCCTCAACCTCCCTCAAATCTGACCACCTCAATTTGACCCCTCAAAAGCCATCCCTTCATGGTATAGGGAAAATAACTTTTGTAACTATCATCGTGTCAAGGGTCATGACATAGACAATTATAAAACCTTCAAAAATGTTATTCAAGACATGTTAGACAAGGGGGATCTTATTTTGGATAACCCAAATGTGTCGACTAACCAAAACATAGATATCTTTAAGCAACCATCACCCAAGTAGAATAATGTTTAGACCATGGCAGATGACCTTTAAGAGCACAATATATGAACGGTCAACATGGTTTCTCCTTTTATTCCTAACCAACCTCTCTCAAAGTCTAAAGAGGTTAGTCAACCTATTTCTCCACCATGGGTAAAATACCCTTTTTCTCCTATTTGTCCTCCATAGATGGAACATAGTCCTCCATCCACCCCTCTTTCACATGTAAGAGAGTCTACTTTCACCTCTCCCATATTGGAGGATGCCTTGATAGCACCAATGCCAGCTGCCTTGCCTTCATCTTTCTTATCAACAATGGGGGATCATACCTTCCCTGCTACTAGACCACACATCAAATCCATGAACATCCCTATGCTCTATCCAATTGAAGAGCCAAATTCTCCAATCCCTTCTCCACCAAGAGAAGAACTTGACACTTCATCCACTTCGGCCGAGAGAGATCTAGTGACAATTTTCTCTCACCTTTGGCCTGAGATCACTGCATCCAACATGCTTCCACTCTCACAATCACCCAAATCCTCCAAATGATCAACTATAAAGCCTCATAGAACCTCATCTAAACCCTCATAGGCAGCCATCATGCTGAAACAGATTAAATCTCTTAGTGTTTGCCCTATATCAAACCTCACTCACCCACAAGTGAAGGTAGATTTGAACCTCACCTCGCATAGTAGTGGTCCTCAAACCATAATAAAAGAGGATGTTAAACCACGTTGGTCTACTCCTCCCCCAACCAAAAAGGTGGTATGAAAAACTCCCCCACCTTCACCATTGCCATCTATCTTGGGTCCACATCCTTCCACTTTAAAAGGAGTGCTCCCTATTCCAACACCTCACAACAACAATCTGCCACCATTACTCCCTCAACCCATCAAAAACATACTTCCTCCAATAAATTTGACACATCTCATCAATAAAGTGCCATCTACACATGTGGCCACACCACCAACCAAAAATGTGGTACAACAAACTCCTCATACAACTCCTAAACTAAAGTTGTCAACACCTACTACAACAATGAGTGCAGAGCCATTAGTAGGTTCCTATGCTTTGATGTTATGCCAATTGTTGCAGTCTTCTAGCATTGTTCTCCCACCACCCATTAAACCATACCAACCTCTTAGATCAAAACCATCTTGGTTCGATGACACTCAAATCTGTTGGTATCATCGCACACTCGAGCATGATATTGAGCGTTGCTATGCCCTTAAGGTTGTCATTCACCAACACCTGAAAAAGGACACCCCTCACATTGAGGATTCTCTTGACCACTTTTTTGACAAAATACTGACACCATCCCATGTCTCTCAAACCTCCTCACCTTCATCGAGATCCCATCATTAGACTATAGTCCCTCTCCCACTTTCTCCCCCTTTATTCAAAATCAACACTATTGATGTGGCCACTAGGCCCCAAACCCTAAAGGATAAAGGAAAAGAGCAAGTTTCTACCCCTTTGACATATCCATTTGCCAAGCCCTCTCAACAACCAACACCCAAGACTTCTATCTTGGGCACATATCAACCAACATCTTTGGGGGAAATTCCTCCTAACCTCTCTAGTCCACATGTCGTTTGGTATAAATGACTTGTTGACTACTTGACTTATTCTATCGTGCCTCCTAATCTCTCTAGAAATGGACGATGGGCTTTTATCAAGGGTACTACTCACTACACCATGCTAGGGGGTCTTCTCTACAAATGAGGTCTCAACGGCCTCTTTCTTCGATGTCTAACCACCACTGAGATATCTCATGCCATCAAACAAGTCCATGATGGGATTTGTGGGGGAAATTTCAATGGTAACTCGTTTGCCAAGTGAATCCTCCGCCTAGGCTATTATTGGCCCACTCTTAACCAAGACTGCAACAATTATGTTTGGCATTGTACCAAATGCCAACAACAATATGCTAACCAACTTCACATCCAACATCAACCAAAATGTGCCTACAATAAAAATCTAAAAGAGTGAGATTTCACAATCAGAAATCTCATCCTTAAAGAAAACCAACACCTGACCAATATGGAAAGAATCAAACAGGGCAAGTTTTCTCCTAATTGACTTAGACCTTACATAATAATGCACAAGTATGGATCAGGCACTTATCGTCTGTCTTCTCTTGAAGGCCAACCAGAACTTGAGCCCCTTAATGCCTTACATCTTCGACCATTTTATTGTTAACCAAGTAATCATTCACTTGATATTTAACTTGATCTCATCCCTTGAGCAACCCCCATCATCTTCATTCCTATTCCTTTCAATCTTTTTTCCCTACAAACATTAGTCAACCCTTTGGTAAAGCATGAATGCTTTGTCCTAATACAAGGGAAACCCCTAAATCTCCATAGTCCAGTCCATGACTAAAAGTCTAGTCAAAATAAAACAAAAACAAACATAAAACTGGGATGCCTAACAAAAGGTCATAAACTATAAATGTAGACTGCTCCCTTGAAGGATAGCTGCATTATTACTATAGTTAATAGACTGCTCCCTTGAAGGACAGCTATTCAAAGACATCCAAACATACAAATCAAAATATAGACCACTCCCTCGAAGGATGGCTATACCTAAATTTTGATACATAAATAGCACCCTCTTAGAAGCTTGTCGCACCGATCAGCTTCAACATGACCACAAAACAACACAACATCCCCAAGTAGACTTCTTGCATTGATCAGTAGAAAAAAAAAGACTGACAAACTATTAAGTCATGGACTTGCCTATAGTCATTTTCAGGGTCACCTATAAAAGGGGCAAAGTTATCCCTGCTAAAAAGGGTTACGCTACCCTCTCATATCACATAATCACACCTATTACCCCAACATACCCAAGGGATTTTGAGCTCACTTAACATCAAGTGATTAGACTACTTCTCTAACATAAACCAATGATCAACGACGTAATGCATGAACGAGGCTTTTGTTTTTGAAAACCTTATCTATGCTATCATTATGGTCCTTGTCAATGAAAGAGCAATGCGCCTTTCACTTCTTACATACCTTTGTCACATACAACCAAATCATAACCAACCCAAACCAAACCAACCCAAACCAAATCAAACCTAAACATTTTTCAACCACTAACATAACCTCATAATTTATTTAATACAAATACCAATTTGTGTTATATGAATTATCATAGCCCATTCACACTAGTTTCTATGGAAAACAATACACATGGAAACTATCAACCAAACACAATTTATGTCAAGCATATACCATCACCAATATGGAAAAGGCTATAACATCATCATAAATATTCTCATTTCATTTTTAGCATACACCATCACTAGTATGTAAAATTTCTAGGAATGAAAAACCACATAACTAATGTTATAGAATACACCATCACACAATATGGAAAAGGCTATAACATCATCATACATTTCATTTTTGGCATACACCATCACCAATATGGAAAATTTCTAGGGATGAAAAACCACATAACCAATGTTACAGAATACACCATCACATAATATGGAAAAGGCCGTAACATCATCATACACTCATCATTTCAAGCATGTAGCATCACACATATGAGAAATGCTAAAAGCACTAAGCTAACTAAAACAACTATCAACCACTTTGACTCTTCTTCCATTTTGGGGAGAACTACATTGGCCTGAGGCCATTAAAATAGGGGCTATGTAGGCAGCACTCAGTTGACACAGGATCTTCTGAGGTTAGCTCGGCCATTTTGCCCGTTCATCTACCTGATGGACCAACTATCTAAATCAGCCTAAAAACTTAACCAAACAACCAGCCCTGACACTATAGAAGTCACCTTAGACTTCTCATGGGGCTCATTAGAGATCACATACATCTCCCTGACCACACCAAACCACACTTGAGGTCATTATATCTCAGCCTGACTCAATAAATGACCTTGGAGATAGTGACTATCTCCTCAGACCATGACCACTTTTGAGACAACTTTGCCTTAGTTGTTTTGATTGCATATATGCTACCTCACGAATAGTTAGCAAATTTTTCATGATCCTCACACCTATTGTCAGATCACACCCAAGTTGATCCCCAATATTTGTGACATTTTCATGTTTTCTAGGAGCACTTCCTAGCCTAGATACTTGGAACATGATGACCATTGGAGGTATAGCTTTGATCGATTAACCCAATTAGCTACCACTTATAAGCTGGGGACTAGTTATTTCAATTTTAGTTCTCCTCAACCATTGGAGCTACAACTTTGATTGTTTAACCCAATCAGCTACCACTAATAAGCTAGGGACTAGTTACTTAGATTTTAGTGCTCCTCGACCTTGCCTATGACAATTTGACCTACCTATCATGTGAAGTGGTATACGTGCAATCTCAACTATTGTAGCGTTCACACTCCAACTTCACCATACCCATCCACTGTTTATCAAATTAGCAACTAATTTCATATTACCTTTTCTCAATTCCCACTTTGAGGGGGAATGCCTTATCCCATACCTGGAGCAACCTACACCTTATCCCATACCTGGAGTAACAACACCTTATTTTTGTCTTATAGTTCATCAGAATAACCAACAAGACAAAAAGGGGCAAATGTAGACACCAATATTGTGTCAACTCCCCCTTGGTCCCCTTCTAAACACTTACACACTTTATTAATTTAAAATAAATTACTTATTTTAAATTAATGATCTCACCTAGACACCTCACCTTGGACACCTCACCCTTAGACCATTTCTCACCCTATGAGTCACCCTGAGACTAGGTCATCTAATCCTAACTACCCATGACCTATTCTCACTCCATCCTAACCTCTTAACAAACCCTCATGCCTAATAAACCCATCTTTTGACCATTCTCCAATAGCAAATGCACTAGGCAGATGGAGAAATGGGCAAAGGGCTAAAAATAGCCCTTTTATCCATTCTTCCTCCACTGACATTGGCCAACTGTTAGTTGATGCCGATGAGATCTCTGATGTCAGTTACATAAGCCTAGTTCTAACATCGACGCATAAACTCTGAGATCAATCATCAAAATTTGACTATCACTTCCCTGGCTTCAAAAACTCTGCACAAGTCACTCCAGATTGGACTGAGACATTGTACGAGGACCTCGACATTAACCACAATAGGAATAAGCATTCTCACACCTTTGGTTCTTCACCAAGTAGAGCTAAGTATTCTTCTATCTCATTTCAATATTCTAGTATACATTGGTAATTAGTTTCCATTTGATATGTCTGAGTACTGTTGAGAGACAACCCGACTTCTTCCATAGAGAGGCTGAAAAGCTTTCCTCTTATTCTTACCCTCTTCTCACACCTACCCTCTACCTTTGTCCCTCTTAAGACCCTATCCACTTTCCTACAACCTTGCACAAACCTTTACACTCCTAGACTCTTCTGTCAACCACAAACATAGCCTAAAACTCGTCCAAGGCCCATTGCCCATTCTGACATCGGTAGTATAACTGACGTCGGCAACATTGACCAACTAACATTAGTAGACTAACCGACATCAGTGATTGTGACATACAAATTGCAATAATTAGGTATGCATTATCTATTTCTCTCTTTCTTTAAGTCATTATCATTTCTTTTTATACAACACTCTTTTTGTCAAATAGTGGACTATCATCCCTTATGGAGATTTACGCTTTCGAGACCAAGCGTGTAGCTTGGTAGTCCACCATATCTTTCTCTAACATTCTCTTTGTTTGAGTTTCTTTCTTTCTATAGTTGTTTCTTCCATAGCCAAAGAGGAGCTCCTACAATGCTTGGATATGGTGCACAACTTAATCTGGGTAATGTACAAACCCCTAACCCTTAACCTTAGTTTCTTTTTCTTCTGAATGTAATTAGCAAAAAATGTAGAGAAATAGAAGGAACAAAAAATAGGCTAAAAATAGCCTTTTTACCTATTATCATGCCATCGATGTTGGTCAAACCTCGGTTGACATTGGTGGGATCACTGACATTAGTTACTTAAGCCTCCAAACTAATATTTGGGTCAGAAAAAATTAAAAAAAATCAATCATTCACATACATGTTTTGGCATTTGACTTTTTATATCCAGGCTTACCATTACTCTACATAAATCAATCTAGATTAGGAATTGATATACTGCATAAAGCTTGGATTATTTTGAACCAATAACACACTTGTATTTTTTGTTCACATATTACTTCAACATACCTCATTAGATCCATCTATTTGACACTCATGGTTCATCCATTTCACTAGCTAAGTATATCTCTATGTTTTGTAATTTCTTTAAATAGTCATTTTATAATTATTTTATATTATATTGTTTATCATTTTATGAACATCTTGACTCTCCCTATGAAAGAGTTGTATAACTCCTTCACCTATTACCCTCTACTTCAAATATACCAACCCTCTATCTAGACCCACCTGAGTCTTACCCACTCCCTTATGACTCTTCTCAACCTCACAAACCTGACCAACATCTACCTCCTAGATCAAAAAGTCTCATGCAACCTCCTGAGAACCTACTACCCATACCAACATCGATCACATAACCAACATCGATCATATCTCCTTAACAACATTGGTAGTCTAACCAATTTCAATGACTGTGTATTTCCACCAACTTTTCTAAGCCTACCTAAACAAACTCCAAAAAAACACAAATAACTCACATTACCTACACTATGTCGCTATCTACTCAACTCAAACTATCAAAACAATACAAATATCTCTCTCTTACTATCTCTTTCATTTTGTTATTCATTATCATTTTGTTTCAAAAAGTGGACTATCATCCCTAAGGAAGTTTGACACTTCTAGGAACAAGCGTGTAGTTTGGCATCCCACTCATATATCTACTAACAAATGTTTTTGGTGGTAATGCTTTCTTATTTATAAGTAGTCCTCCCTAGCTAAAGGGGAGTGCTCAACATCATCTAGATATGGCATGTAACCAATCTAGGTTCTCTCTAGTCTCTAATCCCTACCCTTCATCTTTGTTTCTCCTTAAACATCAAATAGATTCAAGTGAAATATTTCTAGCACACCCAGTGGGACTCTAAAGTTTTCCTTTGGTTCATTGCTTATTTTAAGCATTCATATAGGTGAATTATAGTGAAAATTTCATTCCTTGAACTTTTTACCTCTCTTTTTCCTCAAAATGAAATATTCAACATTTTATTTTATGTTTAAAGGCAATAAATTAAAATTTCTTCTTCCTTGCCACTCTTCTCTTTCTTTTGCCTCTAAAAGAAACTTATCATTTTTCTTACAAGTTAAAAAGAATCTATTATTTATCTCTTTTTTGCATGTACAATGGGATATTGAAATTCATTCTCTTCTCCTATTTCATTTTTATTTTCATTCGAATCAAAACACTTTAGATTTGGGTTTAAAACTCACTACACTTCATTGTTTGTTTGTTGCATATTTAGCTCACCTAGTTAATTACAAGCATTATGAATGAATTTTAGTACACCTATGTTACACTACCAAATCACACTCACAAGAACAAACATATAAAATTACCTAAGATAAGGCCCATCAAGATTTCATCACCTGGTGGATCACCTTACCCTACCCAGCTATCCTACTTGGATTTCACCACCAAGGGGAGAGCCCACTTTGTTATCTAGTAAAGTATAAACTCTAGATAGAAGGTATATTTTGGCTAAGCAGACTAGTTTGGATTTAGGTCTATGAGGTGTAGGAAGGAAGCCCATATAGCAAGCCATGTACCTAGTCTAACATATATTTCCTCTTGAGCACCAAAACTAACCTGAAACCAGCCCTAGATTGCTTTCTAATACCTTTGGTGACCAAACTCTCATCTGACTTTTTGATTACTGCATAAGACAATATGAGACTAAAATTAATCTCTAGGAGTTAATAATTAGTGGTTGTATATTATTTTTCTACTTTTCTATTTGCCTTATATATTTTTGAGTTGGTAAGGATGTTTTTCCATTTATTTACAAAATTAACACTATTCATAATACTCAAGTTGTATAACATATTATATCAAGTTTTTTGAGTGTTTATCCTCATTATAAAAACCTCTTGCATCCTCTATTTTGCATCTATATTTATAAAATGTTTGATTTTTAATCTCTTAGGACTCCACAGTGATCAACATCAATTAAATCCACCGACGTGGATAGACTTTAACCTATCGACATCTGTCAAGTGACTGACATTGGTGAATATGTAATTTAGTTATTCTTAGTTTGCTCAAAATAGAAAGCTAAAACAACCTACCTACCTACACCAAACCTAGTTTTTCCACTCTTTGTCACTAATACAGAGTTCTAATATTGTTTATACTTCTTCTTGTATGGTATTGACATGAAGCCAAGCCAAAATTCTTGCTGATTATGCACGCTGGCAACCACTTCCACCTTCCCCTCTTGTTGTTGATTCTATCAGAGAGCATACTTCATATATATATCATACTATTATCCCAAACCAAATTCCCATTATGCCTAAAGGAGATCAATATTTTTCTAGATTTCTTGATCATAATGTGGTAGCCCTTTAGCATTACCTTGCCATGATCCAAACCCATAATTCTTTGGGTGACCCACTATATGGTATGCCAACTTCTCTGATGGAAACAACTTTAGTTTTAGTTATCTCCACTATGTTCCCCATGGTTACTCAAACCACCACTTTAAAAAGTAACCCAACTATAAATAATGTCCAAAGTTTAGCATCACCAACTGCCTAGTCCCACCTAACCCCTATCATGACTTCCTTGCCTTCACAACCACAAGCAATTCAATCAAGTCTAACCCCATTTCAAAATTTGTTGGTACCCATCCCCTCTAATATTTCACCTATAATTACATGAGTTACAACTTACCCTTCACCTTGTATAACTATGCCAACAAAGTAACCTACAATAACAACATTCAACAAAAGCATTGTCTCTAGCCTAACAAGGTAAGCCCCTTTCATTTATACCCCCAGCCTATGAATCACTACCCCTATGTTACATCAACACAACCATAAAAATATATGTCATACATTACCTCTACTTCTTATCAAGTTCTCTATAGCTTAGTGGGTACCTCCCAAGCCAATCCCCCTCCAGACGTCATTAGGATGCTGATGGACAAGATCTCTAGTCTAGAGACATTTGTGTTGGTTCAAAGAATGTGTTATCTTATGATCAGATATGTAATGAGCCCATCCATCCTTTTGTGCCTATTCACCCTTATCCAAGCTATTGGGAACTCCCCAAATTTACTTGTTTCCAAAGTAAAAATGACCCACAATAGCATTTATGAGTATTTAGACATGCTTGTTATTTAATAGGGCACGATGATGTGTTACTACTTCATACCTTCCCTATGTCTCTTTCGATTGATACTCTGGATTGGTATATCTCTATAAATTTACACTCCCTTTTCTCATTTACCCAACTCACACAATTATTCCTAGACCATTTCTCTATCAACATTTCTAAAAAGGTTTTTATTACGGACCTTTATTCTATTACAAAATTTGATGATAAGTCTATCATAGATTTTGTCACTAAATGGAAAGGCTTAATCAATCAACTCTCCTTATCTTTACCCAAACCTGAGCTTATTGAGCTCTTATCGAGGGCATGTGCTAAGCACATTTCATCCACACTCTGAGTATAAACTTTTTGCACATTTGATGAAGCCTTTACAATGGCATAGAAACTCAAGATCTAAGCTATAGATGAAGATAGAGTTAAGTTACATAGTAATAATGCTAATTTCAAATCAAATGACTCCTCTTCTTCTAAACCCTATTCTTTTAAATAAAAATATAAATGCTCCACCAATGCCATGGTCATTAAATTAGCTTCTTCCATAACCACAAACCAACCTAATTCCTTGACCTCATAAAATCTAACTAAGAAATTCCAACAACTGTACGAACAAAGATGATGTACTCCTATTGGGGAGTCATACACTTCCATTTTGTAAAAACTATTACAAAAAGGAGCCATAACCTTTCTTAAAATCAAGCCTCCTATATATTTTGATCCCTCCCATCTTATTCCTACTTGGTACAAGGAGGATGAGTTTTGTGGCTACCATTGAGTCAAAGCCCATAATTCTAATAATTATAAAACATTCAAGAACATTATTCAAGATATGCTTGACAAGGGTGATCTCATCTTAGATAACCCTAATGCACCTACTAATCAAAATATGGATGTGTTTAAATAGCCTTTTGCTCATATTTCACCTAATAAAAATAATGTTCAAATCATGATTGATAATTCATGTGATCATAATATCCATACAGTCAATATGGTCTTTCCTTTACCTCTAATCCAACCTCTCTCACAATAGGAGGCACCTATTTTACCTACTCCTCCCCTAAAATTGATGGAGTTTGTTTTTCCCATCCTTTATCCTCAAGTAGAAGAGCCTACTTCACTCATTCCACTCCCATGTGAGGAAGGGCCTCCTTTACCTCTCTTTTTACCACAAGAGGAGCCTATATTACCAATTCTTTTTACACCCATTTTACCTATCCTCTTACTGCTTGAGGACCATGCCTTACCCATTTCTCAACTACATGCTTAAGGTAACATCATTCTTATGTTATACCCTCTTGAGGAACCTTCTTCACCTACCTCTCCTTCATTGATGGAAGGTAGTACCCCATCCACTCCTCCTTTACACTTAGAGGAGCTAGTGTTATCTTCCCCTATATTAGATGAGAGACCTATTGTGCCTACTCCAATTTAACCAATTTTATCACTTCTTTTACCTATGAAAGATCATACTTTACCTATTCCTCATCCACATGTTGAGGGAGAAATTATACCTATGATTTACCCCCTTGAGGAATTGTCTTTGCCTACCTCTCCCCCACTCGTGGAAGATAATGCCTCTTCTCTCATCTCTGTTGAAGAGGACCCTATTGCATCTCTTTCTCATCTTTGGCCTGAGGTAGTAGAAGCCAAAAATTTCCCTCTTTCTCAATCACCTAATCCTTATAAATAATCAACCTTAAGGCCTACATCAACTTCATCTAAACCCTTCTCATGGTTAGTGATAAATCTAGAATTTCTTGACTCCATGAAGTTAGATCATGCAACATTTTGGGACTGACTTAAAACTACTTATCCTAAATAATAAGTGTCATCCTCTACCACCAATCCTCTCTCTATCCTTTACCCCAATTTCTTTGACAAAGTTAGATCTTCTTCACTGAAATCACTAAAAGCTCATCCTTTTACATCAGAGCCCTCACCCTTGCAAATGTATACCACATTAAAGTAGATCAACTCTTTAGGTGTTCACCCAGTCACTAATCTAATTCATCCATTGGTGAAATTAGATATGAATCTCCAACCACAAGTTAGAGTTATGTGGCATAAACTAAGGAATAATGTTAATCTTCCTAGATCTTATCGATCCTTCACTCTTCCACCCTCTACTTTAGTTAGGGTATCACTAATCCAAGTGAAACCAAAGGTTAATTTACTTCCACTACTACCTCTACCACCTATTAGGCCTTTCACATCTAATATCACAACACCTACCACTAATAAAGTGTCAAAAAAATGCATGGCTCCATTACCACCTAAAAAGGTGCCATGAAAAATCACCCCCGTGACTCTTAAACCAAATAAAGTGTCCACCCCTATTACAACATCAAGTACTAACCCACTCAAAGGCTCTCAGATATTTTTCCTATGTCAGTTGTTTCAATCCTCCATAATAATGCTTCCTCCCATTAAGCCTTATAACCCTCTTAGACTGAAGACATCTTGGTTGTTGGAAATATTGTCATCAATGTCAAAGGTCTAGTATTATTGGTGATAAAGGCCCCATTTCATTTAATGTTATTTTTAATAGATATATCTTGGCTAATGTGAGTTAATATTTATTTAATATTAATGAATATATTTTTGGTTGCATATGAGACAAAAGAAGGGCCCATGGAGAAGTCGAAGAGCCATGGGGTAAAGACAAAAGAAGGATGGGATACATTTTCCCATGAAGAGTCATCTTGGGGAATACCAAGAGTCACCAAGTGAAGACAAAATAGTAAGGGCACAATTTATCATGAACAGACACTTCAAGGAATACAAAAAGTCACCAAAGATAAGGACAAAAGTGGGAAGGATGTTTTTGGTCATGAAGGGTCACCACATGACTTTTCAAAGGCTTGAATATGAAGGGTCATACAAGTTTGGTGCCATTTTCCATGAGGATTGAAGGGTCACAAAGGGGTAAGGCTAAAGGTCCTTTGGAAAGCTATAAATAAAGGCTTGAGAAGCCATTTGTAATATGGAAGTGTGAGGTTGATTTGATATTGTAATATCTAGCTTATAAGAGCAATTGTGAGAGATGAATATTATTTTTATTTGTTATATCTAGCTTAGAAGAGCAAAGGTGAGAGAGAGAGGAAAGAGATGTTGTATTAAACTAACATTTATTGAGATAGCAACATTGAGAGATAGGTGTGTGGTATACACAAAGGGGTTGGTGCTCACGAATTGTTGTTGGGTTGGTGCTCAGCAAAGGGGTTGGTGCTCCTATGGGTTGGCGCTTACAAATAGTTGCTAGGTTGGTGCTTGACAAAGGGGTTTGAAGCTCCTGTGGGTTGGTCCTCACAAATTGTAGCTAGGGTGGTACTTGGCAAAGGGGTATGTTGCTCTTGTGGGTTGTTTCTCATGAATATACTTGAGATTGTTCTTCATGGTTTTTCCCACATTGGGTTTCCATGTTATATTTGGTGTCTCTCTCTATCTTGTGTGGTGTTTATTTTTTGAGTTTTATTGCATATCTTGAATGTTTGATTAAGTGGAATTTGGTTAAAGGAAAGTTTTAAAATATATATGATATACTGATTCACCCCACCTCTCAATATATCCCATGCTTAACATTGGTTTGATGATACACAAGCATGTCTATATCATCATTTACCTAGACATGATACTGAGAGTTGTAAAAACTTTGATATCAACACTCTTTTTGTTGATACTCCCATTAACCTTCTTGTTATTCCACCCATGGAATCCATAATGCCTCATATTATTCCACCTGAATTCAAACCTAAAGATGTTTTCATACCCTCTTTGACACCTCCTTCACCTATGTTTTAGATCAACATGGTTAATGTGGCCACACGGTCACAAAATCAAAAGGATAAAGGAAAGGAAAAGGTCACTACCCCTTGGGCTCATCTATTCTCCAAAGACACTCCTCTGAATCCCAATATTTCCATCTTGGGTGTCCCAAAACCAACATCTTTAAAATTTATTCAAAACTCAATGGTGAAACAACTTCACCAAACCCCTATGAAAATGTCCTTATATGAGTTAATCCAAAATATCACCAAACACTGTCAAGCTTTGATTAGTGCCTTGTAAGAGGTTGAGGTATAACTTGATGATCCCTAGCCTCCTATAGCTTTGGTCAGATCTCTTAACACCATCTCCCTAATTTCTTTTAGTGATTTGGAAATTCCACTTCAAGACCCTGAAGATCAAGATTCTACCCTTTTTATCACTACATATATCGATCAAACTCATGTCAAAAGAATCATGATCGATGGAAGAGCTAGTATTAATATTATCTCTACCCATGCCTATAAAAAAATAGCCCTTTCAAATAATTGCATGTCTCAAATCGACATGGTGCTCCACTCCTTTAACGATACCACATCTACTATGGTGGGCACTATTGTCTTACATATCCATGTGGGTCCTTGCATAATTTTTGAGATTTTATACATTATAGAAGGAGATTTCCAATAGAACATACTACTTGGACAACCTTGGATATATTGGCATTTGTGCCCTTGACTTTACACTAGTGCATCAATTTTAAGCACAATGGGCAAGTGCATGTTATTCCCATCAACTCACCTCCTTTCAAAACATGCAACATGACTTATAGCCCCAATGATGTTCTCATTCCATTAAAGATACAATTTCTTCCACATTATACTTTTGAAGCTTCCACAAGCTCCACTACCCCAATTACATAGATACCAGTAACACAAATTCTTGACAAAGACCCATGGAGGAAACTTTCAATCATCTATGACACTCAACATGTTCCATACTCCACAAGAGTATGGAAATCTTCATATGAACCCAAATTATGATCCCCTTTTTAAAATGGTCATCCCATATGATCCCCCTAACCTTCTAACTAATTTCACACATGGGGGAATTGATTCAGCTCCCACTGTCGACAATCCATCCTCTTTGCCACAACCATTTATCTATGATTTCTCTTTCCTAGGCAAGCCTAGCTTTGCTCACACCTATAGTTATAGGTGTGCCTAAAAAGGATTTGGTTTGGGTCATTACGAGTAGGGTGTTCATATGCCCATTTAATAGCCCACCAACTAAACCATTGAAAATGCCAAAAAGTGGCATGAAGTGGGTTTTGATGAACCAACTAAACTCATCAAAGCTTATCATATACTAATTATCAAAGAGTCAGTCTCTCCTTCTCCATCATCTCTTTCACCATCACCTAAAGAATTTGAGGTTTCTATACCTCCTAATTTTTTTTTAAATAAATGCCATGCATTTGGGCCCTCTCACCTATCACTTGGGTAAGGAAACAAGGTCCCTTCCTCTCATTCATCCTAAAATGATTGATGAAGACTCTACCACTATTAGCACTATCCAATGTCAAGATGATGATGTTATTCTCACATATATGGGTGTAGATGATTCCTATATCTAATGATTTCTCCCATTCAAAACACAAGCTATGTTAAATGAATCAACCATTGACATCAATTTACCCTCTCACGATAACCCCCACATCCTTAATATTGTCCAATATTTGGATTCCTTTGATCAAATAAACTATGCCACATTTCTTAATAACCATAGCAAAGCCTTCATTTGGTCTTATAATGACATTCCTGGTATCGACCCCTCTATCATTACCCACAACATTGTCACTGATCGAGATGCTAAACCTATTAAGCAGAAACTTCCTAAAATGAATCCTTATATTACTTTCCTTATCAAATAAGAGCTCTAATGCCTCCTTTTTTTTAACTTTATTCAACCCATCGACTACCCATAATGGGTTTCTAATATTGTTCCTATCACAAAAGTAATAAGGGGAATTTGCATCTACACTGACAATCATTACCTAAATCTCACTTGTCCAAAGGATGACTTCCCTTCGCTATGTATCGACTAACTTGTTGATCTAATAGCTAGCTATGAGATGCTATCACTTATGGATGGGTTCTCAAGCTACAATCAAATCTTGGTTGCTCCCAAGGATCAACATAAGGCAACTTTCATTACCCCATGGGGCACTTTTTATTACCAGGTCATGCCCTTTGGTCTAAATAATGCTTGTGTCACCTACTAATGACTTACATCTTCCATGATATCCTACATAAAATTATGGAAGACTACATGGGTGACTTACTTTGAAATTTTAAATTTCACCAAGATAAATTGATGATTCTCAAAATCATATTTACTCATCTCTTCCAATATAATGTTCAACTAAACCCAAATAAATACATCTTTTGTGTCCTTTTCAATAAGATCTTAGGCTTTATCATTTCTCTATGTGGTATTTAAGTCAACCCTACTAAGGTTTAAGCAATAATAGACATGCCTTAACCTACTAATATCAAACAACTCCACAGCCTACAAGGCAAGATTCAGTCAATCCACCACTTCATCTCCTAGTTGTTAGATCATTTCCAACCCTTTCACCATCTCCTCAAAAAATATGTCCCCTTCTATTAGAATATAGCTTGCCAAGAAGCCTATGATGCACTCAAATGGTATCTCCTTTCCCCATCGGTTCTTATTCCACCTAAGGAAAACTAGCCTTTATACCTTTACATCTCTGTAATAGCCCATTCTCTAGGTGCTATGATTATAGATCAGGATGATCACCATCAAGAACAAGTGGTTTAATACATAAGCTTCACACTTATTGATTATGAAACTTGATATACCTATACCAAAAAAAATTGTCTCACATCAGTCTTTATAGCTTCCAAGCTCTGTTATTACCTCTTAAATCAGAAAACCCACATCATCACCCATACTAATCCCCTCAAATACGTGCATTCCAAGACATATCAAAACCAATGTGTAGCTCAATGGCTCATGTTCCTTACTAAATTTGACTTGTAATTTATTCATCAAAATTCTATCAAGGGGAAAATGATCACTGACCAGTTAGCTACCACCCCTTTACCTGACAACCAACCTTCAAACCTTGAATTCCTTAACGAATCTATCATAATGCTCTTCACTGATGACATATCCTATCAAATGATGATGTTCTTTGATGGGTCTAAATATCAACATTTTGGGGGTGCAAGGGTCATCCTCATCCCTCTTGATGGTGAACCTATGCCTTTGTCATATAAACTAGATTTTGAATGTACTAACAATATGGTTGAATATGAAGCTTTGATCTTAAGGCTTCAAATGGCTATTTTCTTGGGTGTCAAATCAATAACCATTTTCAGTGACTCCTAGCTAGTGGTTAATCAAGTTAATGGTTCCTACCTATGAAAAAATGAAATTTTACAATGATATAAACACCATGTCTATACAATATTGGAATCATTTGACTCCTACCTCTTGCAAATTATTCCTTGATCTACAAACAAGTTTACTAACATAATGGATTCTCTTGCTTCAGACTACCCTCTTCACCCTCTTCTTCAAAAACCTATGTCAATGTATATCACTTAACAATTCCATCCTATGTATCAACTAACATCATTTTTATAGGCAATGTAACATACAACCCACATGACTTATGATACAAGCAATTCACGAATTACGTTTCCTTTTTTGTTACCCCTTCTTACCTCTCCAATAATGAGAGATGTGCCTTCATGAAATGTGCCACTTATTACACTATGATAGGGGGACTTCTCTACAAGAGAGGTTTTGATGGTCTCCTCTTTATATGCCTCACTAGTACTAAGATCCCCTTTGCCATTAAGGAAGTCTATGATGGGATTTGTGGTAGAAATTTCAATGGTAACATAGTTGCCAAATGTATCTTTTGACTTGGATACTATTGGCCAACACTCCATCAAGAATGTAGTGATTAAATTTGATGTTGAGTTAAATGTCAACAACATGCTAACCTCATTCATGTTCCAAGCCATGATTTACAAGTCACCAAATACTTCCATCCCTTCTCCCAATGGGGTTTGGATCTAATCGATGAGATTAACCCTCACTCATCCCTCCATCCCCATTGCATCATTACTGCTACTAAATACTTCACCAAGTGGATCGAGGCCATTCTTCTCATCTCTACTAAGGTTGACAAAATTGTTGACTTTATCAACCATCACATCATCTATCATTTTGGTGTCCCCCATAAAATTATAATAGACAATGATAAATCTTTCAAAAACAAGACTGTCCAAAAGTTTTGTGATGCTTTTGTAATCAAATTAAGCTTCTCATCACCATACTATCCACAAGTAAATGGATAGGTAGAAGCTTATAACAAAACCTTAACCAAAATACTCATAAAGGTAGTCAATGATATTGGCAAAGATTGGCACACACACATTCCCTTTGTTTTATGGGCTTACTGCACTAGCAGTCAAACCCCTACAATTGCTACACCTTTTTCTTTGGTCTATGGGATGGAATCTATTTTACCTCTTGAGGTCCAGATTCCTTCTCTTCACATCTCTCTACAAAACATACTTACTAATGATGATTTTTTCTAAGAAAATTTGGCTCAACTTGAGTTGCTTGATGAACACTGTCTCATAACCCTCAACCACCTCCAAATATATCAAGAGCATATCAAATGCACTTATAACAAAAACCTCAAAGAGCAAGATTTCAATATCGGAGATCTCATCTTAAAGGAAAATCAACATCTGATGAACATGGAAATAAATAAATGGGATAAGTTTGTTCCTAATTAGCTTAGACCCTACATCATAACTCTCAAGTATGGCTTAGGAACTTATCACTTGTCTTCTCTCAAAAGAAGGCCAGAACCCAAGCCTTTAAATGCTTTGTACCTATGACCATTCTTTTATTAATCAAGTGATGCTTCACCTCATGTTTAAATTGAGCTCATTCCTTAAGCAACCCTATTACATTCATCTCCCTTCCTTTTAACCCTTATTCCCATATACTTAGTTAACCTATGAAGTGCTATGGTTTTGCCATCAAAGTGGAAAACCTCTATGCTTCCATAGTCCTATCCATGACTAAATTTTAAACAAAAACAAAAAACAAATGGGATACATAGACAAGTTATAATCTCTCAAGTCATGATTCTCAATGTAGACTACTTCCTTAAAGGAAAACTATGTAAATTCTCCTTGATACTATAAATAAACTGCTCCCTTGAAGGATAGCTACTAAAAATCAAAAACAAAAGCTTAGACCACTCCCTTAAAGGATGGCTAAGACAAGATTTGTTATCAAGAAATATAATGACTTAGAATCTTCTCATATTGATTAGTTTCATATGACCTCAACACAAACAAAATTCCATTGTAGGCTTCTCGCATTTATTAACTTACATGAAAAAAAAACTTTAAGTCATGAACTTGCCCATAGTAGATCTTAGGTCACCCATAGAAGGGGCATACCATCCCCACTAAGAAGGTTATGTTACCCAAACACTCTCATTATTTTTTCCTTTTTTCCCTCATACTCTTTTAAGGGACTTTGAACTCACTTGACACAAGGTGACTGCAATGCTTCTCTAACAAACAAATGGTCAAATGATGTAAAGCATGAAAGAGGCTCATACTCCTAATCCTATTTATGTTTTGATTATGGTCTTTGCCAATATGTGAGCATCATGCGTCTTTATTTCCCATCCCAGTCACATGTTGATTTCTCTTCTAAGATCACATCTCACAACAAGATTCAATCACCTTCTCACCTTTCTTCAAATCTTTCTTGATTCTTAGAGTTATGTGTTTAACAAATATTATCACTCACATATCCATCTCAAGCAAATATACTTAAATAACTACCCAAAACCATACTAAAACTAACAAACCATTGCTCATTAATCCATTTCATATAATCCCATGTGAAATACACCAAACATGCAACCGTAGTTTCTCTAAACAATAATAAATAGGAAAACTATCAAGCCTATGCCATTTATTTTAAGCATACACCATCACAAATATGGAAAAATGCTGAAATAAAACAACATAATAAACCCATTCATTTTAAGCATACACCATTACAAATATGGAAAAAATTTAAGAAGAAGCTAACCAATCAACTATGCACATACCATCACACATATGGGAAATGCTAGTCTAACTCCACTAACATGCTCAACATTAACATAACATAAACATCCACATCATTATAAGAACTTCAAAATCATCACCATCACATAAGCACATCTCAAAATAATAAACTCTCATATATATATATATATATGTGTGTGTGTGTGTGTGTGTGTGTGTGTGTGTGTGTGTGTGTGTGTGTGTGTGTGTGTTGAATATGAATAGACATCCATGAATCATATTCGGATCATCTCTCTCTCAAAAACTACATCTCTCATCTTTGCTTCATAGGATAGTATGTATACAACATATATAACAACATCAAAAATATCATCTAGCCCTCAAAATACTCAAGGCTATAGTCATGGTCATGAAGTAGTAGTATCATCACCACCCTTTGCCCTTCTACATCTACATGAGTTAGAATTTATGGTATGTGTGACTAATCTCACCTACTCTCTAGACTTATAATACCTCTAAATCTATGAGAACTCCTTGATGGCTCTCTCATAGTATGCAATCTCATCTAAAGTAGTGTTGTACCTTTCTAGAGATACAATCTATGGTAGACTCATCAAACCTACTGTAGGACCCTATCCTAGTCCCTATGGTGGAGGAGGAGTAGCCTATCCTACTACTCTCAAACTATCTCTCTCTATTGTTAGTGTAGTAACCTGACCCTATAATGCCTAGACCTATCCCATCAGTGTAATCACCTATCCCTATAATTTCATAACCTACCCTTATAAGACTAAAATGTGTGCATGTGCTACATCTCATGCCTGTACAATTATATCCCAAGCCTATACAACTACATCTCTCTCTCTCTCTCTCTCTCTCTCTCTCTCTCTCTCTCTCTCTCTCTCTCTCTCTCTCTCTCTCTCTCTCTCTCTCTCTCTCTCTCTCTCTCTCTCTCTCTCTCTCTCTCTCTCACATCACTCTATGTAATAGATCTATCCACCATGCAATATAAGTCATTGTGCATTCAGGATCTACCACACCTAGGCCTATTGGTAGCTCCTCAAAATCTATCCCATCTATCTCTTGGGGCAAAGGTAGGGGTGCCTCTATATCATCCCTCTTATATATAGGAAAGGTAGGAGGCACATCCTATAACAATCCAAACTATCTCTTGACTTGTTCCATGGGTATCATCTCTAACTCTCCAACTCATCTCCCTCTAACCCATAATGTGCTCTGTAAAGCCACAAGCTGATCTACCTATCTTCTAAATGTAGGGTATGTCAAGTAGGGTCTCCAAAAAATATCTATGAGAATCAATCCATCTATCATATGCCTAAAATAATCAATGTCCCACACTCTGCCATCTACTCATGTCTAGGCCACACCCTCTCTCCACCATCTAAACCTGACCCTAAAACTAGTTTTAATCATAATGGGTAGCCCCAATGGCCATGTCACCATGATGTGCTCATATGCCCAATAATGGAATAAATTCTTGACATACAAACTATAATGTGGCCATAGAATCAAACCCCATAACTCTCTGTATAAATACATAAGAAAATCTAGACCCTATGCATACACTATCCATTACTCAACCAGTTTTGATAACACACCTATAAATGCAATAAAAAATCTCCCCCCATCCATGTCTGAAAGTGCATATACTGTAATGTCTATCATCATCAAGATAATTAGGTGATGTTGCTCCTCATTGGTAGTGTACGTCGGCTCATATGCAAAACTCATCAAATGATAGGTCACCTCACTAACATGCTCACCAAACAATATAGCCATGTGAATATCATGCTCCTCTCTCAAACATGAGAAGAGTTCCTCACCCTAGAGAGAAAACTATAAAATCTTATATATGTCTTCCTACATCACTATCAACTCTTCGATATGTAAATAGAAAGTGTTGGTGGTGTGATCCCACCTCTCTATCAAAGATATCACATTCTAACATCACGTGCAACCCAACAATATTATCACACTCCTCCTAACCCTACAGCTACCATGTGTTCCCACTCATCCATGGTGACATCCATCCTCATCTTCATTATCAACATACGTAGTCAATCTCATAATGTCTACTCATACCTAGCCTACATCCACACACACAAAACTCACATCACATACTTTCCAATATAAACCTCCACCCTTTTTCCTTTCTCTTTGAGAGAACTACACAGGCTTGAGGTCCTCACCCAAGATATGTAGGTAGCACTCAATCGACATGGGGTCTTCTAATGTTAGCTCAGTCGTATACCCACCTAACTATCTAACCTATTAACCCACCTAAACCTTATGCCCAACTACCTATCTCTAAACCCTAGGTCCAATTCCCTATCTTTAAACCTTAGGCCCAACTATCTATCTTTTAACTCTAGGCCCCATGTCCTATATCTCTAAACTCTAGGCCCCATGGCCTATATCTCACACCCTCAACCCCATGACCTATTTCAACCTCCCTTTTCCTAACCACTTCCTTTAACAAGTTTTAACCATACCTCACCCTTTTTCCCTACGTACTGGGAAAACTACATTATCTTAAGGCCCTCATCCAAGCTATGTAGGTATCACTCAATTGACATGGGGTATTTTGAGGCTAGATCAGCCATTAGGCTCATCAACTAACTCAATTGGGGATCTAATATTGTCATTTTATTCCTATTTGGGATTTTTTCTATAATTAACATTAGTATTATATGTCGATATCAGCACCAGGTGTCAATCAACATCATCATTGACTGACGTTGGTGAGCCCTATTGATATCAGTAACTGGTTCAACCCTAGGGCCAAATAACCCACCTCCAAAATTTAGGTTTCTTCCTAAAAACTACCCCCAACCCTTCACAAATTCACCCATTTACTACCCCTCTAATTTCACTCTCTCCCCCCAAACATTCAAATTTAGCCCAAATAAAAAATTAACTACCTTAAATTAAAATTCAACTCAAAGAGCATCTTACCTCATCTCTCCATCTCCTCTATGATAGAATGGTTGGCACTTATGGTGGCACACCTCCAGCTAGGTCCCCTCCTACCTCTACCATCTCTACCCACACCAACACTCTCTTGATCACACTATGGCAAACCAAGTGATTAATCATACCCTCACTCTCACATACTCTTATCAACCACTTATCTCTCACCACCTCACCATAAATAAATAGGCTAGGGATATCCTATGCCCCACAACACTCAGAACTCTTTTTCTCCAATCAACTATCATAAATGAGTTTTGGTGAGCCATCAAACCCCTTTTTGTCAGACTTGGTCGCCCACCAATGTCGATAATTTTGACCTAAGATGTTGATGTCAAAAATACTTACTACCAACTTTAGTGGCATAATCAACATTAGTAACCTTGAAATTAGAGTTTTCAACCCCAACCACCACCCTTTAGACTACACCCTAAATCTAAGGCAACTTGGAGATCACATATATCTCCTTGACCATAAAAACAAACCTTGAAGATCACATATATCTCCCCAACCATGACAACCAACCTTGGATATCACTTAAATCTCCACCCATGATGACTCTGATTAGAGATTATGAATATCTCTTTGACTATTGACCATTTTGAACCAACCTTACATTACTTGTCTTTATTGCTTATGCCACCTCACTATAGTTGGCTATTATACACAACATGTATATCAGGTGTTTTGGATTGTGACCAAGCTAGTCTTGTCACTTGTAACCTTTTATGTTTACTAGGAGCACTTCTTACCTTGGATACTTGGAACACATGGACCATTAGAGTTACAAATTTGATCATTTAAACCTTATCAGCTATCACTTACAAGCTATGATTAGGTTATTTCTATCTGAGTCCTCCTCACCTTTACCTTTTATTGATTGTGTTGACTATAACTCATAATAGTATACATGTAAGAAATGATGTTACCACATTCTCACTCAACATCCACCAACCAAATTAACTCCTTATCAAATTGATACTCGATTCTAGATTCTCCTCCATGAGTTCTCATTTTGAGGGGGGATAACTCATCCCATACCTAGAGCATCTAACTCTTATTTTTATCTTGCAACTTGTTAGTACAAATTACAAGACAGAAAGGGGAAAATGTAGACACCAAAATTATATCACACATGTGCATAACTCCTTGTGTGGAAACCCCCCTTGATCCCCTTTTAATAATTATCCTTCTTAACCCATGTTTTCACCCCTCACACATTTAATTATTTTAAAAATATTTAATTAAGTTAATTAAAAACTACTAATGCCACCTTACTTGACCACCTCATCCTAAGACTAATTCTGACCTTCTAAGTCACCTCAAGACTTAGTCCCCTAATTCTAACTACCCATGACTTGTTCTCACCCCTAACATAAATTCCTAATTAACTAAGTTCTTCTTAACCTCTCATTTCTACCATTTTCTAATGGACACCACACTTGGTAAGATAAGGAATAGAAAATAGGCTAAAAATAGCCCTTTTACCTATTCTCATGCCACCAATGTTGATCAACCCTTGGTCAACATTAGTGGGATCACCAACATTGATTACTTAAGCTAAATTCCAAACATAATATTTAGGTCAACAAAAATTATAAAAATCAATCATTCACATACAGGCTTTGGCATTCAACTTTTTACATCCAAGCTTACTATTACTCTATAGAAATCAGTCTAGATTAGGAATTGATATACTACATAGAGCTTGGATTCTTCTAAACCAATCACACATACTTGTCCTTTTATATTCACGTATTACTTTAACATGCCTCATTAGATCCATTTATCTAGCACTCATGGTTCATCCATTTCACCAGCTAAGGATATCTCTATGTTTTGTAATTCCTTTAAATAGTCATTTTATAATTACTTTAAATTATACTATTTATCATTTTATGAACATCTTGACTCTTCCTATGAAGGAGTTGTAAAAATCCTTCACCTATTTCCCTCTACTTCAAACATACCAACCCTCTGTCTAGACCTACCTAAGTCTTACCCACTCCCTTACAACTCTTCCCAACCTCAAAAACCTGACCAACATCTACTTCTTAGCTCAAAAAAGTCTCTTACAACCTCCTAATAACCTACTACCCCTTCTAACATTGGTCACATAATTGACATAGGCATTCTAACTAATGTCAGTGACTATGTATTTACACCAAACTATCTAAGCTTGCCTAAATAACCTCCAAAAAAACATAAATGACTCATATTACTTGTACTGTGTCACTCTCTGCTACACTCAGATTGCAAGAATAGTACAAATATCTCTCTCTTACTCTCTCTTTCATTTTGTTATTCATTACCATTTTGTTTCAAAAAGTGAACTACCATCCCTAAGGAAGTTTGAGACTTCCAAGAACAAGTGTGTAACTTGGAATCCCACTCATATATCTACTAACAAATATTTTTGGTGGTAGTGCTTTCTTATTCAAAAGTAGTCCTCCCTAGCCAAAGAGGAGTGCTCAACATCATCTGAATATGGCACACAACCAATCTAGGTTCTCTCTAATCTCTACCCTTCATCTATGTTTCTCCTTAAACATCAAATAGATTCAAAATTTAGTGAAACACTATCAATAGGATGAAGCTCAAATAGTGACCCTTGTGTAAACTTGAACCTTAACACTAAAAAACTTGATATGTTTTACACATTTGAATTTGAAGATCATCCACACCTAATAAGGTTGGCCTATTTGTTCATGGCTCTACTTTAACCTTGCCTAATGTTATTGATAATAGAACTTCATGTTTCAATTGTAGGTTTCATGGGATCCTCATATGATGGACTACACTTAGAGTTTGTAGATTGATCCTATTCAAGTTTTTACTATCCTTTGGTCTATGAGAACTCAAAGTTGAATTCATGTTTTAAAGCTCTCCTTCAGAAAACCCTAGCTTAGACCCTTAGTTCAAATCCAATTTGGTGGGATCAAATTTAGTGAGAACATTTCAAACATGCTTTGGAATTAATCCTAAATTTTATGTTAAGGCTTGGTCATGTTTTTCAACATGACAAGACCTTGGTCTAAAATTATAGATTTGGTTTTTATATAGATTTTAAACCCCTTTGGCTCCTATTTTATTGTAAATAGGGTCTAAATTTTATGTTTACAAGGACTTTTTATTTTCTTAACTTAGTCTCACCTTATGTCATCCATCCTTTTTGTTACAAACTTGAACAAATATCTTAGTCTTTAGGTCCCATTCATGTTTATTAACATGAACTAGACCTTAATATTAATACCTTAGCATAAGTCCCTACATTAACTATCCCTAATTTAAGTAACTCACCTCTTTGTAGAATTGATGGCTTTCACTTCATCGGGGCTAGATGATCAAATGAAGCAAAAGAGGCTTGATGAACCTAAAACCTTGATCCATCAAACTAATCCCACATAATCATCTAGATCAAGATCAATGATCCATGTTTAAGTGGAAGAACCAATCATATACAAGTAACTGGATCAAGATCAATGATCCATGGTTGTTCATACAAAATAGATCTAATGGAGTGAACACAATGTTATAATGTTAAAGATCCATGGAAGTCCTATGAGGATGACAAGTGTCACCATCTTGAGAGATTAGATCTTGATCAAAGGCCTGTGGGTCCTTTCCAGGGTCAGTAAGGTTAAAGCTCAAGAGTCCCATAAAATCACCATGTGGCACTCCTATGTTCAATCCCAATGTCAAAAAGGACCCATGCATCAAAACATGGACTTAACCTAAGTATTTACCCTAAGTTTTATTATATTTATTAATATAATGAATCCTTAGTCTAAAACCTTAGATTATCACTATAATATTTAAAGGGTCCTATTTTATTATGCTTTGAGGACCTAGGCTTATAACTTAGTCTAAGTTTCATATACGGCCCCAAGCTAACTCAATCCTATTCTTAATTATAGGAATAAATGGAATTCATCCACTTAGATCATGATCGATGGTCTATGATTTCTTGCAAAGGACAATCCAATAGAGCATATTAAACCCAAGCTTCTATAGGATAAACTACATTCAAGGCTTAAATTTGATGCTTTATACGCATCATTTGATGTCCGTGAGGATGTCATTGACATGTGTGAGACTGCCAAATTTTAGCCCCATATGAAAGATTATTAGAGATTAATTTTAAAGTTCATGAAAATGTTAGGTGATGTTCATGAGGCCATCATTGACATCTATGAGACCATCAAAATTCAGCTCAATATCTAATTTCAATCAAATGGAAAATGCACCCAAGTCTTGCTTTTCAATGCCTAAATTGGTCATTCATAGATTAATATGGTTTTTTAAAACCATGTTTAAACTCAAGATCCTTATAAATAGGTCTATATTTATATAGACTAAGATTTAACATCATGCTAAGGTATATTCATATTTTTAAACATTGACCTGAACCATAGTCTACATATGCCTCATAGTCTTTTAAACCTAGTAAGTTTAGTTTGACAAAAAAGTCCCATCACAATAAGACTTGGCTTAGGACTTGTGATCTAAAGTTTTATCATGTTTATTAATGTGATGAAACTTAGGTTAAATCCTTGTATTAGGTCCCTTTAATCATTAGGAGGACCCCTTCTTATTATCTTAGCTTAAATACCTTAGCGTAAAGTTTATATCATGTTTATTAACATGAAATAAACATTAACCTAAAGTCTTTAGTGTATATTCCTGATGCAGGAGCATCCTCACACTAGGAACATATTTGTTTTAAGTTTTATCATGTTTTAGTTTGTTAAGTTGTTTTTCCCTCCAACCCTTAGATTTTCTAATTTTTAAATTTGGCAAAATAATCTGTTGGGCGAGTTGTTAAGCTGTTTTGAACCTTCTTATGTTAGAAGACTATTTTATGCATTTTGGGGAGATTGTTGCACCCAGCCCAGGTTTAAACTAATTAGCTATATTGAGAACATATGCTTTGTATGCGTATGGGTGTGTGTGTGGTAAACAAAAATAGGGGGGATATGCTTTGGAAAGAAAAAGAGAGCAGGGGCGTAGGAAGGAGACTGGCAACACAAAATAGACACAAGGCATATAACTCTTGGTAAATATTAATACAGGTGTGTATTTGGTTTGATATATTAATGAATGTGAGTTATTTTTGAAGAGATTTATTTTTCTGAGACCAAATATATGAAAGGGTGTTGTTGAAAGTTGTTGGGCATAGTTATATGACTTCTGGCCATTTTTTATGCATTGAATTTAATACAATTTTGGGCCACTTCAATGTTTTATTGGAATTCCAGCCATTTCAATACATATTCTATGGTGTTGGGTGCTCAATGATTCGAGCCAAACAATACTCTTGTTTCATCATTCTCCATATATATTATTGATGGGCCGTATTTTGTATTAAATACATTGATTGTAACTCTGGGTGTTTCCATGTTGGTTGGGCCGCCCCAATGAATTAATTATAACTTTGGCCATTTCAAATGTTATGTTGGACATTTTAAATGTGTTAAATGACAAGCGATGGTTCGATGCTTAGACGGAGGTCTTGGACTATTAGAAAGTAAAATAAATTATCCTGTTTAAAATAAAGTTTAGTCCTGCCACAAGAGGTTATGCTGGTCATCAAACAATGATGGGTCTACGTGGAAAGGTAAATTTTAGTCTTGCAATGTGTATCTAATGCTGGGTGCTTCAATGTGAAAAGTGAGTCTTAGTTGAAGTTTTATTCTTTCAATCCGAATTAAATCATATAGAATCTACCAGAACAGTGCCTTATAGCTCTAAAATCCAAAATTTGTCTTCTTTCAAGAAATTCTAGGCTGTTAAAATTTATGCATCATGTGTAAACTGTCTAAAAAGGAGGAAATTTCAAGATGATATTCTGTGTATGGAAGAAACAAATTGTCAAGACATATTTTGTGCCTGACATTTGAGGTTTTCTGCTCATAGTTTAAAAGTTTGCTAAACACATTCAATTTAGCCTGTGTGTTTGAGTTTCAGTATTCACCATTTTGGTATCAGAGCACAAGGGATTGTGATCCAAGCCAAAGAGAAGCAGAACCAGATTTGTGAAGAAGAAGCAAGATGGCCATGAGAATCAAGAACAGAGGTAGAGCTGGAGGAAGGAGACCTAGAGGACAGGTTGCACTGGCAAAAGAGATTAGGAACCCGATAGCTAGGCTACAAGACCTAGAGATGGCTCAAAGAAGAGGCACTGACATGGGTGAAGTCAGTGATAGAGAAGAGGAGCCACCAGAAGATGAATTGGTGGTGGAAGAAGAAACAGCTGAAGAGAGGTTGATCAAAGCCATTATGAAGGTGAACACAAAGCCAAAAATGGAGGTTCCAATGTATGAAGTTAATTTGAATGTGGAAGAATTAATTGATTGGATTAATGCATTAGACAAATACTTTGAGTAGGAAGGAATTGAAGAAGATGATAAGAAAGTCAAGTATGCCATGACAAGGCTAAATAAACACGCATCCATGTGGTGGGATGGAGTGCAAGAAGAAAGAAGAAGGAAAGGGAAGCCAAAGATCAGAAGCTAGGATAGAATGGTAGCAAAAATGAAAGGTAAGTTTATGCCTAAAGATTATTAAGCAAATCTTTTTAAGCAATTACAAAATTTAAAGCAAAAATAAATGTCTGTGAAAGAATATACTGAAATTTTTTATAGATTAACTATAAGATCAGGTCATATTGAGGATGATACAAAGAAGGTAGCCAGATACACCAATGGTTTGAAATTTTCCATTCAAGATGAAATTATTCTTCTCATTCCTAAGACAGTTGAGGAGGCATATCAATTTGCCTTAAAAGCTGAGGATAAGATTACAAGGAAACAAACATCCTTCTCAAGAGGAAGGGGCAGGTCCATTAGAGGTAGAGGATTTCAAGGAGGTAGAAGACAATTGCAAACATCTCATGAAGAGGCCAGCAGCTCACAAAGTTCAAGAGGCAGCTATACACCAAGAGGAAGAAGGCCATACCAAGGATATCAAAGAGGAAGAGGAAGATACATGGGAAAATGCTTTAAGTGCAATAAGTATGTAGGACACAGGGCATATGAGTGTCCAGAGAACCCTTCTACTAGCCATGAGAGGGGTGTACATGTGACCCAAGGTGAAGAACAAAATGCAGAAGTTGCAGCAGCTTATGAAGATACCCCAGAAGAAGGTGAATCTCTTTTGATGAAAAGAATTTTGTTAAAGCCAAATAAAGAAGTTATAGAACCACCTCAAAGGAAAACTTTATTTAGAACCACATGTAAGAGTAAAGGGAAATGCTATAAGGTCATTATTGACAGTGGGAGTACTGACAATCTTGTGTCAACTGAGATGGTGGAGAAACTAGGCTTGAAGAAGGAGGTACATCCTACACCTTATCAAGTCTCTTGGCTACAAAAAGGTCATAAACTTCTGGTAAGTGAACAATGCAAAGTAGATATTTAGATAGGAACATATAAGGATCAGATTTTATGTGATGTCATGCCCATGGATGTATGTCATATCTTGCTTGGAAGGCCTTGGCAATTTGACAGGAAGGCCATGCATGATGGAAGGTTGAATACCTATATGTTTGAAAAGGATGGGATCAAGCATACACTCACACCATTGAAAGAAGAGGCTGTTGTTGTTGTTGGATAGAATTCTAAAGTATAGATAATAAGTGGCAAAGAGTTTCTACATCAAATGAAGAAAGAAGAGGTAAACTTTGTTGTAATTGGTAAGCCAAAGAGTGTAGTCACTAGTATTAAGTTGATTGATTTGCCATTAGAGATTCAAGATATGTTGAATGAGTACATTAACATTGTGGTAGATGATTTACCTAATGAATTACCACCATTGAGAAGTATTAGCCATCACATAGACTTGATTCCAGGAGCAAATCTTCCAAACAAGGCTGCTTACAGGTTGATACCAAAGGAAAATGAAGAGATCAAGCATCAAGTTCAAGAATTGTTAGACAAAGGATTGGTAAGAGAGAGTTTAAGTCCTTGTGTTGTCCCTACAGTGTTGAGTCCTAAAAAGGATGGGAGTTGGAGAATGTGTACAGACTCCAGAGCAATCAACAAGATTACTATCAGGTATAGATTTCCACTACCTAGAATTGATGATTTACTTGAATGTTTAAGTGGAGCTACATATTTCTATAAGATATATTTGAAAAGTGGTTACCATCAGATTAGGATAAGAGAAGGGGATGAATGGAAAACAGCCTTCAAGACCAATAATGGACTCTATGAGTGGTTAGTTATGCCATTTGGACTAACCAATGCACCAAGCACCTTCATGAGGCTGATGAATGAAGTGCTAAAGGAGTTCATTGGTAAGTTTGTGATAGTGTATTTGGATGATATTTTGGTGTTTATTCAAAATAAGGAAGATCATTTGAAACATTTGAAGATGGTATTGAGTAAACTACATGAGGAGAAATTGCTAATCAATGCCAAAAAGTGCAGTTTTTTGAAAACAGAGTTGATATATTTGGAATTTGTGATTTCAAAAGAAGGATTGAAGATGGATAAGGAAAATATTAAGGCTATACTTGAATGGCCTACACCCAGGAGCACATATGAGGTAAGAAGCTTTCACGATTTGGCTAGCTTCTATAGGAAATTCATAAGAAATTTTAGTGGAATTGTTGCTCCAATGATAGAGACAATCAAGGGTGATAAAAGAAGTTTTTGTTGGACTGAGGCTGCTGATAAGAGTTTTAGATTATTGAAAAAGAAGGTAACTGAAGAACCAATCTTGACCATGCCTGATTTTAATAAACTTTTTCAATTAGAATGTGATGCTAGTGGAACTGCAATAGGTGTTATTTTAAGCCAAGATGGGAAGCCTATAGCATACTTTAGTGAGAAATTAAGTGATGCTAAGAAGAAATATTCAGCTTATGATCAAGAATTCTATGCTCTTGTACAAGCTTTGAAGAAGTGGAGGCATTATGTTTTGCCTAAAGAATTTGTTTCATTCACTGACAACTATACTTTACAGTTCATTAGCAATCAGAATAAGTTGAATCAAAAGCATGTCAAATGGATTGAATTTTTATAGAGTTTCACATTCACTATTAATCACAAGAAAGGACAATCTAACAAGGTTGTAGATGCCTTATGCAGGAGAAATCTAATCATACAGGAGTCTCAAGTAAGTATTGTGGGATTTGAAGGAGCTATATAAGGAAGATCCAGACTTCAAGGAACCATATGAAGCTTGCATGAATCCAGTGGGGGTTGATAGAAGTCCTTGGATAGATTTCATGGTCTAAGAGGGTCTACTATTCAAAGGCAGCCAGCTTTGCATTCCCAAGAGCTCCATGAGGGAGAATTTGTTGAAGGAAAAACATAGTGGCAACTTATCAGGACATTTTCGACAGAACAAGACATTAGCACAATTGAGTGCTCACTAATATTGGCTAGGTATGAGTATTGATGTTAAGAAATTTGTTGAAAGGTGTAAAATATGCCAATATGCCAAGGGAAGCAGTCAAAACACAGGTTTGTACCAGCCACTGCCCATTCCAAATAGGCCTTGGGATTCAATAAGCATGGATTTTGTACTTGGTTTGCCAAGAACTCAAAAAGGTCATGATTCCATATTTGTTGTGGTAGATAGGTTTTCAAAGATGGCTCACTTTATTCTGTGTTTGAAAACAAGTGATGCTACTCACATAGCTAATCTATTCTTTCAAGATGTTGTTAGATTGCATGGATTGCCTAGAAGCATTATTTCTGACAGGGACACCAAATTTGTTGGACATTTTTGGAGAACCTTATGGAAGAAATTAGGAACACAATTGAGTTTCAGTTCAGCCTATCATCCCCAAATGGATGGCCAAATAGAGGTTGTCAATAGAAGCTTGGGTAACATCTTAAGAAGCCTGGTAAGTATGCATCCAAAACAATGGGATCTTTCACTTACACAAGCTGAATTTGCCTATAATGATTCTCCTAACAGAAGTATAGGATTGAGTCCATTTCAAATCATGTATGGAATGCATCCAAGAGGTGTGTATGAGTTAAGAAATCTAAGTAGCATGGAGACAAGGAGTGCTGATGCAAAAGAATTTGCCAATGCCATGCAAAATTTGCATGAACAGGTAAAGAAGAAGATTGAAGAAAACACCATTAAGTACAAGCTAAGGGCAGATCAAAAGAAAAGAGAGGTCAGTTTCAGTATTGGAGACTTTGTTCTTGCTCATCTTAGAAAAGAGAGGTTTCCAAAAAGGGAATACAACAAGCTAAAGGTAAATAAAATAGGACCATGCAAGGTAATAAGAAAGTTTTGAAAATAACACAAGTATAGAAGAAGTAATGCAAAAAAACAAAAAATGAAGAATACTTCTTTTGCTCCTTGGAAGAATGATGTAGGAACATCCTCACACTAGGAACATATTTGTTTTAAGTTTTAGCATGTTTTAGTTTGTTAAGTTGTTTTTCCCTCCAATCCTTAGTTTTTCTAATTTTTAAATTTGGCAAAATAATCTTTTGGGTGAGTTGTTAAGCTATTTTGAACCTTCTTATGTTAGAAGACTATTTTATGCATTTTGGGGAGATTATTGGACCCAGCCCAGGTTTAAACTAATTAGCTATATTGAGAACATATGCTTTGTATGCGTATGGGTGTGTGTGTGGTAAACAAAAATAGGGGGGATATGCTTTGGCAAGAAAAAGAGAGCAGGGGCGTAGGAAGGAGACTGGCAGCACAAAATAGACACAAGGCATATAACTCCTGGTAAATATTAACACAGGGGTGTATTTGTTTTGATATATTAATGAATGTGAGTTCTTTTTGAAGAGATTTGTTTTTTTGAGACCAAATATATGAAAGGACGTTGTTGAAAGTTGTTGGGCATACTTATATGACTTTTGGCCATTTTTAATGCATTGAATTTAATACAATTTTGGGCCGCTTCAATGTTTTACTGGAATTCCAGCCATTTCAATACATATGCTACGGTGTTGGGCGCTTAATGAATCGAGCCAAACAATACTCCTGTTTCATCATTCACCATATATATTATTGCTGGGTCGTATTTTGTATTAAATACATTGATTGTAACTCTGGGTGTTTCCATGTTGGGTGGGCCGCCCCAATGAATTAATTGTAACTTTGGCCATTTCAAATGTTATGCTGGACATTTTAAATGTGTTAAATGACAAGCGATGGTTCGATGCTCAGATGGAGGTCTTGGACTATTAGAAAGCAAAAGAAATTGTCCTATTTAAAATAGAGTTTAGTCCTGCCACAAGAGGTTATGCTGGGCATCAAACAATGATGGGTCTACGTGGAAAAGTGAATTTTAGTCTTGCAATGTGTATCTAATGCTAGACGCTTCAATGTGAAAAGTGAGTCTTAGTTGAAGTTTTATTCTTTCAATCCGAATTAAATCATATAGAATTTGCCAGAACAGCGCCTTATAGCTCTAAAATCCAAAATTTGTCTTCTTTCAAGAAACTCTAGGCTGTTAAACTTTATGCATCATGTGTAAACTGTCTAAAAAGGAGGAAATTTCAAGATGATATTCTATGTATGGAAGAAACAAATTGTCAAGACATATTTTATCCCTGCCATTTGAGGTTTTCTGCTCATAGTTTAAAAGTTTGCTAAACACATTTAGTTTAGCCTGTGTGTTTGAGTTTTAGTATTCACCAATTCCCTTTTATATACCAATGTTAATTAAAGCTCATGCACCTTTGTAGGATCAACAACTCCTGGTTAATTAGAGCAAACTAATCAGACAGAGTGTAATCAGCATTGACTATTTAATGAAACCGTCAAGGGCCCATAGGTTTAATGCATGATAAAAGTGCATTCTTTATATGACTGATAAGGTGCAGAGTCTAAGAGGCCTACAAGGATGCCAATTGGTGTATATATGGAGCCAAAATAGGATAAGGACTAATATAATTTAAGTCTTAAGATCATGATCAATGACTTGTATTGATTAGTGCATGAAGATCCAATGGCATGAGACAAAGCAATTTTTATAAAGTAATGACTAGTGATTTGAACGCATTAATGAAAATTCCATGAAAACTACTAGATAGCTTCCAAATAGATGCCATGTAATCATAAAATGACAAAATCAAAGATTTTATGGGCACAAAAAGGCAAAGGTATAAAGGTAGGGGTCTAAATCAAATCTAAGGCATGAATTCCCCTAAGTCCAAGCAACCATCACCATTAAAGCTATAGAATATCCCTAGCCTTCATAAAAGACCCTAATTTGAGCATAAATTGATCATAGTCAAGCTAGAGAGAGCCATATTTCCATCTAGACAAGTGTGAACTAATTTAAAGATAATTTGTAGGACATTAGTAAACAAATTTCAAAGCTCACAATCATGATAGCTCAAAGAAAATAACAAAAGGAGGACACATAATTGTACTTAACATCAAACATGGAGGGAAGGGTCTTCAAGGACACAAAACTTGAAACTACATCATTATACATCAAGATTAAAAATTGGTCTCAACTTTTCTAGACTATTGAAGAGATGTAGGATATTACAAAGGAAGAGTAGAAGAATGCCATAATCAACCAGAGATATAATGACTTGGTCTCCATTCAAATGACTCATCTCCACTTCACTACAGCAAAACCTAAGGTATTACATTGTATCAATGTCATTTCTCCAATTTTCAAGGATTGTAAGATTGATTAGAACATAATATTGCATGAACATAGTTTTCAAAAAATTAGCATATATCTCCCCTCTTGAATTTGAAAGTTATTACAAGATACACAAGACTCAAGTATACTTTCCCATCATTAAGGAATGGTCAAGCAAAAATGACATGAAATCCATCCTTACCCCATGGTTGTACTTAGGGACCCATGTAGTCATAGACCCCACTGGTAAGATCCCAATTACCTAATTTAGGGAGGGAATTATAATAATCATGACACTACTAAATTGATTATTTCCCCCCCACCTTCACAACCTATGCCAACAAAATCTAGGTGGCTTATGTAAATTTTATGGTGGAAAAGGGACTCACTCCACCAATAGGTGAAATAATAAACATTTGCTTGAAATAAAAATTCTCAGCCATAAATAATAAAACCAAAAATCACTTCTTTATGATGTCCTATCTTCTAGATGCCCTACTGGTCACCACCAAAATCCCTGACATGAAAAATTGGTCACCTAAAGTCAAACCAAATATTTCCCATCACTATTCCAAATTATATATATTCAAGTATAGACACAACATACAATTCATTTTTGATTATGTATGTCTAAATTTAGTAGAAGCCATTATAGGGATCCTTATGGGCAGGGTCAACCCTCTAATCAAGAAATATGTGGAGATAATTGGGGATATCAAGTTATACCCAGACTACACTATAATTAGAATAGAAGAGACCATGACTTAGCTACTCAAATTACCACTCCATGTTCCTACTAAATTGGTAGAGCAAGAAATAACATATCAGTTATTCCATGGTCTAGATGGAGTATGCAAGAGCAAAAGGAAGAGACTCCTTTACGATTTTCCTTTGGCCATTAGTAGGACTATATTACATAATTAGGAGTAAGTAAACACTGTCTCCACACATAGAGAATTCTTTAATTTATATTTTGATGAGTTAAGACACTGGGACCCTTATGATAGGGTTATAAAACATTTGAAATAAAAAACAATAAACAAGACATATGAACACCAACTTGGTGTCCATGATGTAATGTATATTAGGGCTTCTAATTTCATAAAATTATTGGTCAGGATAAAGAACCATAATATCATGCTTTAGGCTAAGTTGGATAGAGATGAAAAAGTACCTAGTGAAAGATGGTATATGGGACCCATGTAATACCATTTGTTTCCTAGACCCTCTTCTAGGCCCCCTCCAAAATAAATTCAAGCACAAGTTGTACAAGGGTTTGAGAAGGAAAGATTAGAAGAGATACCTAGTGAAGGTGCATCATCTTCAACCCAACTTAATAGACTAGAGTCCCCAATTGAGTATATTGACATGAATTCACTAGGTCCTAAGGAGATAGTAGAAGATGCACTAAAAGTGCTTGTTGATGCCTATGGATTAGATGAAGAAGAGGAACATGTTGTAGAAACTCAAGCCCAAGTTAAAGAAGTAGAAAAGGAAAAGGGGAAGGAGATAATTTTAGACCTAATTCTAATTTCACCCCTATAAAATAAGAAGGTTGAGTTAGCATTAGTCCCAATTGGAAGGAAGAAACCAAAGTTAACCTTCACTCATCATTTGAGTGAAGTTAACTTATTTAATGATGAGAATCCTATTCATGGGCCCATCATCCTTGAATGGTTAATATATGGAAAAATTTAGAAGATTCTAACCCTACACCATTCATGGGCCATGACCAAGGCCATCAACATCATTGTCCATGACAATCTCAAGCCATGGATAGTTACTATGATGAAGGAAGAGCAAGAAATAAATATGACAGTGACTGAGGAGTCAAGTAGCATTCAAGTGGACACTCTTGGGGCCTTAAATAACACATAAATATAGATTATAGAACCCCTAAAGGTGATAAATCAATAGTCAGTGTGTAATTCAACCCAAAGACTACATGACTAGAAAGGGTGACAACAAATAAAGCCATGGTTGGGGTGAAGAGATCACTTTTCATAGAGTTGAACCATTTGTTGGCTTAACTCTAGTAAGAGGTTAGGGACCTAATGAAGACCTAATATATGAAGAGGATATATTTGTATTAGTTGATTCTCATTTAGCTCAAATAAAATTAGGCATCAAAGTCTTATATCAAAAAATAGAGAACCTGCAAAAATAAAAGGAAAATCTTGAGACAAGGTTGTTATGTCAGTACCTAAGGAAATGATTAAGATGTTTGTGTCATCTTTTTATGATATAATTGACTCCTTGAAGATAATGAAGGGAAGGCAGAGTCCACTAGCCCAGTAAGATGAATTATCCAAGGGTTTAATAGCCTAGTGGGATAATTCAAAAGATAAAATAAAGGAGTTGATTGACATACTAGTTGAGGATCAAATTCCTATTTTTAAACCATCAATCTGGCCTATTTAAACATAATTATGGGAATATTTTTTTACAAAATACAAGGCTTAGGTACATGGTCAAGGAAATTTAAGAGGATCCTAAAAGATGATGAAGATCTAATGGATAGAATTAAATAACTCCTTGGAACCATGATTATTAATCCTACAAAACTCAACTCCCTATGTATCATTACAGATGATGAATACAATCATATAGTCACCTTGGTCATGAAATAATAAAGAAGAAAGAGCAAAGGAAAGTTTAGGAATGACAATATTAGGATCATGAGTATGATCCTAAATGTATAAGAGAAGATTATCAAGGAAAGGAACATCAAAGGATCCATGATAACAAATGATAGGGATTTTGAAGACTTCGCTGACCAAGAAGATGAGTGCATCCTAGAGATAGCTATAAATATAAATCTAGTCAATGAACAAAACTAAAAGGCCATGAGGATTCTTCAGTATAAATAGGAGTGTTATTTAGTATAAGGCCATCCTTCTAACACCAGTATAGATTCATCCTATTGATGCCTCTATGTGTATCACAGGTGCCCTCAGTGTTTAAATAACACTTCTCATTTTAGAACTCAGGGAGTTCAAATCATGAGTTGCATGTTGTGATAATAATATTATCCTTGGTGAAATAGGGATAGAGCACATAGATTTTTCCACAACATTTATATTAACTAGTGGTTGGGATCCACCTTGATCCTTGATAACCTTTACAAGGTATGAGGCATCTATGCTAATTTTGGTAGATTATGATCAAGCTCTAATATAAGACTATTATAGAATGAATATTTAAAATGATATTTAAACTAGAGTGATTTGGTTAAAAAAGAATCAAAAGGAAGGGTAGGGAAGAAATAAATTATGCAATTGATGGTCCTTTCCTCAAACATCATGACAAGGTTCAAATTCTAACTGAACATGCATTTAACCAATGTATAGTGTAAAATAGCAGATGCTCAAATCCCACTACACACTAGGTGAGTATCTAAGGAAAATATGAAGGAATATAAGTAAGAACAGACTTTTATTTAAATATTTACTATTGCATTCAAATAACATTTGCACATTTTAATGTAAAACAAATAAAATGAAGCAAATTCAAGATCATTCAACTAATCTAGCATTGGCACAAATTAGCAACCCTATATCAAAGATGCATATTTAGAATTCCTAAAAACTATTCAAATCTTAGTCCTAGAACAAATAATTGAGAGAGAAGCCATGATACAATTCACAAAAATAATTGAGACAAACTTTTTAGTATTCCCTACTTGTATTAAATTGCTCCAAAATTTACAAGGTAGTTTGAGCTCTTAGAACTCTCTTTTAAATTTTGGAGCAATTTAATACAAGTAGGGAATATTGAAAAGTTTGTCTCAATTGTTTGTGTGAAATCTATCATGGCTTTTCTCTCAATTGTCTATTCTAGGACTCAAATTTGAATGGTTTTTGGGAATTTTGAATGTATATATTTGATATAGAATTGCTAATTTGTGCTAATGCTAGATTAGTTGCATGATATTGAATTTTCTTTATTTTATTTTCTCTACATTAAATTATGAAAATGATATTTAAATACAATATTAAATATTTAAATAAAAGTCAATTATCACTTATATTCCTTCATATTTTCCTTAGATACTCACTTGGTGTGTAGTGGGATTTTAGAATCTACTATTTTACATTATACATTGGTTAAATGCATGTTCAGTTAGAATTTAAACCTTGTCATGATGTCGAAGGAAAGGACTAAAAATCACATACTTTATTTCTACCCTACCCTCCCTTTTTATTCTTTTTTAATCAAATCACTTTAGTTTAAATATCATTGTAAAATATCATTCTAGAATTGTCTTAGGTTAGAGTTTGATCATAATCTACCAGAACTAGCATAGATGTTTCATACCTTGCAAAGATTATTAAGGACCAAAGTGGCTCCCAACCACTAATTAATATAAATGTTGTGGACTAGTCTATGTGTTTTATCTTTATTTCACCAAGGATAATCTAATTATCACAACCTGTAACTCATGCTTTAAATCCCTAAGTTTTAAAATGACAAGTGTTCTTTAAAAACGGAGGGCACCTATGATACACATAGAGGCATCAATAGGATGAAGCTCCATTGGTGCTATAAGGAGGGCTATCATTGTGAATTTATAGGATATTCACTAATTTTTGTGTGTTTTGATCCAAGATCAGTGTTATCTTTACATATTTACGTAGTTTTTTGCTCAAAATTGTCAAAATCATCAATATTCATGGTCTTTGACCCATATTTATGCTTCCTTTAGACAAAGATAGAAGTTATTTGAAGATAGATGCTTAATTCTAGTAAAGATAGCTTAAGATTTGAGAATCTAAAGTATTTAAGCTTAGAATAGCTTATTTTGGTCAAAGATTGATAGATATTTTACAAACATAAGTTTATTTGAGCTTAAAAGTGTAAACATTGATCATATTTACATAGTTGGACACATATTTGACCTAACTTAGTGAAAGGTTGGCATCTTTTTCCATTCTTTATATGAATATTTGTAAAATTTTCTTAATGCACAAGTCTGATCCTTATTCTTCGTAAAGGTGGATTTGACACATCATATTTCAAATAGGATCCAAAGCTCTCAAGTTGGAATTGCCTAGAATCAAAATGAGATCACATTCAAAAACAAGAGAGCCTCTACAAGAACTAGAGATCCACAGTAAAGCTAGGCAAGACAAATGTAGGCATAGACATTTGAAGTCTTTGTCAGCTTCACCACTCTAAGGTACACCTATATTCAACCATCATCAAGGTATGGTGTGGTTAGGTGATTCTTCCATAAATGTACCAAGTGTAGTGCATGATCTCCCTCATAATCTCGAGAAATATTTTCTAACATTTAGCCCATATGGTGTTGTAACTATTGAAAATCACAATAAATCATTCAAAGTTGTATTAAGATTATTAGATGTCATCCATGAAGATGTAACATGCAGACCATTTCCTTTTACGTTTATGGATTTTGCATATGAATGATTTCTTAATTTTTTTGACAATTGTTGAGTTGTGGAGCTAAAAGCTTCACTGTTGAGCTCATGTGGAGGTTGTTGGGCTTAACTAGTAACCAACATCGATTTCACAGTTGATTGGCATTAGCAGTATCACCGACATCAGTCAGGCATAGACACAGAACTGATTGACGTCGGTCAGGGGTCGGCTGACATCAATCATCTATAGACCGACACCAAAGTCTGTGCATTTGCATGCATTTCTAGAATTAGATTTGTTCTAATTTTAGGTGACCAATTAGTTTGCATGTAAAGACTAATTTTAGTCTTGAGTCCACTTTTATAATTATTGTTTGCCTTGGATCCTATTTAAGAGACCCATGGGGCAGTATTGCAATTAAGGAAAGAGAAGGGAATAACAACTCAGTTATTGAGTTAGTTGTAATTGATTGTGAGAGAGAGAAAACTCTTGAGAGAGAAATACTTTATACCCAAGAGGTGTGGGAAGAGTGAGATTTCTTCATTGTATTCTAGAAGAGTTTAATACAAGATTGGTTGTTTCTTATATCTCCTATTATTTGCTATTTTTGATTTCTAGTGACTTATTACTTCTGGTTCTATTCTGTGTTTAGTTGCTTATACAAAAGTAATCAATTGTACTCCAAGTTCCTAACAAGTGGTATCAGAGCGGGTTAGTGTTTTGTTGATTACAGGATTCACTCACAGGGGTTTTTGATTGAGTGGGAGTAAAGCAATGGTATAAAAAAGTAAGCTAAGAATGGAGAAATTCAATGGCAAGAATTATCAATTATGGAGGATGCAGATAGAGGATTATCTATATCAGAAAGATCTATACTTACCATTGGGTGGGGTTTCAAGTAAGCCCATAGATATGCAAGATGAAGAATGGAATGTTCTTGATAGAAAGGCTCTTGGATCTATAAGGTTGAGCCTGGCATCTTCTGTGATTTCTAACTTATCACAGGTAAAGACAATGGTAGATTTAATGGATACTTTGGCAAATTTATATGAAAAACCCTCAGCTTCGAATAAGGTATATCTTATGGAGCAATTATTTAGTTTGCAAATGCAAGAAGGTGGATATGTATATAGTCATCTTAATGATTTTTATGAAATTATAAATCAGTTAAATTCAGTCAAAATAGTTTTTGATGATGAAATTAAGGCTCTCTTAATCTTATGCTCTTTACCTGAAAGCTGGCACAACTTGGTAATGGTGATAAGTAATATTGAATTTGCTTCAAATATCTTGAAAGTTGATGATGTTGTTAGTGTAATCTTGAATGAATAAATTCATAGAAAAAGCACAGGGGAAACATCAGGGAATGCTTTAAGTATTGAAAGCAGGGGAAGGCAAAGAGAGAAGGGAAAGCAAGGGAAATCAAGGTCAAAGATGGGAAGGAGATCCAAATCCAGAAATAGAAAAATAATCTGTTGGAATTGTGGAAAGAAAAGGCATGCAAAGAAAGATTTTTGGTTGAAGGATAAAAAAGAAAATCAGCATGAAGGTAATAAAGAAGCAAATGTTGCAGGTATTGTTGCACAGGATGCTCTTATATTTTCTTTGGATAGTCAAGTAGAATCATGGGTTTTAGATTCTGTGCTTCTTTCCATGCAACCCCAAATAAATAATTTTTCAATGATTATGTCCATGGAGATTTTGAAAAAGTTTATTTAGGGGATGGTGAGCCTTGTCAAATTGTTGGCAAAAGAAAAGTGTAGCTGAAATTGTAGAATGGCAACACATGGGTGTTGAAAGATGTCATGCATATACCCATCTTGAAGAGGAATCTGATTTCTACAGGAAAGTTGGGTGATGAGGGTTGCACAATAACTCTCACAGCTGAATCTTGAAAATTTTCCAAGGGTGCACTTGTATTAGCAAGAGGTAAGAGAGTAGGTACACTTTATCTATCTACTTGTGTTACTGATTATTCTCCTTATATTTTATCTACTTCAGATGTAGATGCAAAGATGTGGCACTATAGGCTTGGTCACATGAGTGAGAAGGGAATGAATATTCTTAAGTCAAAAGGTAATCTTTCAGATTTGAAAAGCATAGATCTAGAGTTCTGTGAGCATTGTATTTTTGAGAAATAGAAGAAAGTAAGGTTTCTCAAAACTGGGTCAATAAAGAAGAAGCACAAGTTGGAGCTTGTTGACACAGACATGTGGGGACCAACTCAGGTAGCTTCTATTGGAGGATCACAGTATTATGTTTCATTCATTGATGATGCTACAAAAAAGGTATGGGTTTATTACATAAAGAGGAAATTTGATGTTTTTGACACATTTAAGAAATGGAAAGCTTTGGTTGAGAATGAAATAGATTTGAGATTGAAATGCCTTAGATTTGACAATGGTGGTGAGTAATGTAGTAATAAATTTAATAGTTACTATTCTATGAGTGGAATACGTAGGGAAAGGATGGTTCTAAGGACACCTCAGCAAAATGGAGTTGTTGAAAGGATGAGTAGAACAATAATGGAGTGTGCATAGAGTATGAGGTTGCATGTTGGTTTTCCCTTAAAGTTTTGGGTAGAAGCTGTAAATACTATAGTTTACCTGATTAACAGAGGACCTTCTACTATTCTGGATGGTAGAATTCTAGAAGAGGCTTGGATAGGTAAAAAGGTAGATCTTTCAATTCTCAAATTTTTTGGTTCTAAAGCTTTTGTGTACATTGATAAAGAAAATAGAAAGAAGCTGGATGCTAAATCCATGCGGTGCACTTTCATTGGTTATAGCTTTGGAGATTTCAGATTTTGGTTGTGGAATTTAAAAACTAACAAAATTATTAGAAGTTGTGATGTAGTTTTCAATGAGAAGGTGATGTACAAAGATCAGCTCAAGAGGCTGAATAATTTTGAGCAAGGCAATCTTGATTTGGATGAGGTTATGATCCAAAATGAGCTTATGGATAAAAATCATCACTCACAGGAAAACATAGGAACTGACATCGGTCAGGTAGGAATCGACATCGGTCATGCAAAAACTGACGTCAATCAGATGGCAACCGATGTCAATCATGTCAGTTAGGTGGGAATCAACATTGATCAGATAGAGACTGACGTCGGTCAGGTAGAACTGACATTGGTCAGGTGCAGATAGAGAGATGACCAAGATTGGTCACTGTCAAAATGAAATTTGGGCAGACAGCAAGCTGTGAATGAGTCTCAAACACCCATAAGGAGGATTGTAAGGGTAAGTAAACCTCCAATTTTTTATTCCCCTTATTTATACTACGTGTTGCTCACTGATGGTGGAGAACCAAAAAGTTTTGATGAGGCAATATAGGTAAAATCTAGGAAATAGTGGGAGCATGACAAGAATGAGGAAATTGATTCCTTGGAAGAGAACCAAATGTGGGATTTGGTTGAGTTGCCAGCCAGAAAGAAAGCACTGAAAAACAAATAGGTATACAAGTTAAAGGAAGGAGAGAATGGACAAATGAGACATAAGGCTAGGTTGGTATTAAAGGGATTTGTACAGAAACCAGGTATTGATTTTGGTGAAATTTTTTCTCCTATAGTAAAGATGACTTCTATTCAGACTATATTGTCTTTAGTAGCTATTGAGGATTTACATCTTGAGCAGCTTGATGTTAAGACATCATTTCTTCATAGAGATTTGGATGAAGAGATATATATGGATCAACTGAAAGGTTTTGAGGTCAAAGGTAAGGAGAAACTTGTGTGTAGGTTGAAGAAAAGCTTATATGGTCTTAAGCAAGCTCTAAGACAATGGTATTTGAGGTTTGACAAGTTTATGACAGAGCATGACTTTAGTAAATTTCAATCTAACCATTGTGTTTATTTTACCAGATTGGATAATGGTAATTATATTATCCTGTTACTGTATGTAGATGATATGCTTGTGGTAGGTTCAGACATGTAGAAAATTACTAAGATAAAGGTAAAATTAGCTCACACATTTGCCATGAAGGATTTAGGAGCAGCAAAGAAAATCCTTGGCATGAGTATTAAGAGAGACAGGAAAAATCATAGGTTGATTTTGTCTCAAGAGGATTATGTGAATAAGGTGTTGGAGAGGTTCTATATGCAAGATGTAAAACTGGTAAGCACACCTATGGCTGGACACTTCAAGATGAGCAAAGAACAGTGTCCTAAATCACATGATGAGGTTGAGTACATTAGTAGAGTTCCATATGTTTCAGCAGTTGGGAGCTTGATGTATGCAATGGTATGTACTAGACCTAATATTACCCAAGTAGTGAGAGTTGTCAGTAAGTTTATGGCCAATCTAAGAAAGGAGCACTAAAAAGTAGTTCAATGGATTCTCATATATCTGAGAGGGACCAGTAGTAGGCATTTATGCTATGGAGGGTCAAACACTTCTCTACATGGGTATGTAGATTTATATATGGCAGGTGACTTGGATGGCAAGAGAAGCACCACAGGATATATGTTCACTATTGGTGGAATGATAGTTAGCTGGATTTAAAAGTTGCAGAAGGTTGTTGCCCTGTCTACTATAGAGGCAGAATATATTGCAGTCACAGAGGCTAGCAAGGAAATAATATGGATGACTCAATTCATGGAAGAGTTGGGAAAGGAGTAAGAGAGTTGTAGATTGTACAATGATAGTCAAAGTGTAATTCATTTGGCAAAGAATTTAGCTTTTCATTTAAGAACCAAACATAGACAACTTAGGTACCACTTCATTAGATAGGTATTGGAGGATGGACAGTTGAAGCTGGAAAAGATCCATACATATAAGAACCCTACTGATATGTTGACAAAGCTAGTAACAAAGGAGAAGTTGAATCTTCATTCAACTTTTGTTGGTCTTCAAGATTGAACTTGAAGATGGAGAAACAAGATAGAGGATGTTGTTGTATAGGTACAGGTGCAGTTGTTTATCTCCAAGTGGGAGATTATTGAGTTGTAGAGCTAAAAGCTTCACTATTGAGCTCATGTGGAGGTTGTTGGGCTTAACCAATAATTGACATCAGTGTCACAGTTGACCGGCATTGGTAGTATCACTGATATCAGTTAGGCATAGACACAGAACTAACTGATGTTAGTCAGGGGTCAATCGACATCGGTCATCTATAGATTGACACCGAAGTCTGTGCATTTGCATGCATTTCTAGAATTAGATTTGTTCTAATTTTAGGCAACCAATTAGTTTGCATGTAAAGACTAATTTTAGTCTTGAATCCACTTTTCTAATTATTGTTTGTCTTGGATCCTATTTAAGAGACCCATGGGTAGTATTGTAATTAAGGAAAGAGAATGGAATAACAACTCAGTTATTGAGTTGGTTGTAATTGATTGTGAGAGAGAGAACTCTTGAGATAGAAGTACTATACACCCAAGAGGTGTGGGAAGAGTGAGATTTCTTCATTGTATTCTAGAAGAGTTTAATACAAGATTGGTTGTTTTTTGTATCTCTTATTATTTGCTATTTCTAATTTCTAGTTACTTATTACTTCTGGTTCAATTTTGTGTTTAGTTTCTTATACAAAAGTAATCAATTGTACTCCAAGTTCCTAAAAACAATTACATTACTAGTTGGGATGGCTTTAACAATGTCATTATTGACCAATTTGGCAAGGTTATTAGTCCTTGTATCCTATACCAATAATTTACCATCATCAAAAGATATGCTAGTGAGTCTATAAGGGAATTTAATGTTAGGTTTCAGAAGATGCATAGCTAGACAATAGATCCTTAAAAACCTAATGAGGTTTTGGCTTTAGAGATTTATAAGGATATAGTAGATCTTATAACTTTTATGTTCTTGAAGAGGTCTCTCCCAGTCATAACCACCTTATCCCATGCCTATTCTGAAGTAGTGATCATTAATGATCAAATTCAACCCCAAAGAAAAATGGACTACTATGTCCCAAATATTAATCCACATATGCCTACCTTAAATATATTCCCCAATAACAATCAGAATAGGCTAGTTGTAAATTAGATCCCAACACTAAACCAGTTACCCTTGAGCCATGTTACCCCTAATCAGAACTTAGGATTCTTGTGTCATGCTGTAATTGGGTTTAGTCTAAATTATTAAAAGTCATTAGTACTAACCTCTGGTGATAACCAAGTTCATAACTCTGATACCCCCAAAAATGAGAATGATTCTATTTTTAAAATGGTTCAAAAATTAGCATGAACTTTATTCAACTACAAAAATAGGTAAGTCATACTATTGAAAGCTTAGGAAGGAACTTATCTTTCTAAAGGTTCAATAGACCCGATAATAAGTTTCAAAATGATAACTTCCATAACAATAAGAACAATGAATCTTCTACTGACAAGAAGAACATAGACATTAATCTTATTGATGCTACATTAACAAATTACTTATAGAGTTCATTATATTTCTAAGCATGGAGAAATTGATTGCATTGAGTTTTGTCAAGATTTTGAATCCTTTCAAGAAGAGTTGGACACTTTTGAGGTAGTACCTAACAAAGATAATGGTACAGGTACTTCAAGATCCAAGCTTGTTGACTAGACCTTCATGGTGGAAACATTTGATTTCCCCTTCGAAGAAGTTAATGAAATCGATGATGTTACTAAAGAAGTTCATGCCTTCTAGTAGTTCCTAAAGAAGACATATCCTCTAAGAAACAAGGAACAAAGGTATCCTTTGACTACTTCAACTCCTTCAAACAACTTTGGCACTCCTCTAGACACTACATCAGATAACAACCTAGAGCCTCCAAAGGGAAGTACTTCTAAACAAAGTACTGATACATCTATTTATTCAAATAAAAATGGTTATAATATTATAGAGGACATGAATAAAATTAAAGATAACATTACTTTGCATGAATTAACATAGATAATTGAGAAAAGAGACCTATTGTTAGAATCTTTATCTAAGAAATATAGAAAGATGTCCAAGACTGATAATGCAAATGTATCTATCTACAAAGATAAGATGGATTCCCTACTCTTATTACTTATAGTTAGAATGTTTGGTAATAAATTTCATAACTATTTTTTAAATTATGGTGCCTCTACAAATATCATGCATGTAGGTATTTTTAAAAAACTTGGTTTAACCCCCAGTAAGTCTGATAGGGTTGTCGCCCAATTAGATAAGTCTAGGGTTAAGGTAGTTTGAGAGTTGTTAAATGTCCACATGTAACTAGCTTCTGAGCCAAGAGTCCAATAATTCACATATATCTAAGTGGTGGATATCCATGATGTTTACAGATTGCTTCTAAGTAGAGAATGGACAAAAGCTTTTAAATAGATATATGTCCATAGATTGTTCACATCTATGGCTACCTTGGAAATAAGTTTCAAATCAAATGAAAGTGAAAAGAGAACAAAGGATGAAACATATGATCATGGAATACAATGTTTTCAATGAAAAGGTGAACATAGTTGACTCTGATTTGGGAGTTTTCACTCTCAAAACTACTAAAGTAAATCTAATCCTTCTCATATTTTTCCTAGATTGTGGAAGATGCATTTTGATGGGGCTAGGTGTAAATATGGATCTGGGGTGGAAATTATTTTGATTGACCATACTGGTAAGAAATATCATGCTTATTATAGGCTCCATTTCCCATGTATTAATAACCTTATAGAATATGAGGCTCTCATCTTAGGTATGCAGTTTGCCATCAAGAACAAAGTTAAGGAACTACTAGTTTATAGTGACTCAAAACTAGTAGTCAATCAGGTAAGGATAAAATATCAATGCAAATTATTATACCTTAAGAGGTATAAATTTAGGTTCTAGGATTTAATTGAGTCTTTTGATGCTTTCAATTTTGTGTCTATCCCTAGGGGAAAATAAAGCTACTGATGAACTAGCCTCTATTGTAGCTAATATTATGCCTAACCATGACTCACCAAACTTTAGTATTGAGTTAATACCCTATCCTTGTATCTCAAAAAATGTAAACCATATGTATGTCTTTAGTGATGACCAACAAATCCTAAATTTCATGGCCAATTCAAGAGCATTTGAGGGCCACATTATAGATGAGGCTAATGAAACCACCCTTGAGAACAAATTTTATGACAAAGTCATTCACTAAATGACAACAAGATCCCTAAGGGAATTATTGCCTTATAAAGGTTGTTTGATCAAGATAAGCTAGTTGAAGCCTCTAAGGTTACTAAAGTAAGTGGGAAATATTACAATGCAGTTGATCTTGGACCTCAAGATCAACCTCAACTGGTCAACATTGGGAAAGCCTATATTAGTGTTGAAAATAAAAGGGATAAAGAGCTATTAACAAATTACAAAGATGTAATAGCTTTGTCATAAGATGAATTGAAGATTTTTTATCCAAGGGTCATCACTCATACCATACCTTTCAAAGAGAATTGTAAACCTTTTAGACAAAAGTAGAGACCTATAATCCTATCTTAGAACCCATGATTTTTAGGGACGTCAAGAGATTATCAGATGCTAGGATTGTATTTCCCATTAGGTAATCTACTTGGGTTACCAATTTGGTACTAGTTAGGAAAAATAATGGTGAAATTAGATTATTTACTGATTTTAGGAACTGAATAAAGCATCCAAAAAAGATAATTATCCTCTCTCATCTCTTGACCAAGTAATACAAGTTGTTTCTAGTTCAACCATGATGTCTTTTCTTGATGGTTTTCTAGTTTACAATCAGGTGCTAGTAGACAAGGAAGAAAAAATGAAGACATCATTAAAAACTAAGTGGGGAGCCTTTTCATACAAAATAATTCCTTTTGGATTGATAAATGTAGGAGCTACTTTTCAAAGGGCCATGGACCATAACTTCCAAGGCTTAATTGGTAAGTGAATTATAATTTACATGGATGATCTAAATATTTTCTCTAAGAACATGGAGGACCAATTCATGCATTTACAATAGGTATTTGAAAGGTGGAGAAGGTATGGAATCTCCCATAACCCTAAGAAAAGCATTTTCTATGTCATTGAGGGTAAATTGTTAGTCCATGTTATTACTAAATATGGGATCTCCATAGATCCTAAAAGAGTGGAATCCACATATAAGATAAAGCCTCTCAATATTAAAAAAATAATTAAAATTCTTTTTTAGAAAAATAAACTTTGTGAGAAAATTCATTTCTGGCTTAGTAAAAAAATTCAAGTCATTAAATGATATGTTGAAGAAGGATGCTAAAGTCTCATGGAATGAGGAGTCAAATAAGGCCTTTGGGGACATCAAAAAGGCAATCAGTTAGGCTCTAGTCTTGATAAATATATATTTTCAAAGGATTTATTACTTTACGTTTTTACCTCTAAGCACACCATTGCTATTATTTTGACATAGAAGATAGAGGGGTGTGATCATCCAATTGCTTTTATGAGCACTAATTTTAAAAATTCTGAGTTAAACTATCCTTTAATTGATAAAAAAATATTTTGCATTACTCAAGGCTATCAAGAAATTTAGGCACTACATTCTTAGGAATAAAGTGCATGTCATTCTTCCAGATCTTGACACTAAATTAATGATAAGTCAGAATGAGCCTAGAGAATGAAGAGGTAAGTTGATGTTTGTTATTTAGGAATATGACATAGAGATGAAGATTGAAAATTGGTTATGTGTCAAGACCTAATCCAAATGATTGCCAACACTAACCCCAAATTAAGCATTATGCAGGTTGATTAATAGAATTTTTAACCTAATGATTGGTATGATCCCATCATTCACTTATTGATCAATGGCACTTATCTTGTAGGACTAACTAGGGAATAGAAAAGAGTTCTACGGCTCAAATTAGCTCACTACTTGATCAAGGATGGAATATTATACAGAAATAACTATGAAGGTGTGTATCCAAGGAAGAAGACACTAATATAATGAGCATATTTCATGAAAATTTAGGAAGCAAACATCCATCTAGAATAACCATAGCTCACAAGATCCTTAGGGCTAGCTATTATTGCCCCACCATATTCAAAGATGCTCATAAGCATGTAAGAGAATGCCATTCATGCCAAATTTTTAGCCAAAAAGAACCAAAATTAGAAATGTTGTTATAACTAGTAATGGTTGATAAACCCTTTGCATAATGGGGGCTAGATTTTATTGGAGTAATTAATCCTAACTCATTAGAAGGTCACAAATATTTTTTGAAAACAACTAACTATTGCACTAGATGGACTAAATTAATAGCCACCAGACATTATAGAACTAAAGAAATGATCAAGTTTCTAGAGGAGAACATATGCACCATATTCAAGAATCTACTCTATTTGGTATGTAACAATGGGTCTGCATTCATATCCATAAAAATGATAGAATAAGCATATGATAATGGTGTTATCCTCAAGTTCTCATCAAGCCATTACCCTCAAGGTAATGGAGTGTCTGAATCAATAAACAAGAACTTGATGAAGGCAGTTAAGAAGTCTACTAAAAACAAACCTAGAACATGGCATAAGACTCTCAAATATGCCCTTTGGGTAGATAGAACAAGAGTCAAATAGGCTCTTAAAGTAGTTCCCTTCTTGTTGGTATATGGTCAAGAACCCATACTCCCTATCACACTTAAGCTTCCAACCTATAATTTTATGAAAGAATATATGGAGGAAGACCAAAAACTTGCAAATTCAAGGTTTGGACATTATTCAAATGGAAGATTTATGAGAAGAATCTTTTTCTAAATTTAGCAAGCACTAGACCATAGTGAAAAGGTGGTTTGACAAGTGATCAAAGGTCAAAGTGTTCAGACAAGGAGACTTGGTTCTTCTTTGGGAAAAAGCATATGAGCCCAATGGCAAACATGGAAAGTTCAAAACTTTATGGATTGACCCCTATTAGATTATAGATACACTTGGATATAACACATTCAAACTACCCACCAAGGGGTAGTATCTCAAGCATTACTTCTCTATTGCCCCATCTAGGATCTTCATGGAGTAAATATGTAAGAATGGTTAGAATTAGTGTAGGTGGGCTAGTTTAGTTTTTATTTTGTCCCTTTTCCTTCCTACCCTTTGTTTGTATATAAGTTTGCATATATTTACTTTCTTGTCCTTTACTTTTTGTTGTGTGTTTCCTTTTTATTTTTTATTCCTTGCTTCCAATAAGTCCTTTTGGGATAGCCCTCAACTCAAAGTTCATTTAGTATGCTTTAAAACTATAGAAATTCAAAATTTAGGTATGAACCTTATGCATATGTTGACCATGGATTTGAGGTATGAGCTTGATGTTATAATTTAAAGAAACTAGTGAGGACTGATGAATAGGTTATCTATTTTATAATACCTTAAACATTGTCTTGACCTAAACTTGGTTTTAAGAAGAATTATACTTATAGAATTAAAGCTTAATCTATTAAGGCACATACATGGTTGCACTTAAAAAACATCCTTGCCTAGGACAAAGGTTGAAACCATAGGTGATTGTCTAAATATCATACACTTGACTAAATCATTAAACCTAGTGACTGTGGTTCTCAACATTTTTTAGAAAGCTTAAAACACCTAAAAATACAAAAAATAAAAACTTATTTTAAAATCAAAAGCTTTTTCAAGCAAAATTTATTATGGTAATCTCCACCAAGGTTATGGACACCTAGTAGGAAGTAAATCAAGGCTAGAGTAAAGCTAAAGGCATCTCTATCGGGGCTATGGATGCCTAGCTGGTATTAGAAAAATGTCCAAGCCTTCTTGAACTAAAATAATTTTTCATAACAAATATCTAAACATGATTCAAGTCAGTGTTAAGGATTAAAGGCATGAAACCTCAAAGTTATCCCCTGATTCCCATGGTAAATAGTAGGTGGAATCAAAGCACACACATAACATGGCTATGTTTTGATGTTTGATCCTAATTTTGCACATGTAAAGCTTGTTTCAACCATGAACTAATCATAACAATGGCATTGATCAAGTGGAATAAGTGACCTAGTTATTTGTCTAAACTAGAGTCTCTAAGTTCTAATATATTGTTATGGTTCCCTTGGAAGTCACCATTTGTTGAAGTCAACATACCCCATTTTTGAAAAATAGGGACCCTTGTGTAATCTTTGAACCTTAACACTAAAAAACTTGACATGTTTTACACATTTGAATTTAAAGATCATCCATGCCTAATAAGGTTGACCTATTTGTTCATGGCTCTGCTTTAACCTTACCTAATGTTGCTAAGAATGGACCTTTATGTTTTAGTTATTGGTTTCATGGGAACCTTATATGATGGACTACACTTAGAGTTTATATATTAATCATATTAAATATTTTAATAGCTTTTGGTTTGTGGTAACTCAAATTTAAATTCATGTTTTGAAGCCCTCCTTCAAAAAACACTAGCTTAGACCCTTAGTTCAAATCCAATTTGGTATGAGAAAATTTGGTGGGAATGTTTTAAACATGCTTTGGACTTAAGCCTAAATTTTATGTTAAGGCTTGGTCATTTTTTTAATATGACCAAACCTTGGTCTAAAATTATAGGTTTGTTTTCTTTATATATTTCGAGCCCTTTTGGCTCCTTTTTTTATTATAAAGAGGGTCTAACTTTTATGTTTGCAGTGACCTTTTATTTTCTTAACTTGGTCTCACCTTATGACATTGGTCCACTTTGTTATGAACTTGAACTATGATATTAGTCTTAAGGCCCCATTCATGATATTAACATGAACTAGACCTTACTATTAATACCTTAGCCTAAGTCCTTGAATTAACTAGCCCTAATTTAAGTATCTCACCTCTTTGTAGAATCGATGAATTTCACTTAATTAAGGCTAGATGATTGAATAGAGTGAAGGAGGCCTGATAAACCTAAAGCCTTAATCCATTAAATCAATCCCATGTAATTACCTAGATCAAGATCAATAGTCCATGCCTAAACAAAGGAACTAATCATATGCAAGTAACTAGATCAAGATCAACGATCCATGGTTGCTCACATGAAATAGATTTGACAAAGCAAACACAACATTACAATATCAAAGATCCATGGAAGTCTCATGAGGATGACAAGTGTCACCATCTTGAGATCTTGGATCTCGATCAATGGTCTATGGGTCCTTCTCAAGGTCAACAGGGTCAAATCTTAGGATCCCCATGAAATCACCATGTGGCACTCCTACATTCAATCCCAATGTCAAAAGGTATAGGTGCATAAAAATGTAGACTTAACCTAAGTTTTTACCCTAAGGTTTATTATATTTATTAATACAATGAGACCTTAGGCTAAAACCTTATATTATCACTATAATATTTAAAGGGTCCTATCTTATTATGCTTTGAGGACCTAGGCTTATAACTTAGTCTAAGTTTCATATATGGCCCCAAGCTAACTTGATCCTCTTCTTGATTATAGGAATCAATGATGTGCATCTACTTGAATCATGATTTATGGTCTATTCTTTCTCATAAAGGACAATCCAATGGAACATATTAAACTTAGGCTTCTATAGGACCAACTACATTTGGGACATAAATTTGATGCTCGCATGTCTGTTATTTGGCGTTCCTAAGGACATCATTGATGTGTGTGAGACTATCAAATTTTAGCCCCATATAAAAGGTTATTAAATGTTAATTTTGACATTTGTGTGAACATAAAGTGACATTCACAAGGCCATCATTGATTTCTATGAGACCATCAAAATTCATCTCAATATCCAATTTCACTCAAAAGGAAAATGCACCTAGGTCTTGTTTCTCAATGCCAAAATTGATCATCCATAGATTAATTTGGTTGTTTAAAACCATATTTAAACTCAAGATCCTTGTAAAAAGGTTTAGATTTGTATAGACTAAGATTAAAAATCATGCTAAGTTATATTCATGTTTTTAAACATTGACTCAAACCTTAGTCTACATAAGCCCCATGTTCTTTTAAACCTAATAAGTTTCGTTTAAAAAAAAAGGCCCGTCAAAATAAGACTTGGATTAGGACTTTTGATCTAATGTTTTATCATATTTATTAACATGATAAAACCCTAAGTTAAAGCCTTGCATTAGGTCCCTTTAATCATTGGGTGGACCCCTTTATATTATGTTCTGAGACTTAGCTTAAATACCTTATCCTAAAGTTTATTTCATGTTTATTAACACAAAATAAAATTTAACCAAAATTCATTAGCCTATGTTATATTTTCTATCTTGATGCTAATTTAAGCTCGTGTACCTTTATAAGATTGATGGCTCATGGTTAATCAGAGTAAACTGATCGGATGGAGCGTAATCAACATGGAATATTCAATGGAACCTTCAAGGGACCATGGGTTCGACATGTGGAAAATATGTATTTTTTATGTGAATGAAAAGGTGCAAAGTTCAAGAAGCCCATAATGATGCCAAGTGGTGTATCTGTAGAGCCCAAACTAGATAAGGACCAATAATGTGTAAGTTCTAAGATCATGATTAATGACCTGCATTGATTCATACATGAAAATATGATGGCACAAGACAAAGCAAATTTTAAAAGGTAATGGATAGTGATTTGAAAGCATTAATGAAAATACTATGAAAAATACTAGATGGCTACTACATAGATGCCATGCAAGCATAAAATGACAAAATCAAATATTTCTATTTCCCTAAGTTTTTCTACAATTGTATTTAAAGGAAAGAAGAAACTAAGGATAAAGGTTAGGGGTTTGATTGATACCTAGATTAAGTTGCGCACCGTATCCAAGCGTTGTGGGAGCTCCTCTTTGGCTATGGAGGAAACACCTGCAATAAGAATAAGACTTAAACAAAGAAAATGTTAGAAGATGATATGGTGGACTGCCCAGCTAGGTGCTCAGTCCCAGAAGCATAAAGCTCTATAAGGGATGACAGTCCACTATTTAAAGAAAAGAGTATTGTATAAAAAAGAGATGGTGAAAGACTAAGAAAGAGAAATATAGATAGTGCATACTTGTTCTCTATAATTAGTCTGTCACAGTTGACTGGTCAAAGGTTCTATCTAGTCTTTGGGCTGTTTGGATAAGTTTTTTGGTTTGCACAGTCACTGACGTTAGTTAGGCTACCGATGTCAGTAGATAAATTATGCCGACGTCGGTTAGACTGTCAATGTCAGTAGGGGCTGTGGACCTTGGACAGGTTTCAAGATATTTTTGTGATGCACAGAAGAGTTTTTGGGAGTTTGGAGGTTTGTGCAGGGTTACGGGAAGGTGAATAGGGTCTGAGGAAAGGGAAAAAGGTAGAGGGTAGGTGTGAGAAGAGGTTAAGAATAAGAGGAAGGCTTTTCAGCCCTTCCATAGAGGAAGTTGGGTCTCTTTTACAGTATTAGAAATATCAAATGGAAACTAAGTACCAATGCTTTCTAAAATACTAAAATGAGACAGAAGAATACGTAGCTCTATTATATGAAGAACTAGAGGTGTTAGAATGCTTATTCCTATTGTGGCTGATGTTGAGGTCCTCGTACAACATATCAATCTAGTGTGGAGTGACTTGTGCAGAGTTTTTGTAGCCAGGAGAGTGATAGTCAAATTTTGATGCTTCATCTTAGAGTGTGCACATTAATGTGTGAAGAGGTAGTGGGGAAGCTCAACGTTAGAGCTAAGCTTATGTAATTGACATCAGTGATCCCATCGATGTCGGCTAACAGTTGACTGATGTCAGTGGCTAGAGAATGGGTAAAAGGACTATTTTTAGCTCTTTGCCCATTTCTCAATCTGCCAAGTGCATTTTCCATTGGAGAATGGTCAAAAGACAAGTTTATTAGGCATGAGAGTTAGTTAGGAGGTTAGGATGGAGTGAGAATAGGTCATGGGTAGTTAGGATTTAGATGACCTAGTCTCAAGGTGACTCATAGGGTAAGAAATGGTCTTAGGGTGAGGTGTCTAGATGAGGTGTCATGGTGAGGTGATTAATTTAAAATAAGCAATTTATTTTAAATTAATAAAGTGTGGGTTAGGAGTGTTAAAGTTAGAAGGGGGCCAAGGGGGGTTTGACACAATATTAGTGTCTACATTTGCCCCTTTTTATCTTATGGTTTGTCCTGACGAACTGCAAGATAAAAATAGATATTGTTTGCCCCAGGTATGGGATGAGGTATTCCCCCTCAAAGTGGGAGTCGAGGGAAGGTAATCTAATATCGAGTGCTGATTTGATAGGCAATGGATTGGTATGGTGAAGTTGGAGTGTGAACGCTGCAATAGTTGAGATTGCACATATACCACTTCACGTGATAGGTAGGTCAAATTGTCACAGACAAGGTCGAGGAGCATTAAAATTGAAGTAACCAATCCCCAACTTTTAGTGGTAGCTGATTGGGTTAAATGATCAAATTTTTAGCTCCAATGGTCAAGGAGGACTAAAATCGAAGTAACTGGTCCCCAGCTTATTAGTGGTAGTTGAGTGGGTTAAATGATCAAAGCTGTAGCTCAAATGAGCATCGTGTTCCAAGTATCCAAGCTAGGAAGTGTTCCTGGAAAACACAAAAATGTCATAAACATTGGGGATCAACTTGGGCGCGATCTGTCAATAGGTGTGAGGGGTGCATATAATTTTGCTAACTATTCATGAGGTAGCATATGCAATCAAAACAACTAAGGCAAAGTTGTCTCAAAAGTGGTTGTAGTCTGAGGAGATAGTCACGATCTCCAAGGTCATTTATCGAGTCAAGCTGAGATATAAGTGATCTCAAGTGTTGTTTGGTGTGGTCAGGGAGATGTATGTGTTCTCCAATGTGCCCCATGAGAAGTCTAAGGTGACTTCTATAGTGTCAGGGCTAGTTGTTTGGTCATGATTTTAGACTAAGTTTAGATAGTTGGTCCATTAGGTAGATGAAAGAATGAATGGCTGAGCTAACCTCAAAAGACTCTGTGTCAACTGAGTGTTGCCTACATAGCCCCTGTTTGAAGGGCCTTAGGCCAATGTAGTTTTCCCCAAAAGGGAATAAGATGGTAGATTATGGATTGGGTTTGACTAGGTTAATTCATGGTTAAAGGTTATATGGTTGGTCCATCAGGTAGACAAATGAATGAATGGCTGAGCTAACCTTAGAAGACTCCATGTCAACTGAGTGCTACCTACATAGCCCATATTTTAAGGGCATTAGGCCAATGTAGTTCTCCCCAAAAGGGAAGAAGAGGGTAGATTATGGATTGGGTCTGACTAGGTTAAGTCATGGTTAAAGATTATATGGTTGGTCCATCAGGTAGATGAATGAATGAATGGCTGAGCTAACCTCAGAAGACTCCATGTCAACTGAGTGCTACCTACACAGCCCTTGTTTTAAGGGCCTCAGGCCAATATAGTTCTCCCTAAAAGGGAAGAAGAGGGTAGATTATAGATTGGGTTTGACTAGGTTAAGTCATGGTTAAAGGTTATATGATTAGTCCATCAGGTAGATGAATGAACGAATGTGTAATATCCCCTATTTCCCTTGAATTATGAAATTGAATATTTTTTTGACTATTCCTTTATATTTTGCTTTTGGATATTTTGCATGAATAAAGATATGATTTTGTAAGATAATTGTAATTAAATAAATAGACAGTAGTGTAATCTGTCAACTAACTAATAAATGCTCTTTTATTCACCAAGATGATTATAATATTGATTCTCTATCAATAATATAAAATACTATCTTAAAAACTTGAACTTTTGCAAACTAGGAATAAAAACCTGGATCTGGTAAGTCTCAGCCTGCTGTGTCAAAAACACAGTCACTGACATCAGTTATACTGCCACCATCAGTTTCTTGGTGTCGTTAACCTATTGATGTTGGTATGGAAGTCAGCCTATGTCGGCCGCTATCGATCTCTACCTACCGATGTTAGTCTTTGTGCTTTCCACTGATGCATACGGATTTGCACAGATCTGTACAGACTTCATACGGCCACCAATACAATATAACACAACTTGTATGCTGGATGCCTGATCTCAAAATATATGGCTCTAATATAGAAGATCTTTATCTGTGCAATATTTGAATAAAACCCTAATAAAATAAATCCCTGTAAATACCTGTGATAACTTCTGTGTGAAGTTATCTCTCAACCTGGCAATAGATCAGTTGATATCTCATAGCCTCTGAATCACACACACTAAAGAGGGCATGTTCTTCAATGCAAATAGAATACTAGAACCCTTGGCTCAGTCTTCTCAAGAAAATCCTTAGCATAAATTGTCTTCAATCAATAATCCATAATAATTCCAACTCTCCCTCATGAGAAACCCTTATACCCTCAAAAAGGTGTGCTTGCCCTAATTAGGGTTTCTTAAATTAGAATTAGGGTTTATTAAATTAAAATTAGGGTTTCTTAATTAAAATTAGACCAAATAATTAATATTTGATTAAATCAATCAAATATTAATATCTCCCTTAATACATGTCGAATCCTTGAACCGTCTAAAGCTAGTGAACCAAGGAGTGATTCCGCACATGACCATACCATAGCAGAGATGCTTCATTGAGTGCCAAAAATCCCTATATAATAGGAGCTTAGGCAAATGTGTTTAAATGAGCTTGAATGAAAGCCAACTGGACAAATTCTGCTAATCAAAGCCAAGCCAAGCTCCACCATGACCCTCTATCCATCCTATCAGCCTACGAGGGTCGCATAATAGGCTAACCATCAACTCTGAACATGTCAACTAAAAAGGGGACATGACAATCTGCCCCTCCTAAAATTGCTTGCCCTCAAGCAATCACTAAATGATAAACCAATCAATCCACCTGGATCCCAAATATAGTCATGATCTACCCTGATCTCAATCAACGCAAACTCCAGGCCATGTCTATCACAACTCTCATCCAATGGTGTCACATCATCCCAAGTACCAAGATAAGGATCCCAACATCCAATCTAAGAATGGAAATCAATTGGCAACTCAAGTAAACTCCTCACCTAAATAATATCTAAATCTTGAATATGAATGCTAGACATACTCATATCATCATCAACATGTGACCCAATTGTAATAGAAAGTTGAGTCCCTACCACATGTGTTAACTCCTAAACCGACTGACCTCAAGGCAAAGCTCATCCACATGTCTCTCCTTTATTGGTGCCAATGTGCACCCAGTAGCACCCTCTCCCATATCGTGTGGTATTAGTCTCTCCATCTGATGAAAAAACATATTTTTGATGTTGCTGCCCCGTATTGCCTTAAGAATATGTGTCTTCCCACCAACATCAAAATGAACCTCCATGTCTTTAAGATGAAGAGTGACTTCCTCAAGGGAATGAAGCCACTTCATACCTAAGACTACGTCTATATCCCCCATGTTCACCACATAATAATTAGACTTGAACTCATAGTTGTTCAAGCATAATGGGAGGTCTCTAATCATCCGTTCACACCTAAGAGTGTGACCGTCAGCCACCTTAACTCTAATGCCCTTGAAATCTTTGGTAGTGAGTCCATGCTTCTCCACAAATCTAGCATCTATAAAATTATACGTGGCTCCTGTATCAAGAAGGGTGATGACCTTCTGTCCTACCAAAACTCCATAGAGTCTGAATGAATCATTCGACTGAATGATGGATAGGCATGCCTCTTGTATGTGTAGCTCTAAATTTGCCTCTACCTTAGGCTCTAAATCCTCTGCCTCTAACTCCTTAAAATTATCCTACTATTTGGAATATTCTGATTCCAAATCCTCATAATACGCCCACATCACATGATTTGCCTTGCCCTTAGGCCTCAAAGGACAATCGTGATTGGCATCATATGGACCTTTGCAGTAGAAGCAAAGCTTTTTCTTGCATAGATCGTTAAGAGTCTCTCGATCCAAAGGTGGTGCTGCTAGGTTGGCCTTTGAATCATTCTTAACACCTGATTTATCTTTGTTGAAATCTAATCCCTCTCTATCTCTATTGGAGCACTTATGGTCCCAGGATGAAGAAGTACCTCTGGAGTTAAATTTACTGGATGGGGCTGCCATCTCCATACTACAGGCCTTATTCATAGTTACCTATAATGAAGGAGGATCAAATCCTTTGGTCCAACCTCTCAATGGTTCTATCAATCCCTCCATGAAGAGCACTACAAGTCGTCTCTCTAAAATGTCAAGAACCATGACTGATAACTTCTAGAAGTCACCAATGTAAGACTCTAGACTGCCACTCTAGCATAACTAAGCCAACTCCCTGAAATAGGATTTTGGATCACTCCTATCAAAATGCTCCACCAGTCTATCCACAAACTCTTGATAAGATGTGATCTAATCATGATGGAGTGTCACCATCTCATGGTGCCACCAATTGTGAGCTACTCCCTCAAGATGTAGTGTCACATATCTGATAGCATCTCTCTCAGCCATCGGATGCAATGTGAGAAATGTGTCTAGATTACTAATTCAGGCCTGCGCTATGACCTTGCCACTACCGTCAAACATCGCTAGTGTGAGCCTACTCGTAGCATGCTTCAGATCATTATTCTAGTGTCTAGGTATCCAATCCTATCGACCTCAGTTATGCTCTCTCCTCTGTGTGATGAATCAGTCAAAAGTAATCCTTTCTCTGACCTCAAGTGATAATAACTCCCACTCCTCATTCGCTACCATAAGTGTGTTAGCAAATAGGGGATCTCCTGCTGCCTCCTCTGTTGGAGCCTCTGGTTACTCCTGAACAAACATAGGCCATGTAGGCCTATCAACTGTCCTAGAATGGGTTAGCTATGGTCTCTGATTAACAGTAGCACTTTTGTTATCTCCTTGTTCCCCATTCTGTCTAATAGGTGGATTCATCCTCTCTACCATAGTAGTGAGTGCTTGTATTGCCTGATTCATCTGTTGCTGGCTTGTAACCATAACTCAAAAGAATTATTTGGTGTCCTAATCATCATTATGCCTGTGGCCCATGTGTGGGCTACCCTCACGCCTGTCACTCATGGTGATCAGTTGTTGTTTTAAAACCTAATTGCCTTCAACCAAAGCTCTATTGCATTTGAAATACCTATGTGGTCCTAACTCTTGTGGCTACATAAGACTGTCAAACCCTCAAGATGGCAGGATTTAACTCTGATACCACTATAATATCCCCTATTTCCCTTAAATTTTGAAACTAAATATTGTTTTTGACTATTCCTCTGTATTTTGCTTTTTGATATTTTACATGAATAAAGATATGATTTTACAAGATAATTGTAATTAAATAAATAGACAGTAGTGTAATTTGTCAAATGACTAATCAATTCTCTTTTATTCACCAAGATGATTACAATATTGAGTCTCTGTCAATAATATAAAATATTGTCTTAAAAACCTAAATTTTTTGCAAACTGGGAATAAAAACCTAAATCTGGTACGTCTCAGCCTACTGTGTCAAAAACATAGTCACTGACATTGGTTATACTACTGCCATTAGTTTCCTGGTGTCATTAACCTACCGATGTTGGTATGGGGGTCGACTGATGTCAGCCGCTATCGATCTCTGCCTGCCGATGTTGGTCTCTATGCTTTCTGCTGATGCATACGGATTTGCATGGATATATACAGACTTCGTACGGTTTCCAATACAATATAGCACAACCTATATGTTGGATGCCTAATCTCAAAATATATGGCTCTAATATGGAAGATCTTTATCTATGCAATATCTGAATAAAACCCTAATAAAATAAATCCTTGTAAATACCTGTGATAACTTCTGTGTGAAGTTATCTCTCAACCTGGCAATAGATCAGCTGATATCTCATAGCCTCTGAATCACACACACTGAAGAGGGCATGTTCTTCAATGTAGATATAATAATGGAACCCTTGGCTCAGTCTTCTCAAGAAAATCTTTAACAAAAATTGTCTTCAATCAATAATCTATAATAATTCCAACTCTCCCCCATGAGAAACCCTTATACCCTCAAAAAGGTGTGCTTGCCCTAATTAGGGTTTCTTAAATTAGAATTAGGGTTTCTTAAATTAGAATTAGGGTTTCTTAATTAAAATTAGACCAAATAATTAATATTTGATTAAATCAATCAAATATTAATATCTCCCTTAATACATGTTAGATCCTCGAACCGTCTAAAGTTGGTGAACCAGGGAGTGATTCCGCACATGACCATACCATAACAGGGATGCTCTGCTGAGTACCAAAAATCCCTATATAATAGGAGCTCAAGGAAATGTGTCCAAAAGAGCTTGAATGAAAGCCAACTAAACAAATTCTACTAATCAAAGCCAAGCTAAGCTCCACCATGACCCTCTATCCATCCTATCAGCCTACGAGGGTTGTATAATAGGCTAACCATCAACTCTGAACATGTCAACTAAAAAGGGGACATGACAGAATGGCTGAGCTAACCTCAGAAGAATCCATGTCAACTGAGTGCTGCCTACATAGCCCCTATTTTAAGGGCCTTAGGCCAATGTAGTTCTCCCCAAAAGGGAAGAAGAGGCAAAGTGGTTGATAGTTGTTTTGGTCAAGTTAGTGTTGTTAGCATTTCCCATATGTGTGATGGTACATGCTTGAAATGATGAGTGTATGGTGATGTTATAGCCTTTTCCATATTATGTGATGGTGTATTCTATAACATTGGTTATGTGGTTTTTCATCCTTAGCAATTTTCCATATTAGTGATGGTGTATGCTAAAAATGAAATGAGTATATTTATGCTTCAACAAGTTGCCATAGTGGTGATGGTATATGCTTGACATAAATTGTGTTTGGTTGATAGTTTCTATGTGTATTATTTTCCATAGAAACAACTATGAATGGGCTATGATAATTCATATAACACAAATTTGTATTTGTATTAAATAAATCATGATGTCATGTTAGTGTTTATAAAATGTTTGGGTTTAGTTTGGTTTGGTTTGGTTTGGTTGTATGTGATGAAGGTGTGTAAGAAGTGAAAGGCACATTGCTCTTTCATTGACAAGGACCATAATGATAGCATAGATAAGGTTTTTAGAAACAAAATCTCCGCTCATGCATCACGTTATTGACCATTGATTTATGTTAGGAAAGTACTCTAATCACTTGATGTTAAGTGAGCTCAAAATCCCTTGAGTATGTTGGGGTAATAGGTTTGATTATGTGATATGTGAGGGTAGTGTAACCCTTTTTAGTAGGGATAACTTTGCCCCTTTTATAGGTGACCCTGAGAACGACTATAGGCAAGTCCATGACTTAATAGTTTGTTAGTCTCTTTTTTTTTTGGTAGACTAATCAATGTGGGAAGTCTACTTGGTGATGTTATTTTGTTTCATGGTCATATTGAAGCTGATCGGTGTGAGAAGCTTCTTAGAGGGTGCTATTTTTGTAGCAAAATTTGGGCATAGCCATCCTTTGAGGGAGTGGTCTATATCTTGCTTTATATGTTTGGATGTCTTTGAATAGCTGTCCTTCAAGAGAGCAGTCTATTAATTACAACAATAATGCAATTGTCCTTTGAGGGAGCAGTCTACATTTATAGGTTATGACCTTTTAATATTAGGCATCCCAGTTTTATGTTTTTGTTTTTGACTGAACTCTTAGTCATGGACTAGACTATAGAGGTTTAGGGGTTTCCCTTGTATTAGGACAAAGCATTAATGCAAAAAGGGTTAACTAATTTTTGTAGGTTTGAAGGGAATAAGAATGAGGATGATGGGGGTTACTCAAGGGATGAACTCAAGTTAAATATCAAGTGAATGATTACTTGGTTAACAATAGAATGGTCACAGATGTAAGGCATTAAGGGGCTTAGGTTCTAGTTGGCCTTTGAGAGAAGGTAGATGATAAGTACTTGATCCATACTTGTGTGTTATGATATAAGGTCTAAGTCAATTAGGAGCAAACTTGCCCTATTTGCTTCTTTCTATATTGGTCACATGTTGGTTTTCTTTAAGGACGAGATCTCTAATTTTGAAATCTTGTTCTTTTAGATTTTTATTGTAGGCATGTTTTGGTCGATGTTGGACGTGAAGTTGGTTAGCATGTTGCTGGCATTTGATACAACACTGAACATAATTATTGCAGTCTTGGTTAAGAGTGGGCCAATAATAGCCCAAGTGGAGGATGCATTTTGCAACTACATTACCACTAAAATGTCCCCCATAAATCCCATCATGGACTTGTTTGATGGTATGAGATGTCTCAGTGGTGGTTAGGCATCAGAGAAGGAGGTCATCGAGACCTCATTTGTAGAGAAGACCCCCTAGCATGGTGTATCGAGTAGTACTCTTGATAAAATCCCACCGTCCATTGCTAGAGAGATTAGGAGGAATGATAAAATAAGTCAAGTATTCAACAAGTCGTTTATACCAAATGTCATGTGGACTAGAGAGGTTAGGAGGAATTTTCCCCAGAGATGTTGGTTGAGATGTGCCCAAGATAGAAATCTTGAGTTTCGGTGATTGAGAAGGCTTGACAAATGGATATGTCCAAGGGGTAGAAGCCTGCTCTTTTCCTTTATCCTTTGGGGTTTGGGACCTGGTGGCCACATTAATAGTGTTGATTTTTAATAAAGGAGGGGAAGGTGGTAAAGGGACCATAGTCTTGGGTTGAGATCCCAATTCAAGTGAGGTGGTTTGGGAGGCATGGGATGGTGTTAATAGTTTATCAAAAGAATCCTCAATGTGAGGGGTGTCCTTTTCCAAGTGTTGGTGAATGACAACCTTAAGGGCATAGCAATGCTCAGTATCATGGCCAGGTGTGCGATGATACCAACAGATTTGAGTGTCATCAAACCAAGATGGTTTTGATTCGAGAGGTTGGTATGGTTTAATGGGCAGTAGAACAATGCTAAAAGACTAAAACAATTAGCATAATAGCAAAGCATAGGAACCCACTAATGGGTTTGCACTTTTTGTTGCAGTAGGGTTTGACAACTTCTATTTAGGAGTTGTAAGAAGAGTTTTTCGTATCACCTTTTTAGTCGGTGGTGTGGCCACACGTGTAGATGGCACTTTCTTGACATTGTCATTCACAGGTATTGGATTTTTTTGGAAGAAGTATGTTTTTAATGGGTAGAGGGAGTAATGGAGTCATTTTGTTGTTGTGAGGTGTTAGAATAGGGAGTACTCCTTTTAAAGTAAAAGGATGTGGACCTAAGATAGATATCAATGGTGAAGGTGGGGGAGTAGACCGACATGGTTTAGCAACCTTTTTTAGTTTAGTGTAAGGACCACTATTGTGTGGGGCAAGGTTCAAATCTACCTTCACTTGTGGGTGAGTGAGGTTTGATACAAGGTGAACACTGATAGATTTAACTTGTTTCAGCATGGTGGATGCCTGTGAGGGTTTAGGTTCAGGTGTGGATGGTTGAGCTTCTAAAGATTTGGAAGTGGAAGCTTGATCCTTGTCAGAGACTTTAGGGTAATTTGTCATGAAAGGGTTGGTAGTACGAGATGAAGTGGGATGTGTAAGATAAGGAGCCTTAAGTCACTCTCATAATGCCTCATGTTCTAGGTTCCTTGAATGGAGAAATCCTAAGTTTTTAGCCAATTGAGAGAAGGGTTTATATGACGTTGCATAAGGCTTTATAATTAGTCTTTTAGAAGATTTAGGTGGTTGTGAGAGTGGAAATGTGTTAGACGCAGCGATCTCAGGCCAAAGATGAGAGAGAACTATTACCAGATCTTCTTCGACCAAAGTGGGTAAAGTGGCAAGTTCTTCTCTCGGTGGAGAAGGGATTGGAGAATGCGGCTCTTCGAGAGGATAGAGCGCAGGGATGATCATAGTTTCCATGTGTGGTCGAGGAGTGGGAAAAGTATGATCCTCCATTGGTAATAAGAAGAATGAGGGTGGGGCTACCGGTGTTGGTACCATCAAAGCATCCTCCAATATAGGAGAGGTCAAAGTAGACTCTCCTACGTGTGAAAGGGGGGTGGATGGAGGACTATCTACCATTGGTGGAGGACAAATAGGAGAAGAAGGCTCCTCTAAAGGGTGAAGTAAAGGGATGATGGCCCCTTCTACATGAGGGTGTGGGGTATGAATGGTAACTTCTTCCAATGGTGGAAGAAGGGGGAAGGTGGGGGCAAGAGGAATAGGTAATACGGGTTCCTCACAAGGTAAAAGAATGGGTAGAAGAGGTGTTTACTATTGTGGGGGTGATATGGGTAAAATAGGCTCATCCATGTGAGGAAGAGGGCTAGGCAAAGGGAACTCTTCATTGTGTGGGGGTGATATGGGTAAAATAGGCTCTTTTACCCATGGTGGAGAAATGGGTTGATCAACCTCTTTAGATTGTGGGAGAGATTGGTTAGGAATGAAAGGAGAAACCATGTCAATCGTGCATATGTTGTGCTCTTGAGGGTCATTGGCCATGGTCTAAACATTGTTCTAACTTAGGGGATGGTTAGGAAATGGTTGCCTAAAGACATCTATGTTTTGGTTAGTTGACCGATTTGGGTTATCCAAAATAAGGTCCCCTTTATCTAACATGTCTTGAACAATGTTTTTGAAGGTTTTGCAATTATTTGTGTCATGACCCTTGACACGATGATAGTTACAAAAATCATTTTCCCTATACCATGTAGGGATGGCTTGTGAGGGGTCAAATTGGGGTGGTCAAATTTGAGGGAGGTTAAGGACTCCCTGCTTCACTAGTTTATCCAATATGAAAGCATAGAATTCTCCTATTGGAGTGTATCATCGTTGTTCATACCGTTGTTGGAATTGTTTTGTGATGCTTTGTGAAGTGGAAGGCTCAGATTGGTTGGTTTTGGTTGAAGATGGTGATCTAAGGACCACATCATTCACCGATCCCTTAGACTTGGGGTGAGAAGAAGAAGTTTTGGAAGAAGAAGGGTCATTGGATTTTGTGTTGGTATTTTTACTACGCAATTTGAGCCTATCTTCTTCGACTGCACGGAGTTCAAGCTTTCAAGCCATAGTAAAAGCTTCATCAAATGTGTGAAAAGTTTGAACCCACAAAGTGGATGAGATGTGCTTGGCACATGCTCTTGAAAAGAGCTCAATGAGCTCAGGTTGAGGTAGTGAGAAGGAGAGTTGGTTGATCAAACCTCTCCAACGGGTGATGAAGTTAGCTATTGACTCATCCTCAAATTGCCTAATAGAATAAAGGTTTGTGATGGAGACTTTCTTAGTGATGTTGATTGAGAAATGGTCAAAGAATAATTGAGAAAGTTGGGTGAAGGTGAAGAGAGAATGATTGGTAATAGAGCTATACCAGTCAAGGGCGGTGCCAGAAAGTGACATAGGGAATGTGCAAAGTAATAACGTATCATCATGCGCTATGAGGTAAGAAACATGTCTAAATGCTCATAGATGTTGTTGTTGGTCCTCTTTACTCTGAAAGTGAGTAAATTTTGGAAGTTCTCATTGTCTAGGGTATGGTCGAATAGGAACTGAAGGGTGAATGGGTTCGTTATAGATTTGTTTGTATGAAAGAACACTCTTTGAACCTGAAATAGATGTCTCAAGGTTAGACATCTTATCTATTAGCATCTTAATTAGATCGATAGATGGATTGGCATGAGGGGCACCCCCTAAGTTATAGGGTACCTGGAAGGTGTTAGAAGGGGCGTATGACATACTTTGTTGCATTTGTGTAGGTGAAACATATTGATAATTTGTCATAGGGGCTGATGTCGAGGCTAAGGGGGCTTATGCCGCGAAGTGGGAGGGCACAACTTGACTAGATGCCACTAAGGGTGGTTGAATGGCAGTGATACTAGTAAAAGGATAGGTGGTCACTCTTGTGTTTATAGGTGTAAGAGTGGGTGGGATAGAGACAATCAAGTTTTGAAAAGGTGTCAAACTTGGTTGAATTATTTGTGGTTGAGGGGGTACGAATAACCCAATGGAGGTAGGTCCAGAAATAGAAGGGGAGGCCAAATATTGAACATTGGCCATGGTTGGGTTACTAGTCAAGGGAATGGCTTGAGTGATCATAGGTTGGGTAGCAGATGCTGTTGATATCATTGCTGCTTTAACCAAGGAAGTTGGCATCCCATAAACAGGGTTACCTAAACGATCTCGTATTTGGCTTCTAGTGAGATAATATTGGAGAGCCTTGACATTGTGATCAAGGAATCTCTCAAAAGCTTGACCCCCTTCAGGAAAAATAGGAGGTTGATTGGTGGGGGTAGGTTGGATAGGAGTATGCTCAGTGTCTAAAGTATACTCCATTAGATGACTCGGTATGAAGGGCGAAGGTGGGATTGGCTATTGCCTTGCATGGTCAACAAGGAATTTGGCTTGACTACGTGTCAAAACCATCTAAGGCAAAATGGGTTCAGGTTCCAAAAACTATGTGTTTCAGTTTCAAAAAACCAAAATTTATGTTTAACATCAAGAAAGTTGGGTTTTAAGTTTGCTATTTTGGAAAGAAAATTTGTTGACAGTAACTGATGTCAGTTGATTAACCGATGTCAATTATGTTATGTTGCTGAGATCAGTGATTTAACCAATGCCAGTGAATCTGAGTTGCTGACGTCGGTGTAAAAACTAATGTCAATTTTTGTGTAATTCCAAAAACACAAAAAACTGATTGTTTTTGGAAGAAGAAGAAATTCTGAGTTATTTTAGACTTCAGAATAGTATGACCTTACCAGCTCAAACAATCAGATAAAAATAGAAGAATAGATGATTAGGCAAGCAACCTCTAAAACGTTAAATTCCTAAGAATAGATTTTAGAGTCGTGGTGGCTTATGCCTTAGAATAATGTGTTTGGGAAGTTGGGCTTGTAGAACAAGTCCTAGAGAAGAAGTCTATGGCTAGTTTCAAGTTATGTTTTGGCGCTCAAAGATCTATGTTAGGTTTAGTACATGGCTTGGTGCTAGGGCTTGCTCCCTTCACTTCACGAACCCAGAGCTGAGCTGGGCTACTTAGCCAATGTATACTTTGCCTATAGTTTATACTCTGCCAGAGAACAGAGTGGGTCCTCCTCTTGGTGGTGAAATCCAAGTAGGATCGCCAGGTGGGGTAAGGTATCCGCTAGGTGATGAAATCCTAGACGGACCTTATCTCAAGTAAGTTTAAGTGTTTGATTTGATTGTGATTGTGGTCTAGTTGTGTAACATTTGCGCACTATGATTTATTCATAATTCTTTAATTATTAAGTGGGCTAAGCATGCATTCAAGCAAGAATGAAATGCAATAGTTTTTTTAACCCAAATTGAAATATGTTGTTCAAATGCAAACAATTGGAGAAGAGGTTAAGAGTATGAATTTTCACTACTCTATGATGCAGGCAAGAAGTGACAAGAAGAAAAAGAAATGTTCTTTTTAACTTCTGCTAATGGTTTCTTTTTGAGACAAAAAGAAAGAAGGGGGGATGCAAGAAGAGAATCTAATGCATCTATATGAAAATTTGCCTTTTCAAAAGAAGGAGAATGAACCCAAGGAAAAATCTAGGCGTCCCACCAGGCATGCCAGAATATTTCTCTAAGTTTTTCTACAATTGTATTTAAAGGAAAGAAGAAATTAAGGATAAAGGTTAAGGGTTTGATTGAAACCCGGATTAAGTTACACACCGTATCCAAGCATTGTGGGAGCTCCTCTTTGGCTATGGAGGAAACACCTACAATAAGAATAAGACTTAAACAAAGAAGATGTTAGAAGATGATATGGTGGACTGCCAAGCTAGGTGCTTGGTCCCAGAAGTGTAAAGCTTTGTAAGGGATGATAGTCCACTATTTAAAGAAAAGAGTGTTGTATAAAAAAGAGATGGTGAAAGACTAAGAAAGAGAAATATAGATAACGCGTACCTATTCTCTGTAATCAGTCTGTCATAGTCAGCTAGTTAAAGGTTTTGTCTAGTCTTTGGGCTATTTGGATAAGTTTTCTGGTTTACACAGTCGCCAACGTTAGTTAGGCTACCGATGTCGATAGGTAAATTATGCTGACATCGGTTAGGCTGCCGATGTCGGTAGGGGATGTGGACCTTGGATGGGTTTTAGGATTTTTTTGTGATGCACAGAAGAGTTTTTGGGAGTTTGGAGGTTTGTGTAGGGTTATGAGAAGGTGAATAGGGTCTGAGGAAGGGCAAAAGGTAGAGGGTAGGTGTGAGAAGAGGGTAAGAATAAGAGGTAGGCTTTTCAGCCCTTCCACAGAGGAAGTCAGGTCTCTTTTACAGTATTAGAAATATCAAATGGAAACTAAGTACCAATGCTTTCTAAAATATTGAAATGAGATAGAAGAATACTTAGCTCTATTAGATGAAGAACCAGAGGTGTTAGAATGCTTATTCCTATTGTGGCTGATGTTGAGGTCCTCATACAATGTTTCAATCCAGTGTGAAGTGACTTGTGCAGAGTTTCTATAGCCAAGAGAGTGATAGTCAAATTCTAATGCTTCATCTCAGAGTGTGTGCATTAATGTACGAAGAGGTGGGGGGGAAGCTCAACATTAGAGCTAAGTTTATGTAATTGATGTCGGCGATCCCACCAGTGTCGGCTGACAGTTGACTAATGTCAGCAGCTAGAGAATGGGTCAAAGGGCTATTTTTAGCTATTTGCACATTTCTCCATCTGCCAAGTGCATTTGCCATTGGAGAATGGTCAAAATATGGGTTTATTAGGCATGCGAGTTAGTTAGGAGGTTAGGATTGAGTGAGAATAGGTCATGGGTAGTTAGGATTTAGATGACCTAGTCTTAGGGTGACTCATAGGGTAAGAAATGATCTTAGGGTGAGGTGTCATGGTGAGGTGATTAATTTAAAATAAGTAATTTATTTTAAATTAATAAAGTGTGGGTTAGGAGTGTTAAAGTTAGAAGGGGGCCAAGGAGGGGTTTGACACGATATTGGTGTCTACAATTTCATGGGCATGAAAAGGCAAAGGTATAAAGATAGGGTTATAAATAAAATCCAAGGCATGAATTCACCTAAGTATGATCAACCATCACCATTAAAGCTATATAAAATCCCTAGCCTTCACAAAAGACCTTAATTTCAACCCAAATTGATCATTGTCAAGCTCGAGAGATCCCTATTTCCATCTAGACAAGTGTGAACTAATCCAAAGACAATTTATAGGCCATTAGTGAACAATTTTCAAATCTCACAATCATAGTGGCTCAAAGACAACAACAAAGGGTGGACACATAATTGTACTTAACCTCAGACACAGAAGGAAGGATCTTCAAGGACATATAACTTGATACTACATCATTAAACACTGGGAGTAAAAATTGGTCCTAATTTTTTTAGACTATTAAAGAGATGGAGGCTATCATAAAGGAATATCATAAGAATGCCACAATAAACCAAAGATACAATGACCTATTATCCATTCAAATGACTCATCTCCACTTTGCTATAATAAAATGTGAGGTATTACACTGTGATGAGCTCAGAATATAGCTCATTTTGACACAAGAATTCTTTTAAATCATCTCAAATAGGATACTATCTTATGAAAATCATAGGTTGTTAAGTAACTGTTATATAAAAAATAGGTATTTGTTTTGTTTATGATTAACCAAAGACTAAACCTGCACTTTGCCATTAACGTCTAACACAATTACATGTTTTAGTGATTATCTGATTAAAAGGGATGCTCAAAGATAGGTTATTCCAGCAGCATATAAAGGAAGTTCAATTTTGATTTCCATTTGACAAAGTTTTAGACTCATAGGTAACATCATTCCTTGGAAAGAATACATCTATGGACTCCGCAGGCTCAAAACTACAGACTCTATAGGCTCAAAACTATGGACTCCGTAGGCCCAAATCTATAGAATCCACAAGCTAAAATATATGGACTCCACAAGCTAAAATATATGGACTCGACAGGCTAGAATCTATGAACTGCATAGGTCACTTCTTCCTACTTTGTAGGGTCAACTCTAAGGACTCAATGGAGACAAGGAGTTGAATGAGCTAGCTGGCAACTAAATAAAAGGAGAAGAATCATTCTAGCTGGTGTTTGCCAAGAAGATCGATTGTTTGCTATTTTGAACTATTTATTCATAGTATTTTAAGACATCTATATTCTAGTTATATTATAAATTGATACTCCTATTTTCTAGTATAATTAGATTTCTAGGAAATCCAATCTCCTATATTATGATGATTGGATTAACTAGGAATCCCTCTTTTACTGCATATCTATTCTAAGTTAGTTGTATCAACATATAATGAAGAACATGTTACATTCAAACATATAACAGATAATAGAGAATATAGAAGACAACTTTAAGAAGGCGTGTTACAGAATACAGTCTAGCTACAATTGTTTGTATGAATTATTATTGCCAAGGTTGATTAAATTTTATTCTTGAATCTGAAAGGAGCAAGGGCCCACTCTGCTCAGAATCAAGAATTGTTGTAGGTATTTAAGTAATCTTATGTTAATTCTTGAATTTAAGTTAATTAGTATTTTGGTAATAATTGAATTTCTTTAATACAATCAGATTCAGAAAGCACAAAGTATTCCTTTATTCAAAGTATCTCTTGTCCAGCAAGTGTTTTATTTCTTTTCCATCAAGTGTGTTATCTCTTTTCTAGCAAGCGTGTTGTCTCTTTTCCAGCAAGTGTGTTATTTCTTTTAAACAACAAGTGTGTTCTTTCTTTTCCAAAAAAGTGTGTCATTTCCTTTTCAGTAAATGAGTGGCTTGAAAAGTTCTTTTGTTTGTTTCCAACAAGAGTAAATTCATTAGTTCTAGGAACATTTATAGATAAGGATAGATTAAAACTAACACAACCCCCCCACAAAGTACACATCTAGATCTACTATCATAAACCTTACTGCAGATAGCTTCGAACACCAGCCCTGGTTGATAAGACATCAATCTGAGTATTGATTAAATGAGAGTTATAATGAAAGCTTGTCATTTTTGGCATCGTTACTAGGGATCACAGTGTTAGTAAGGTAACCATTATTGGTCTAAAGTAAAAGAAAAGAATATATAAAACCTACAAAATTTCCAAAAATATTCAAATTGATGAACCGTCCCAGAGATTCTGAAGGACAATTCATTCCAAAAACTCCACCAAAACCGCATGTTGAGACTCCTTCAACATCTTCGCGTAGTGAATCAGAAAACATAAGTGAAACTCATCTACAGATATCTCTAAAAACAAGGATAGAAACCAGGATACTACCACAAGCAAGCCTAATTAGACAAATTCTTGAAGATCAACTCTCATAGTAAGACATCACTTAAAAATTGCCAAAGATTTGGAAGAAGCATTTCAAAGATCCATAGCTGAGAAAGCTTTTGAAAACCTTGAACAACCCACAATCAATACCATAAACATCTAATGGGAAGATAACCCTGGTTTTGAAACTTCATCTGAAGAAGAGAATATGGCTCTTCAACAAAATTTACCAAATCCACAACTGGCATAGGAAAGGACTTTCTCTTTTCCTATTGTTGCAGATCCTACTGATCAGACCCCCATGAAAAATATTTCACCTGCAAATTTTCCAAATTTTTGGGGGAGATCTACTGAAGATCCTAATCAGTTTTTGCTTGAGTTCAAAGTGTTGTGTCAAACCTATGACTATAACACAGACAACCAAAAATTAAAACTATTTCCATCTACACTTAAAGATTTAGCCATGAGATGGTTTATGGGATTACCTGGTAATTCCATTAGAATGTGGGATGACATGGAAATAGAATTATTAAACAAATACCAAGATTATTGTAGGGTTCAAGAGAGAAAGGAAGTCTTCTTTAAAATTAAATATAATGAAGATGAATCTTTAGAGGATTATTTGGATAGGTTCATGTTCACTCATAAAAGAAGTAATTATCCACTCACTGAAAAAGTCCAAAAATTGGTCTTTTTAAAGGGATTGGATGAAGACACTAGGGATGCTTTAAACCTGATGGGAGGAGGAGACATAAATAAACTAGCTTTTGATCAAATTTTTGAGCTATGTACCAACTATTCTTGAACAAAACCTGGAATTAGGAGAGGGAGAGTTGGGAAATCTAATGAAGTTAGAAAGCTAATGGAATAATTTACAAATCTAAAGATAGATATTCTAGTAACATTAAATAGTACTTTAGATGGCCTTCAAGGTAGGGCTAATGCAACAGAACCATTAGTAGTTTATTGTCCTAAGTGTAGACAAAAACATGCACTTAGAGATTGTCCCTTAGACAAAACCAACGTTTCATCATGTGGGATCTGTGATACCATAGATCATGACACTAAATATTGTTCACTATTGCCTATTTTGAAGAATCAAATGAAAACATAGAGCCAGTCTATTGAAGAAATAAACTATATACAGAGACAAAACTTTGTCCCACAAAACTAGGCACAAAGACAATTCAATGCAAGAAACCAAGTTAACCCATGGATGGTACCATGGAATGTTCTAGTCCTTTCACCCATTTGGAATCAACCTCAAATTACACCAATCCAAAACCCTTGGGGGGGATAAGAGTGGACACTAACATCTCCTTGGATGATGCCACCATCATAGCAATAATGGGCACCACAACAGCAGTGGATGCCACAACAATATCAACAATGGAATCAACAGTGGCACCTGTAGTGAGGTCCACAACAACAAGTTGCCCAACCAAGGAAACCACCCCAATAGCAAAATATTATGCCACCTCCAGTTATTCAGCAACAAGGGCAAGTAAACTAACCTCTAATGCCTACTAAACCAATAGCAAATCCAAAAAATAAACAACCAACACCTGTTTATGTCAATGAACAGGAGGAAACAATGACTATTGGAGCTATTGAGTGTTCTGATATACACTTAAGGTTAGGCAAAACCATACAAAAACATCCAGTCCTCATTTATGAGATACCTGATGCAAATGAAAAAATAAAGTTATCTCAACCAAGTAATAAAAAAACTAAAATCAAGATGAGTCCTAAAGAAAGGAAAGAAAACACTACTATACCAGTAGTTCCTTTTCCTGAAAGGTTAAAAGAAATCAATATTCAATCAGACTCAAACTTGGTCCATGAATTGTAAAAGATCAATATTGAGGTATCCCTATTGCAAGCTATTAGGGATATACCTGAATTGAACCAGATCATTAAGAATCTCTATATTAAAACACCTGGAAGGAAAGCAAAGTATCCAAAAACCATCCATGTAGATGGCAAGGTCGCTGACCTATTGGTAGGGAAACTGTTAGTTTTGAAGTATGCAGATCCAAGAAGCCCAATCATTACAGTCACAATTAGAGGGAAAGAAATTCCCAATGTCTTGGTGGATCTGGGAGCAACAATTAATGTCATGACAACTGATACCCTTCAGACACTGTCTATTATCATGTTGCAACCCACAACTACCATTTTATAAATGGAAGATCAATCAGTAACCAAACTCAAAGGGATAATAGAAAATGTGGAAGTGTTAATATAATCTTGGAAATATCCAGTAGATTTCATGGTACTACAACCTAAAACAAAATACTTGGGATATCCCATCATCTTAGGTAGACCATGGTTAGCTACTGTGGTAGCTTTCATAAATTGTGGATCAGGAGATATAACCATCTCCAACAGTTCAAAGTCTAAGTGTATCTCTTTGTATCCTCCTGCAAAACCATCAATTAATCAAATACAAGAATTGTGGGTGGATGAAACAAATAACACACTAAACAATGTGTTATCTTTAGCCATGATCACTGTGAAAAAGCACTTGGAAGAACTGAATGAAACCATATATCCAAAATCTATGGACTCTGCTAGACTAGAATCTATGGACTTTGCCAGGCTAGAATCTATAGACTCTACCAGGCTAGAATCTATGGACTCTGCCAGGGCAACATCTAAGGACTTTTGCAGTATAGATTCTGCTAAACACTATGGAGCTTTCACTTCACATTCTACTGACACCTCCTCATTTTATGACCACAGAATGATTCAGGAAAGTGTGAGAGAACTAGTTGAACAACAACAAACACACTTATTAGACATGTTCCATTGTTCTTTAGCATGAGTAATGCCTCTTGGAGAAGAATTTGTTGATAACATTGCCATGTTCCATAAATTACTTCCTCATTTGTGTCCTCTAAACTCATTAATGAGTGAATTCAAACAAATCAAATCTAATCATCCAAGCACTAAACAAATCATGATACTACCTAAGAAGATTTTGAACATCAATAGCTGGTTGACAAATGAGGAAAAAGAACAACTCTTTGAAGTACTAGAAAGACATACCAAAGCTTTTTCTTGGGATTATGTTGAAATGAAAGGGATCCATCCTAGCATCTGCACTCATCACATTTTTACAAAATCTGTCAAACTAGTAAGGCAACCACAAAGGAGGATAAACCCAACATTAAGTGATATAGTTAAAATAGAGATCCAAAAACTGTTAGAGGTTGGGTTCATTTACCCCATCTTAGATAGTCAATGGGTTTGACCTCTAGTTATCATACCAAAGAAAAATAGGAAGTTAAGGGTATGTGTAGATTATAGGGAACTAAACAAAGCTACATTGAAGGACTATTTCCCTTTACCCTTCATTAATCAAGTACTTGATAATCTATTAGGAAAAAAATACTTTTCCTTCCTAAATGGGTTTAGTGGATACAATCAGATAATAGTAGCAGCTGAAGACCAAGAAAAAACTACATTTACATGCCCCTGGGGAACTTTTACTTATCGAGTACTTCCATTTGGACTCTGTAATGCCCCAGCTACATTCCAAAGAGTAGTTCTAGCAATATTCTCTGACCTTACACATGATTGTGTTGAGGTATATATGGATGATTTCACTGTTCATGGTGAAACATATGAAGAAGCTCTTACTAATCTGGAGAAGGTACTAATCAGATGTGAGGAACATCAGTTATCTCTGAGTCATGAAAAATGTTTATTAATGATGAATGAAGGGATAGTGTTGGGACACCATATCTCTGTAAAAGGCATTCAAGTAGACCCAAAGAAAATTGAGATTATCTCCAACTTGCCCATTCCACAAAACCAAACTAAAATTAAAAGCTTTTTGGGACATGTTGGTTATTACAGGTGTTTCATAGATAACTTCAGTCAAATAGTTTCCCCCATGTTTGCCTTGCTTACAAAAGAGAGTAAATTTAAATGGGATGATAGATGTCAACAAGCCTTTGAGACTATTAAAGCCAGACTCATCACTACACCAGTGTTGAGGGGACCAAATTGGACTCAACCATTCCACATCTATATAGATGCTTCCAACACAGAAATAGGAGCTATTCTTGGACAGAAAGATGAAGATGACCACATGTATGCCAGTTACTATATCAACAAAAACATGACACCTATAGAAAGAAATTACACCACAACTAAGAAGAATTCCTACTTGTAGTCCATGCAATAAACAAATTTAGACATTACATAATCGTCTATAAGGTATTTGTCTACACAGACCATTCAGCCATATGATATCTTACAAACAAACCAATTGTAGGAGGAAGAATTATCAGATGGTTGCTACTTTTACAAGAATTTGACATTACCATTATTGACAAACTAGGTAGATTTAATGTGGTTGCAAATTTCTTATCTAGGATGAACACTATAGGTGAAGAAGAACCAGTAGAAGATGAGTTTCTAGATGAACAGTTATTTTTTGTTTCAACAAAATCTCTATGGTTCGCTGATATAGCCAATTATCTGGCCCCAAGAAAGTTTCCTATGTATTTTTCAAAGAAATAAAGAAAATGATTAATTAGAGAAATTTCTTTTAAATGTATTAATAGAATGTTGTTTAAACTCAGTCTTGATCATGTGTTCTGTAGGTGTGTGACAGATATAGAAGTTTATGATATCATGAGAGCATGTCATGATGAACCAAGAGGAGGCCACTACTTAGTCCTTGAACAATACATAAAATTCTAGGGGTAGGATATTATTGGCCTCAACTCCATTGATAGGTGAAGAGATATGTGAAACACTATGATGCTTGCCAAAGAATTGGACAACCAACTCTTTCAATGGAAATGGCTCTTCATCCTCAACTAATTTTAGAACCATTTGAGAAATGGGGGATTGATTTCATAGGCCCTATGGATCTACCATCCAGAGGAAAAGAGTATCTACTAGTATGTACTGATTATGTAACTAAATGGGCAGAAGTGGAAGTCCTAACCCATGCAAGAGAGGAAATAGTAGCTGATTTCTTGTACTTTAAGATCATGCAACAGTTTGGTGCTCTGAGAGAAATAGTTTCAAATCAAGGACCCCAGTTTATGTCCAATATGATAAAACATTTCATGCAAGTATATCAGACTCAGCACAAGAAGACATCCCCATATCATCCATAGGCTAATGGACAAGTTGAAGTCACCAACAGGGAACTAAAAACCATCTTGACCAAAATTGTTGACTCCAATAGAAAAAATTGGGTAGACAAGGTACCAAAAATTGTTTGGGCCTACAACACCACTTGGGTAACAACAACTAGATTTTCACCATATGAACTAGTTTATGGTAAGAAACCCCTCTTTTCTATAGAATTTAAATTACAAACTCTAAATACTACTCTTGAAGTAGAAATTAAGTTAGAAGACATGCAGAAAGAAAGACTGTTATAGCTCAATTAACTGGAAGAGATGAGGATGGAAACATTGCAAAGAATAGAAATGGTACAACACCAAAGAAAGATTTGGCATGATTCTTAGATCAAAGAACGGGAATTCCATAAAGGAGATTGGGCACTTTTATTTGATTCCAAGTTTCAACAATTCAAAGGGAAACTACGAACTAGATGGTTGGGACCCTATCAAATTGAGGAGATCTTTGATAATGGATCTATTACGCTGATTCCTATTGATGACAGTAGAAGGGCCATGATTGTAAATAGACACAAGTTGAAAATTGATTGAAAACCTGTCAACAGAGAAGAATTTCTCCAAGAAATAAAGGATTGGGTGGTTATTCTAGAAGAGCTTATTTATTTAAAATAAATAACTTCTAGTAAAACTGTTGATCTAGAAGGCTCTGCTTCTTCCAACAACTCCTGATCTCTAAAAAAAACCAATAATGAAAACCCTCGAGCATTGTTGGCAGTCTTCATTTGAAAACTAGCTTGCTAGCGAGCCAAGTACTAGTAAAATAAGCCTTGACTAGAAAACCATGTTTACTGGCTAGGCAAGGGCAAAAAGACCAAAAAAACAATGCAATAAATATGAATAAATTATGGATGTCTAATCATTCCCTGCACCTGGCTTCCTTATAACAATCAAAATATTCTTTTCCTAGTTGTAACTGATCAATGCAACTTGTTGTGTAGGATAAATGGCAGGAAGGGCATATGTCTGAGGTAAAGGTATGCAAAATAGAATCTATTTATCCATAATTAGTTAATTAGAAACTTTTGATTTGAATAAGATTATTTCTATTGAGATGACTAGGCCTTGAATTAAATTTGATCCCTTCCAAAAATGGAGGAACTGTCAGATCGGATAAACATTCAAAATTAAAGTGGATGGTTTGGTAATGACTATGTGTAATGATTCAATGGACATCTCATGTGCTTAATCATCATTAGATGTGACATCAATACATACGTTCAAAAAGGATAACAAAATAACTATCACCTCACATGACTTATAATGATGATGATGTGATGACTTAAAGTCACTTTCAAAAAAGAGCTGCTGCAACAACCGTTCACATCACCATACCCCACCGACACTTCATTATATGACATGATGTCTAGCACACTCTGTAGAAAATCAATGCAGGCCACAAAGTAGTGCATAACAATCATTTCTATGAACTCACTCATAATTGCTACACTATTTTCACTCCAGCGAACAACATTGTTATCAGTCTCAAGCAGGTTCAAACCCTATTTTGAAAGAGAAAGCCATTTTAAATGGATCACACTCAGTGCAAGTATTTCATTTCAAATCAAAATAAAATAATGGGATATAAGATGAGATCAGAATTGAATAAGGCTACAAATTTTAACAAAGACAAAGCTTTTGTGGAGGTATTCAGGGTAAATGGATGGTTACCCTTCATCAACAAGTTTTAGGGGTTTCATCAAGAGCTGGTAAGTGAATTTATTGCTAATCTCACTCTTGATAACTCAACTATTTATGGTGTAGTAATTCCAATCTCGACCCAGATTATAAGTGAAGTGATTAAAGTTCCAAAAGAGGGAATGAGGGTAATAGGGAGGACCCCATTTAATGATTCAATCACCCAATTCAATGGTAATGAACAAACTAGCACTTCTTGTCTAGTTGATTCAAGGGGAAAAACTAAGGGGGTCAGTAGAAATTCACTTCCTAAACCCTAGAGGTTAGTAGCCAAATGGGTGATCAAGTATGTTACCTATGAGGGATAGACTAGTTTGTTAGGGGGAAGCCATGAAAATATTGATACACCTAAAGCATGGAAGCCAGAACCCCCAATGCAAAATGAACCTTCCATACTTTCTGTATGGAGCCATCTAGCTCTTGGCCACAACTCCTAAAGCTGCCCTAAGACACCATGGTCTCATCCACCTACTCATTCGACATCATTTCCTTCAGTACAGTACTAAATCCTAGGAGATGTTTCTAAACAGTGTAATATCAAATGTTTCAAATTTACCTGTGCCTAAATCTACAGACTTACCTCCATCTACTCCATCAAAAAGTGGAACAATTCTAGAGCAACAATCACAGGTTGAAACCTCTCAGGCCATTCCTTTTACTTCCTCAAGGAGGGTTATAAGGTCTCAAAGATAGCAAACTGTAGAACCTTCTAGGTCACCACAAGAACCTTAGGTATCTGAATTACAACCAATTCCCCTGTCTAGAAGGAGAAAACTAAAATAGAATGCTACTTCAGAACCTGAGAAGACCAAAAGCCCTATAACAAAAAAAGACACTCAGCCAAGTGTGGCACAAAGGGTAACCAGAAGATGAAGACAGTTGATTCTAGCTAATGATGATGAACAAGAAGTTATAGATATCTTGGGTAGCCTTAAGACATCTCATTCTGTTGAACAAACAAATTCAGATATTGAAGATATTCCTATTGGATAGAGTTCTCCACTTATCATAGAACAACTTACCATAGAAGAAGTTGCAGATATGGCCCAAGAATTAGAAATGGTGGAGCCATCACATGTTTCAGTTGACATTCAAAGCACTAAGGGAAAAGTTGTGTATGAATAGAAAGGAGGAACATTCAGTCCAAATGATCCAATTGTACAGTTAACTCTAGAACTATCCCAAGTTCAAGCTCTGACCCAACATCAAGCACTTGAAATTGCTGAGGTAAAAAGTCAACTTCAAACCAAAGAACATATCAATTCTTTGTTACAACAACAACTAGATACTGCATCTAAAACTCACATTGCAGAAATACATTAGTTGAATATAGTATATTTTGAATATGAGGCAAAAATTTAGAGATTGAGAGCAGAAGTATAGATGAGAGATGATGAACAAGTAGATGTTTGGGTATATGTAGAAAACTTGAAGGAGAATAGGAAACTGTAGAGTATGATAACTTCTTCTAAAAATCCCTGCAGCATTACATCTATTCCTTCCAAGACATATGTTGACCAAGGATGCCAAAACACCTAGATAGGTAATTCTTCTTTGCAAATACTAGATCAAATTGAAGAAGAGTACCTTAAACTCAAACATAAAAATAAAGGTGCATATTCTTCAAATAAAGAATTAGAAAAATAAAAACAAGCATTGGAAATTCAAGTCCAACAATTAGAAGACAGATTACAAGATGCATGCAAACTAGGAGAGTCTCTTTTGGCTTGCATAAATCCTTCTACTGCATACAATATATTCTTTTTTGAATAGTTTTATAGATGGCAACTCCTTAGAATTTCTTGTAATCTTCCTTATAAAATCTTGCAGCCAACCACATTCCTTGAAATTTTCTATGATTCATAGCCTAACCAATAGGATTTACTCTATGAATTCTATCTGCATGATTTCATGTTAAGAGACCATGACCACAACAATTTCCTGATAAATCTTCATGTGTAGGAAGTTCAATTGAGGGCATTACACTCTAATTTCAAGAACCAGATTGCATGGAAAATTCGATTTGAGGAGTATACAAACCATGCCAAAACCATAGGATTGTGCATTGGGCTAGCATTCTCTCTACCAAAATTAGTTAAATAAAACTTCATCTATGCTTGCAACAGAGATGAAGTAAAGACACATTATTTGCAAGCTTTATATGAATGCACTATTTCCTTTGATTTATTTTCCAGACAACATTTTGAAGTAGTAGTTTTTGCAACTATAAAGAGATGGGATCAATTATCAGTACCCCTAAGAAGAAGAGAAGTCATGTATCCAAACAATATCAGGTGGAGCATGAGAAGAGCAACCTCAATCCTTGAAATGCTGATTTAAGTCATAAACTCAAGAGGTGAAAATAAATGGATTGGAATGAGATATCAACCCCCTCTATTCATTATCCCTATTCTAGGTTGGTAGAACTTGTCTCCATAGTCTGATGAACAATTTGATATCTGGAAACAAATGATTCAAGAACATCAAGGCTTTATCAACAATGCAAATAGGCACATCACAGATGAATTTGAAGATTATGACTTGAGTAAACATTTTGAAGATAGATTCAAGAATCAGCACCATAGATAATCAATTTGCAATGGGACTTGTAAAAGGTAAAGTCTGGGGAAAATGATGATCTTAGAATATAGCTCATTCTGACACAAGAATTCTTTTGAATCATCTCAAATAGGATACTATCTTATGAAAATCATAGGTTTTTAAGTAACTATTATATGTAAAATAGGTATTTGTTTTGTTTATGATTAACCAAAGACTAAACCTACACTTTGCCATTAATGTCTAACACAATTGCATGTTTTAGTGATTGTCTAATTAAAAGGGATGCTCAAAGATAGGTGATTCCAGAAGCATATAAAGGAAGCTCAATTTTGATTTCCATTTGACAAAGTTTTAGACTCATAGGCAATGTTATTCCTTGGAAAGAACAAATCTATGGACTCCACAGGCTCAAATCTATGAACTCCACAGGCTCAAAACTACAGACTCCATAGGCTCAAAACTATGGACTCTGTAGGCTCAAATCTATAGACTCCGTATGCTCAAATCTATAGACTCCATAGGCTAAAATCTATGGACTCCATAGGCTGAAATCTATGGACTAGACAGGCTAGAATCTATGAACTACACAGGTCACTTCTTCATACTTTGCAGGGTCAACTCTAAGGAGTCAATGGAGATAAGGAGTTGAATGAGCCAGCTAGAAACTAAATAAAAGGAGAAGAATCATTCCAGCTGGTGTTTCCTAAGAAAATCAATTGTTTTCTATTTTGAAGGATTTGTTCATAGTATTTTAAGACATCTATATTCTAGTTCTATTATAAATTGATACTCTTATTTTCTACTATAATTGGATTTCTAGGAAATCCAATCTCCTATATTAGGATGATTGGATTAACTAGGAATCCCTATTTTACTGCATATCTATTCTAAGTTAGTTGTATCAAAATATAATGAAGAACATGTTACATTCAAACATATAATAGATAATAGAAAATATAGAAGACAACTTTAAGAAGGCATGCTACAGAATATAGTCTAGCTGTAATTGTTTGTATGAATTATTATCTCCAAGGTTGATTAAATTTTGTTCCTGAATCTAAAAGGAGCAAGGGCCCACTCTGCTCATAATGAGGAATTGCTTTAGGTATTTAAGTAATCTTATGTTAATTCTTGAAGTTAATTAGTATTTTGGTAATAATTGAATTTCTTTAATACAATTAGATTCAAAAAGCACAAAGTATTCCTTTGTTCAAATTATCTCTTGTCTAGCAAGTGTGTTATTTCTTTTCCAGCAAGTGTGTTGTCTCTTTTCCAGCAAGTGTGTTGTCTCTTTTCTAGCAAGTGTGTTATTTCTTTTAAATAGCAAGTGTGTTCTTTCTTTTCCAGCAAAGTGAGTCATTTCCTTTTCATTAAATGAGTGGCTTGCAAATTTCTTTTGTTTGTTTCCAACAAGAGTAAATTCATTAGTTCTAGGAACATTTCTAGATAAGGATAGATTAGAACTAGCATAACACCCCCTCAAAGTACACATCTAGATCTACTATCCTAAGCCTTACTATAGATATCTTTAGACACCAGCCCTGGTTGATAAGACATCAATTTGAGTATTGATTAAATGAGAGTTATAACGATAGCTCATCACACAATATTGATGTCATTACTCCTATTTTTAAGGATTTTAATATTGATCAGGACATGATAGTGCATGAACATAGTTTGAAAAATTATCATATATCTCCCCTCTTATTGTATAAAAGTTCACTAGGTTAGTTTTTATGCTTAATTATCAAGCCAAGTCATTCTAGACTTGGTGGAGCTAGGTATGAGAATAGTAAGGTCTGGTACACAACATTTAATCACACTATGGCACTATCATAATTTTCACATAAGGCATGATCTTTGTGTACTCACTCAAAATGTAATAGTGAAGGGATTGGGCCCATGTTAGGCTAGTTGCAATATGATGCAACTTGGGGTTTAAAGGGACTCAATCATTGGCTAGAGGGGTTCAAGTGGCCTTTTGGTGTTAAGTCCTCCAAGGGAAGTTTAATAGGCATGAGCTTTCTTAGTAACCCAATTCTTAAGATGCAAGCCCATACTTAGTTAGGTAGGGCTTGTAGCAGTGTAATTTGTAAGAATAGTTATTTGGAGCCAGTCGAGTACTTAAGTAATTTATAAGGATGGCTTATATTCAATAGCCCATTCTTAAGATAACACTCTAGGCATAGGTTATGGAGCCTTGGTGCATTCAGGTTCCAACACTTAATGCATCTATAAGTTAGCCGAGGTCACTACATGCACAAGGATGACATTAGTGACTAGGATTGAACTCCTATATTCCAATATATTATATAAAAACTAAAACAAAGCTTAAATGAAACTAAATTATAAGCATAGCATCACGTAGATTATAAAATAAGGATTAAGAATTCATTCCTTCAATAGTATTCTTCATAAACTTCTAGTTCATCAACAAAGTTAAATATAAATAACAGAGCATATGCTCTTCCTAACTCTATTCATGCCTAGCATTTCACAAGCAAGCTTGGGCTATACATTCAAATCTCTAAACTACCTTATGCATAGTAAGAAGTGTTACTAGTTCTCTCTTTATTTTTCTAGAGCTTCGCTGCACTTAATTGCCTCTCTGATCTTCAAATGTGGTCTTCTTATATAGGTGAATGGGTGTCTCTTGTCAGGTCATATGGGCACATGTTGAGTGTTGAGCTGTCATGAGTCTATTGGCTCCACTATATTATATAGGGTGGATGAGCACATGTCATATGCTGATCTATCATTGAGGGGTCACTATCTCACCTGATCCACTCTACAACATCCATGTTTCTTGAACCATCACATCTAAGTCTTGGTAGGGACATCTTTATTAAGTTTGGTGTTATACAACTACCCACCAGTTGGTATAAGATCCACAAGGACTTCTCCAGCTGACACCAAAATATAAAAAAAAGGGAATAACCACTCTAAGTGTCACCTCATGTCAAGATTGGTCTAGCTAGTGTGGTTCACATAATTTCTACAAAAGGGGGCCCAACATTACCCCATACAAAATTGCTAGTCTACCCTAGACTAGTTTTTAAACACCGTAGATGTGAAAATTTTGGGCACACCCTATCTTAAGTCTTCCTTAAAAATTTAAAAGCCTTGGATGGTGACCCTAATATCTTCAATGGCACTATCTACTTTAGTGGACATAGTCTCTATGGCAATTAAATTCATGCTTTCTAATTCCTTTCTAAAGGCGTCTAGCCTTTCCTTCACACACTTCACCCCACCATCTAATATTTCCCCTTGCTCACTGGCCTTTATTCAGAAGGCACAGAAGACCACCTCCAAGTCCTACTCCTAAGTCTTCAACTAAGAGCTAAGGGATTTGACCTTAGACATCACCTAAATGTGCTCGATCCTAGTTATTATGAAGGAATGTTGGAGCAAAGTGTCCTCCTCCTTTTCCTTTTTGAGGCATGTGTCGATGACCTCTACTTGGTTTGTGAAGTTAAAAAATATTGTGTCTACTTCCTTAATGCCCTCTTTAATATTAGCAAAGAGGTATTTGACCATGTCCATCTTTTTGTTTAACTCTCCTCGTAAGGCCTCACAGGGGTCTTATTTCTCTTCTAGCACTAGCCTCATCCTTGGTATCATTTGTTCTATGAGTTCATATACATAATAAAATTCCTTCATATCAGAGGTATCCACACCATCTAAGAGGGATGGATCTACCTCATCTATGCACTCTATCAGTTATTTGAGCTTGAGATTTGTTACCTCAAGTTCTTTCTTTGTGTCTTTTGCTATCTTTCTCTAGCTATTGGTGTGAACATAATTAATGATGTTCTTGCATGCCACCAAGAATGCCATCTTGATTAGTATGTTTCTAGATCACACGGGGTTCATATCATGAGGATTTAGTAGATGGTAATTGTTGTCCCCAAAAAATATCACTCATTTTTGGGACAACATTTAAACTATTTTGGTCCTACATACCAAAATTGTCTCTTCCCTTTTTGAAATTTGTCCTAGGCATTCAAATTCCTCATTTTTCAAGCTTCTCAAAAATATATGGACTCTGTAGGCTTGAATCTATGGACTCTATAGGAAGAGAAATCTATGGATTCTATAGGAAGAGAAATCTACAGACTCTGTAAGCTTGAATCTATGGACTCTGCAGGAAGAGAAATCTACAAACTCTCCAAGAAGAGAAAATCTATGGACTCTACAGGCCAAGTTTAATGGGCTTCACAAGTTGATTTCTATAGACTCTGTAGGAAAGAAGCAATCTTTCAACACTTAGGTGATCTCAAAGTTGGTTCAATGATCAGGTTCAACCAAAAGAGTTCATTGATAAGCATCAGCAACAAGAGTTCAACCGCTTCTAGGTTCAAAGACTTCTACAGTCAGGTTCAAAAGTCTTCTACAAGCAGGTTCAATCAAGGTTCAACAAGTTTCCAAGGCTTGACCATTGAACCATTGAGCCATTGAACCACTTTGGTTCAAAGGTTTAACAAGTTCAAGGTTCAAAGGTTCAATGCATTTGGTTCAATAGGTTCAAAAGCTCTCAACACAACTGTGAAGTTCAACCAACAAAGTTCATCACTTTGGTTTAATCAAATGGTTCATCGGCTTGGTTCAAAGGCTTCATTTGAACCATTGAACCAAAGCTTGGTTCAAAAGTTGGTTCAGTGCTTCAGTTCATTCAGTTGATTCACTCAGTTGATTAATCAAATGGTTCATCAGCTTAAACCATCAGCTTGAACCATCGGCTTGGTTCAAAGCTTGGTTCAATGGTTGGTTCAATGGAGTGGTCCAAATCAAAAGTTCAAGAGAGCCTCCCAAAGGAAAAGTGCCCTTGCAAAGGGCACTTGGTTAACAAAAGCACCCTTTGAAAGGATCATTTTTGAGGAGGCTGCAAAGGTAAAATCCTTCAAATTTTTGTTTAAGGCAATCGCAAAGACAAAGGAATAATTCCTTTGGACTTTTTGTCTGAAGGAATTCTTTCAGACAAAAAGTCTGAAGGAATTCAAGAAAGAAGCTACAGGAGGAAAGCTCAAAGGAATTTCAAAAGATAAAGCAATCAAAAAAAATTTGCAGACTTTTTGTCCACAGGAAAATACCTGTAGAAAAAGCCCAGGGAAAATGTCCATGAAAAAGCCCAGGGGAAAGCTCTGAAAGACTCCAAAGACAAAAGGCCGTCGAAGGACCTTGAAGGGCAGGTGCCCTTGCGGGTGACTCTCAGCTACCAAATTAAAGGAACTTCCCCAAAGCCAAAGGGTCACCTTCCCTTCGAGAGGATGCAAAATAGGAAAGCTAAATAAGGACCAAGGGGTGATGCACCTGAAGATGTCAAATTCAAGAACAATGAACTAGCCATTAAAAAAGGGGTGACGTGCCTGAAGACGTCAAATTCAAGGTTCATAAAATAGATGTTGATCCTTGTAAGTTTAAATCTATAGACCTGAATGCATTCAAAAGATTTAAGGCCAAAACCAACAGAAAGTGACTAAGGAATAGAACATCAAAGTGAATCCAGCACCCGATTCAATTAACCAAAAAAGGAGGAACGATGAAGAAGGATTAGATCGCCAAGTGGACATTGAAAGATGTAAACTTGTAATAGCGTGACTTGTTTCTCCACATTGAGAAAAGCAAATGGGCAGATGCCCCTAAATTCTAGCCTATCTTCTTAACAAATTTCAATGTAACATGATGTGTTACCATTCCCAAGTCCTTCTTGAAGAGGCTATATAAGGGACTCTCTTTTATTGTAAATGGATCTCTTTTTGACAATCAAAAACAAAACTCTGCCCAAATTGAAAGGCATTATTGAAACTTTGAGCTCAGATTTTTGATCATATTTTGTTATTGGAATAAGAAAGCAAGTGACTTTTTCAGACTTTGTGTTGTGATATCATTTTTGTTGGGGAAACTGTTCTTATGTCTTTTTCCTTGATATATTTTTTGTTCCTTTAATTCAACAAGCATAATTAGTGAAAGTAGTCAGGAAGGTGTCCTAAAGACAACTTTGGAGATACTTTGTGCCCCATAATTGCCTTTAGTGTGTTTTCTTTTTATTTTTGTGTAAAAGACCTTGGGATGACTTTGTGCCCTCATTGTCCTTCGTATCTCACTCTTGGGAAATTCAGGTGGAGACTTTGTGCTACATCTCAATTTGCTGGTTACTATGTCTTTGATTACATTTTTCTTTTACTACCAAGATTATTCTTGTGGCTTGCTGAATAGTACTTCTAAAAGAAGAGGAATGCTTTCTATCATTTCCCTTGAGTTTTTCCTTTGATTTTCATGCATCATCTCTGAAGAAAGAGAGATGGATGGTTTGTCCTACCCTTGAGTATTATTTTCTGTTTATATTTATACATACCATATCTATAGGGAACCTCCCCTTGATGAGAGGAGAGATTAGTCCCCTTTTGATGTAGTAAACTTGCAAATTTGGATGACCAATCTTCTTACTTTAGCTGATCAGACCTATTTTGTTTATCAGTATGCCGATCGACAAAATATTTAACCAATAGTTTTTAGGTGGAGACTTTGTGTTACATCTCAATTTGTTGGTTACTACATCTTTGATTACATTTTGCTTTTACTACTAGGAGTATTCTTGTGGCTTGTTAAATAGTACTTCTAAAAAGAAGAGGAGTGATTTATGTCATTTCCCTTGATTTTTTCTTTTGATTTGCATGCATCATCTCTGAAGAAAGAGAGATGGATGGTTTTTCCTACCCTTGAGTATTATTTTCTATATATATATATATATATATATATATATACATATACATACACACACACACACACACACATATATATAGGGAACCTCCCCTTGATGAGAGGAGAGATTAGTCCCATTTTGATGTAGTAAACCTACACATTTTGATGACCAATCTTCCTACTTTGGCTGATCAGACTTATTTTGTTTATCAGTACATTGATCGACAAAATATTCAACCGATAGTTTTTGGCGACTCTACTGGGGATATAACCCATTATCCATTTATAACCTTACCATTCACCTCCACACTAACCAAAAAAGAATGTGCAGTTTAAAGCCTCAAGATTCAAACTAAAGCAAGGTCAATTCTTTTCATTTTGTTTCACAATCTGGTAGATTCAAGGTATACACGAAGCCAAAGGGCTAAAGGTATTGTTAACCCTGTATTCGAGTTGGTACAATAAAGTAATTTTGATCTGTTTCCTTCACCATCTCATCTCCAATGAACTAAGATATTTCCTCCTACTAAATTCAGATCTCCATTTCCAAATGAAGTATCCACTTCTAGTGTTGATAAAGCTTTGCCAATAATTACTCCTTTGAGATTTGTTATTCCTCATTTTCATAATCCTATAATGGTAGTTCAAGGCCCCTGGGGTAATGCTTTTGGTCCTCTCAATCTTACTCCATCTCTACATGAGCTTCCACATAATTCAAGGAAGAATTCCCCAAATTTTATGGTGATGGGAAAGTTCATCCTGATGAACACATTATAGCCTTCAGCATAGCTTGTGGAGTGATTGGAGTAGAATTTAAAGATGTAGCAGTTAGGCTATTTGTAGAAACATTACAAGGTGCTATTGTAGATTGGTTTTATCATCTATAGGCTCGGTCAGTAACTAATTTGAATACCTTCAAAGCTAAGTTTGAAGCCAAATTCAAACCTATAGAAGATGTACATGCACTTCTGGTTCAACTTACACATATGAAGAAAGAGCCTCATGAACCAACGAGAGACTTTATAGCCAAATTTGGCAAATTGAAGAACAAAATTCTTGTAATTTCTTGACCTATAGCTGAGAATCTCAAATGCTTCTTCATTAATTCTTAGTTACCTAAAGTAAGTTTTATTTTGAGATGTGCTAGTCAAATAGATCTTGCTACAGCTCAACATTTGGCCACTGAGGTAGAAGATGATCTTATCTTAGCAGGAAAGATAAGAAGAGATCCAAATAGAAATAGACCTTCATTATCTTTTGAATATGCATCTACAAGCACCATAGATCCAATGGTGCAAAAGTTGGCAAATGAGTTACTTGCTCTCAAAAAGCAAATGGCACAAGAAATGTCTTTTGCTCATTCATACAGAGATATGCCAAGAAGAACATTTCCAAATTAGTCATATCTGGGCAATGTTGCCAAGAATCAAGGGCAATAAAATCATCTTCCTCTTCCACAAGGGAAACTTGCCTTAAAAGCTCTTTCAACCAATTCAGTAATGGGATATCTTGAAGCAAAATTAGAGTTCTCTTTCTAGCTTGAATTGAATCAAAAAAATGACGTTGATCTCCTTATATAAAATCAAGAAGAATTAGCTAACGACTCCCACATTAGTTTCCTAAACTACCAAGATAAACTTGGAAGCAAAGGAGAAGCTTTTGATGGATCATATGCAGTGTTTACCCGGTCTAAGAACCAATCAATCCAACAAGCTGATAAAGGAAAGATAGAAGAGCAACCTCAACTAGTATTTATGATTTCTAAGCATGGAACCACTCTACCTTTTCAATCAAAGGATCCGGTGATCACCCAAAAGGCAAATACATCAATTTCACCTTCACCTTCTATTTCAATTTTGCAAACCATTCCTCCTCCCATCCCTCCTAAAACTCAAAAAGTTTAAATACCTTCCTCTATACCTAGCTCAATTCAGCCATTTGACATAATTGATCATGTCAAAAAAATAGATATTTGAATTTGAATATTTGTAGTCTAATCCTGATCAATTAGATAAGTTGATCTAATGTGTCAAGAACCAAACCATCCCTACAAGACAAAAAACTAAAAAAGTAACTTCTGATTCACCAAAGAACATGCTCATTCTGAATAATCTTGTCATTACTCCTCTAGCTACTCTTGGAAAAATAGAACCTTTCTATGTTTTCCTATTAATAAATGGTCACAAGCTGAGTAACTGTATTATAGACTCAGGCACATCTAAAAATGTCATGCTTGCTAAAGTAGCTGAGTCTCTGGGTCTCACACTAACCAGGACATTTGGGAGATGTTTCTCCATGGAGAACAAACAAGTTCCATTGCTGGGTCAAATCAAAGATGCCCAATTCACATTTGCAGCCTTTCCAAACAAGAGAATCAAGATGACTATCTTGGTGGCTAACATCCCAACATCTTATGGCATTTTTCTTAGACAAAATTTATGCAAGGACATGGGAGGAGAACTAAGCATGGACCTATCTGAGGCAAGGATCCCTGTATAAGGTGTTATGAAGAGGTTACTCCCTAAAAAAGAGGCAAAATATGTGGTCACCCAAACATTAGCCCCTGAAGCTCAAATTATTTTTGAATCCTCAGGTATGGGTAACTACTTTTTATCTACAGATGAAGTGCATGAAGCATCTAATAAATTTCTTGAATGTTTCAACCCAACAATTAGTTCAACTAGAACAACAGAAGAACTAGTAGGTTGCAATACAAATGAAGAAGGACCCTCCCTCTCTAATGAAAGAAAATCTAAAAAAAATTAGTATCTGATGAGGTATGGACTCTAGAATTTGATGGCAGCTATTCCTCTACCGGTTCAGGAGCTGGGATTGTGTTGATATCTCCTCAAGGAGATATGTTTTCTTCATCTTACAAATTAAAATTTAGAAACACTAACAATATAGTTAAATATGAATCTCTGTTGCTTGGATTGAAGGTTGCTCAAGAAAAAGGCATCAAGTTTCTTCATGCCAAAGGGGATGCTGAATAAGTGGTTTATCAAGTGAGGAACTTATACCAAACCAAGAATGAAAGATTACACCACTACCACAACTTGGTTTGGGAGCAAATTGAAAGCTTTGATGCTTTCAACATTTCTGCCATACCTAGGGAATCTAATGATAGAGCTGATGCACTTGCTATTTTAGGAACTTTTTTAGTTCCTCACTCAGATTTCAAAGAAGACAGGTATACTATTAAGCTAATCTGTAGACCAAGTGTTCCTGATAATGCTGATCATTGGCAAGTATTCAATGATGATCATCAAATCATTGCCTTCTAAATTGAAAAGGCAATTTTGAACAACTACATTTTGAAGGCAGTGAATCTCAAAAGTATGAATCAGCCTCTGAACTCAATTTAGATATAAATGAAAAATTCTTATAGCTGAAAGGAAATAAAATTCTCAAAGGCTGGTTTCTCTTGAGAAGCTATTTGATAAGCATGATAGATTCATCAAACAACAGCAAATAGATTCAAGTTTCTCTCAAGGATTTGATCAAGTAAATTTGACCACTAAAGAAAATCCCAAGATGGTTAATATTGGTAAGTGCTACAACCCTAAAGAAATATTCAAGTTCACCACTTTACTCCATCAATACATGGATGTCTTAGCATATTCTTATGAAGACCTAAAGTCTCTCAGACTTGATGAAATCTGCCATGATATTCCTCTCAAGGTTGATTCAATGCCCTATAAGCAAAAATTTAGGTAGTACAATCCAAAAATATTAGGTATTATTCTATCTAAGATACAAAAAATGTTGAATGCTAGAATCATCTTCCCAATCCATCATTCCACATGGATTGAAAACATCGTGCCTGTAAGGAAGAAGAGTGGCAAAATTTGCATTTGTGTAGACTTCAAGACTCTGAATCAGTCATCTTTGAAAGATATTTACCCTTTGCCAATTATAGATCAAGTGCTTTAAATAGTGATAGGTTCAGAGATGTTATCAATGCTGGATGGCTTCTCAGGATATAATCAAGTTGAAGTTGGTGAAGTAGATTAATACAAGACTGCATTCACCACACCTTGGGGTACATTTGCATATAGAAGAATACCTTTTGGCTTGATAAATACTGGTGCTACCTTTTAGAGAGAAATGGACCTGGCGTTCAAAGATGAAATAGGTAAATTCATAGTGATATACCTTGATGACTTGACTATCTTTTCAAAGCATCGATCTGATCATGTACACCACTTATAACAAGTGCTGGAGCACTGCCACCAAAATGGTATTTCTTTGAACCCCAAGAAGACTATTTTTGAAGTAATAGAGGGGAACCTCCTTAGACACATTGTGTCTAAAGAAGGCATAAAGATTGACTCAGACAGAGTCAAGTCTATTCAAGAGCTTAATTTGCTTACAAGTAAAAAAATGTTGTTCACTCTTTCTTCAAAAAGGTGAATTTCTTATGGAGGTTCATCCCCAAATTTGTTGAGAATACTAGACACATTATGAACATGATGAAAGGGAAGGCCACCTTCAACTAGACTAAAGAAGGCAAGTCAACATTTCAAGATATCAAGACTACCATTGCCCATGCTCCTACCTTGGTTTTTTCAAATTACAACAAAGATTTCATCATATACAACTATGCTTCTGAACACATGATTTTAGTAATTCTTACTCAACAAGATAAAGAAGGTATGGAATCTCCTATTTATTTCATGAGTTGCCCTCTCAAAACCCATGAGATGAAGTATTCAAATATAGAGAAGCATGCTTATGCATTGGTGAAAGCAGTCAAATATTTCTGCTTCTATATCTTGAATTCACACACTACTACCTTAGTTCCTGACACTACAGTCAAGTCCATATTAAATCAATAGGAGTTTGGCACAAAAAGAGGCAATTAGATTGCAAAGATCTAAGAATTTAATCTAGACATCAAGCCAACAAAGCTAGTCAAGGGAAAAGGTCTATGCCAATTAATTACTGACAACAAGCCAAAAGATACACAGCATGAAGAAGCTGAAGTGGAAGATACACCAATAGTCCTTTTTGTCTCCACTACCAATGAGTGGTATTTAGGTATTACTCATTTTCTTACTTGTGGTGAATGTCTTGCTCATTTGTCTTATAAAGAAAGGAGGACTATCAAGTTGAAAGCTGTCAATTTTGTCCTTTGGGATAATGGCTTATACAAGAGAAGCATAGATGGAGTATTCCTTCGCTGTGCAGACAAAGAGCAACAAAGCCACCTTTTGAAATCTTTCCACAATCTGGCCTATGGGGAACATTTTTTTGCTCCTGTGACTACTCACAAGATTCTGTGAGCTATGTATTACTGGCTAACTCTTTTCCAAGATGCATATAAGTGGGTAAGAAAATGTGAACTCTGCCAACAATTTGTTGGAAGACCCAAGTTAGCTGCCCTGCCTCTCAAGCCAGTGATCATAGAGAAACCTTTCCAGCAATGGAGGATTGATTTTATTAGAACTATAAACCCATCTTCAAGTGTTGGACATGATTATGTCATTATAGCAACTGACTATTTCACCAAGTGGGTAGAAGCAATCCCAACTAAACATGCTACTTCAAAAGTTGTATGCAATTTCCTCAAGGAGAATATCATTTCTAAGTTTGGAGTTCTAATCAAAATTGTTACTGACAATGTTGCTTATTTCACCTCCCAGGAGATTACAAAATTCTATTTCCATTATGGAATTATACTCTCTCACTCTTCTGATTATTTTCTATAAGGGAATGGACAAGCTGAATCAAGCAATAAGAACCCGGTAATTATCATGAAGAAGCTAGCAGATGACAATTAAAGGGCATGGCATAAAGCATTAGTTGATGCTCTATGGGTAGACAGAATCACACCAAAGAGGGCAATTGGTATGTCTCCTCTTCAAAAAATTTATGGTATCAATGCTGAGATACCAATCACTTTAGAGTTGTCAGCCTTGAAATTGGCAAAGTTAATTGAAGAGCAGACATATGAAAGCTCTCTTGATAAGAGAATCATGTGCCTGACTAAGCTGGATGAACAGAGAACCATGGTGGTGGACTGAATTGCTACTCATCAAAGTCTGGTAAATAAACTCTTTAACTAGAAGGCCAAAAATCATGATTTCCAAATTGGAGATCAAGTTCTATTGTGGGAAAAAAGGAGAGAACCAAAAGGGATGCATGGAAAGTTTGACTCCCTTTAGAGAGGCCCATTTATAATTCATCAACATAATGGTGAAAATAGCTTTCTACTAAAATATCAAGATGACACACTCTTTTCTTTGCCTCACAATGGGTAGCATCTAAAACACTTCAACTCTTGAAGTATCAGATCATTACATCTATACATATGTATATTTGTATAGTTTTTAATTCTATTTTGTTTTGTTTATTTCTATTTTTTATGCCTTTCATTTCTAGGTAACATAACTCCATAGCCCAATGGTACACATGAAGACACTTGAGATTCTGGATTCTACTCCCTTCAATTTTTTTTACAATTGATAGAAGTTCCCCAACTAGAGTTAGCTATTGTCCCCCTAAAATATCACTCATTTTTGGGACAACATTTGAACTATTTTGGTCCTGCAGACCAAAATTGTCTCTTCCCTTTTTGAAATTTGTCCTAGGCATTCAAATTCTTCATTTTTCAAGCTTCTCAAAAATCTATGGACTTCATAGATTTGAATCTATGGACTCTATAGGAAGAGAAATCTACAGACTCTATAGGAAGAGAAATCTACAGACTCTACAGGCTTGAATCTATGGACTCTGTAGGAAGAGAAATCTATGGACTCTGCAGGAAGAGAAAATCTATGAACTCTACAGGCCAAGTTTAATGGGTTTCACATGTTGATTTCTATAGACTCTATAGGAAATAAGTAAGCTTTCAACACTTAGGTGATCTCAAATTTGGTTTAACGATCAAGTTCAACCAAAATAGTTCATCGGCAAGCATTAGTAGCAAGAGTTCAACCACTTCCAGGTTCAAAGACTTCTACAGTCAGGTTTGAAAGTCTTCTACAAGCAAGTTTAATCAAGGTTCAATAAGTTTCTGAGGCTTGAACCATTGAACCACTTTGGTTCAAAGGTTCAACAGGTTCAAGGTTCAACAGGTTCAATGCATTTGATTCAACAGGTTCAAAAGCTCTCAACACAACTATGAAGTTCAATCGGCAAAGTTCATCATTTTGGTTCAATCAAATGGTTCGTCAACTTGGTTCAAAGGATTCATTTGAACTGTTGAACCAAAGCTTGGTTCAACAGTTGGTTTAATGCTTTAGTTAATTTAGTCAGTTCACTCAGCCAGTTAATCAAATGGTTCATTGGCTTAAACCATTAGCTTGAACCATCGGCTTGGTTCAAAGCTTAGTTTAGCGGTTGGTTCAACCGAGTGGTCCAAAGAAAAATTTCAAGAGAGCCACTTGAAGGACAATTTCCCTTATGGAGGGCACTTGGTTGACAAAAGCACCCTTCGAAAGGGTCATTTTTGAGGAGGCTGCAAAGGTAAAATCCTTCAAATTTTTGTTTAAGGCAATCGCAAAGACAAAGGCATAATTCCTTCAGACTTTTTATCCAAAGGAATTCCTTAAGACAAAAAGTCTGAAGGAATTCGAGAAAGAAGCTGTAGGAGGAAAGCCTAAAGGAATTCCAAAAGATAAAGCAATCAAAAAATTTATGTGGACTTTTTGTCTGCAGGAAAATGCCCATGGAAAAAGCCCAGGGAAAATGTCTGCAAAAAACCCTGGGGGAAAGCTCTGAAAGACTCCAAAGACAAAAGGCCATCGAAGGACCCCAAAGGGTAAGGAATCTTAGCTGCCAAATTAAAGGACACTTCCCCAAAGCCAAAGGGTCACCTTCCCTTTGGGAGGATGCAAAATAGGAAAGACAAAGAAGGACCAAGGGGTGATGCACCTAAAGACGTTAAATTCAAGAACAGTGAACTAGCCATTGAAAAAGGGGTGACATGCCTAAAGACATTAAATTCAAGGTAAAATAGCCATTGATCCTTGTACGTTTAAATCTATGGACCCAAATGCATTCAAAGGCTTTAAGGCCAAAACCAATAGGAAGTGACTAAGGAATAGAACATCAAAGTGAATCCAGGACCCGATTCAATTAACCAAAAAAAGAGGAATGATGAAGAAGGATCAGATCGCTAGGTGGACATTGAAAGATGCAAACTTTCAATAGCGTGACGTGTTTCTCTACATTGAGAAAATAAAATGGGTAGATGTCCCTAAATTTTAGCCTATCCTCTTAACAAATTTTAATGCAACATGATGTGTTACTGTTCCTGAGTCCTTCTTGAAGAGGCTATATAAGGGACTCTCTTTTATTGTAAATGGATCTCTTTTTGATAATCAAAAACAAAACTCTACCCAAATTGAAAGGCATTACTGAGACTTTGAGCTTAGATTGTTGATCATATTTTGTTATTGGAATAAGAAAGCAAGTGACTTTTCAGACTTTGTGCTATGATATCTTTGTTGTTGGGGAAACTATTCTTATGTCTTTTTCCTTGATATATTTTCTATTCCTTTAATTCAACAAGCAAAATTAGTGAAAGTAGTCAAGAAGGTGTCCTGAAGTCAACTGTGGAGAGACTTTGTGCCCCCATAATTGCCTTTAGTGTGTTTCCTTTTCATATCTATGTAAAGGACCTTGGGATGACTTTGTGCCCTCATTGTCCTTCGTATCTCACTCTTGGGCAATTCAGGTAGAGACTTTGTGCTACATCTCAATTTGCTGGTTACTACATCTTTGATTACATTTTTCTTTTACTACCAGGAGTATTCTTGTGGCTTGATGAATAGTACTTCTGAAAGAAGAGGAGTGTTTTCTATCATTTCCCTTGAGTTTTTCCTTTGATTTGCATGCATCATCTCTGAAGAAAGAGAGATGGATGGTTTGTCCTACCCTTGAGTATTATTTTCTATTTATATATATAACATATCTATAGGGAACCTCCCCTTGATGAGAGGATAGATTAGTCCCCTTTTGATGTAGTAAACCTGTAGATTTGGATGACCAATCTTCCTACATTGGCTGATCAAACCTATTTTGTTTATTAGTATGCTGATTGACAAAATATTCAACCAACAATATTCATACCCTTCCTTAGGATTTTTGGCATACCAAATTGCATTTGTTGGAACCTTGAATTCATGCTCATCCATATAGTAGTCTAACTCTGAAGAGACCTGGTGGCACGTCAAGGTCATATTAGTTATTTGAGGAATTTAATCCATCATGTAGAATTAATCATCCTCCTTGAACTCTTGTTACACCCTTTCCCTATTTTTGGGCTCATATTCTTCATCTTCACCTAGCTCTTCTTCCTCTTCACCTAGCTCTTCTTCCTCATTGGTGTTGGTGCCCAACCTAGTGTCTTTATCTTTTCCCCTTCTTCTTCTTCTTCTTCTTCTTCTTCTTCTTCTTCTTCTTCTTCTTCTTCTTCTTCTTCTTCTCTCTTCTCATCTTCTCCTTCTCTTTCTCCTTCTCTTACTTTGGTGCTAGATCCACTATTATTTGCTCTCGTAGGGGTTATTCTATGGACTTCTCCCCTTTGTCCATTTCTTCCTATCATGGTCATGTTTCCTCCATTTTATACTCTAAGGCACCAACGTCACCTTCTTTGTCTTCATGTTCCCCTTTATATTTGGGGTACGCGTATTGTGAAACTTCTTTTTTTTATCTTGGTGGAGGCACTAGGTGCCATTTTTGGTAATTTCTCTTCCTTGGATTCTGTACTAGTAGGACCCTTCTTCTTTTTCTTCTCCTCTATCATGCATCCCCTTTCATCTTAGGTTCCTTTCTCTTATTTCTCCCTCTTCTTGGCCTTCTCTTCTTTGGCCTTTATTTTTGCTTCCTCTTTTTTGTCCTTTTCATTTTTAGTCTTTCTCTTTGTGGCTTGCATGGTGCATTTCTTTTCTCTCTCACTTATTTCCTTAGCCTCTATCCAATTTATTTTAGCCTGGGACATGCCCTTGGCTCTCATCTCTTTGTGCCTTCAATTTAATTTGAGCACCACATCAATATGGCCTTGGTCAAGGCCCATGGCCTTCCATTGGCACTACATATCCTCTTCTATTAGCATGCTTCAATGGGTTGCCTCCTCAAGTTACTTTTTTGTGTCCTATTCCTTCCTTCTTTCCTTCACCTCCTGTGCCTTGTATTATTCCTCCTATCATTATTATCTGACCTCCACCATTTTAATCACTTAATTTGGCACCCATACCTTAGCCATTTATTACTTATAATCTCATTTCTCTTAAACCCTTTATGTGTCAGCCTCACTAGAGCTGAGTCTTCTCAATCTTCACCTGGGATTTTACGGCTCAATTTGAGGTGGAAGGGAGGGGGTTTGTTCATTTGATGAGGAATCATCATCCTTAAGTACAATAAAGGTTGCCCACCCCCACTCTTTTTCCTTAGACTCCTCTACATCCTCTTTTTTAGATATGATAATTTTGGGTGCTAAAGAGGGAACATTCCCTTTATTTTCTCCTTTGTGCTACGGGAGGCTTTGTGAACAAACCTTACATGCTTCTTGGATGATTCTAAGGTAAACACCTCCCCTTATAAAGAGATCTTAAGCTTCATCTAGTCCTTGATTTCTTCTAAGGTCGCCCCCTTCTTTTTCTTTGGGGACTTTTTCTTCTCATGGGGCACTAGGGTTCCTTCATCTCTGACCTAGACTGAAGGGTCTTTTCTCATTTTGACACTAGACCCAATGCTAGACTACTTCTTTGGCTTCATCACATAGTAGATCCTATGGATAAATCAAAGTATGATGACCTCTTGTATTGGATCTATGTTTGGGAGATTTGATGCATCCTCTTCATCTTCAATCATGCTTCCATATATGTGGGGAAACCTACGTCACATTCTTCATATTTTTGCATCTAGCTCCTTAAATAAGATGTTTATCCTCTCCACATTTGGGATTCAGTGTATCACATCCCAAAAGTATTATACCAAGAAGGAAAAGGGGAGATTCAACCATCCCAGCTTATTCCCATCCTTTAGTGCCAAACACATGAAATAGTAGTGCTACATTAGAAAAAACGTTTCCATCCCAAACATGCTCATGGGAAGCCCATAGGGAATACACCACTCTAGTCCAAAGGCTTCATTATACTATTTTCACCAGTGCATTATGTGAGTCTTATATTTTGGGTTGAAGGTGGTGGGGTAACTATAGTATTTATATTTTTACATGGGGGACTCATGGTGTTTTGGGAACACCAATATATTATCCTTGCTTTTATCAAGGATCTTGATCTCTTTCATTATGATTAAGATGAGGATGAAACCCTACCTAAAGGTTCCTTTGGTGCTGTAACATTCAAGCACATTCTTGGTCAATTATTTAGCAACAAATTACATGATATTAAACTAGATTCCCTATGCCATATGGTAGGCTAGGTAGAGATATGCCTTAGACACATCTATCCATAAACTATCAGGACATAACTTTGAGCTCATGATATGTGTTATCACCCTCATAATGGGTTCCTTGCATTTGTTGATTAGGAATGTATATCCCCATTGAATTAATTTAAGAAATTAATGATGTGTTCCACCTCTTCATCATCATCCACTAGCTACTAGATGTTTTTACCAGTCTCTAGAAGCCTAGTTATCCATTTTTTCATCCATGCAGAGATCTTTATGCACCAACCTACAAAGTATATGAGGTCTTCATAAACACATAAGAGAAGGAATTTAATGAACTCTTAGGGATTTTTGAATCAAGTGAAATCATATAGCTGAGTTGTGCCCAAGGTTTTTAGGTTGTCCTGAATTAAGACATCAAATAAAGCATCTCCATCTATAGTCTTACACCTTGTATCCACCATCTAGTCTTACACCAAGTCCTAAAAATGGCTCAACATCTAGTGGTTATACTCTTTCAACTAGAATATGTGCATAAAGGAGCACCATAGTTCTCTTACTAATACCTCTAATGGGAACTTCATGTATTGATATGACATTTTTGTTAGCACCTCGATATCCACCACCATAATGCTAACTACCTTAACTATCCATGCCTTTATATTAGTAGTAGATGCTTCCTCAATAATTTTTACCCACTTGGGCTCTAGATACACCAGTATAGAGCTTGTTACCTTCCTCTTCTTCACCATTCTAAATATGCTAGTATTAAACCTTGAGAGGTGTGGCTTACTAAAGTCTCAAATGGTGACTAGTGCTTCAACAGTCATAGATTCTATGACTATTTTATAAGCTATGAGCTTCACTAGATGTTAATGGTGGCTTAGGTGACAGCTTCCTAGTTCAATGTGGTTCTCTTTAATAATATTTATTTAATCCTTCACATTGATATTTAATTTAAATGTACTCTCTTTTTTTGTGCCTCTGTTCACTCTGAGGTGCTCATATTGCTCAAATGCTCACTATGACAAGGTTTTTCTTACTTTGGCTCTTTGGTTTCTCACTAAGTTTGTACTAAGTTTTGGATTAACATAAACTTGGTAACCTAAGTGAGTCCACCATTTGCAATTTTATACCCTTCACTTATCAACTACCATTATTAATGTAGGCTTAATGGTGTAGTTACCTCAATCTTCTTGGAAAATGTGAAAATCCATGAAATATCCAAAAATATCATGTTTTATATGCATTAAATGTGTATCTTTATGCCACTGCTATCACCTCATTGAATCCTCCTAATGGATTTTTTGGTGAAGTGACTCATGCTTCAAACAGTCACTTCTTGCTCCTTCCTAGGTAGATGCCAACTATCTTGGATGACTTCCTTCTGCATGTGTATCCTTTGGCATGACCTTCACCTTTCTTGTGGTAACCTAGGTATAACACCTCACATGCATGCAACTCATCCTACTCATTTCCACTTATTTTATAGTTGTGCTCCTATTTCAAGCATGTTTTTCTTCCTTGGTCAATTTATTGCACATTGTCTTACCTTGTCCTGTCCTTAGTAATGTTGGGCCCCCTTTTTTGGAACTTACATAGACCATGTTAGCTAGACCAATCTCAGCATGATGTGAAGCTTAGATTGGTTAATCTCATTTTTTATATTTAAGCACTAATTGGAGAAGTCCCTATGGATCCCATGCTAGTTGGTGGGTAGTTACATAGTGCCTAACTTAATAAAGATGTCCTTGCTAAGACTTAGATGTGGTGGCTCAAAAAACATAGATATCAGAGAATGGATCAAGTGAGATAGTGAATCCTCAATGATAAATCAAAGCATGATATACACTCATCCACTGTGGACAACATAGTGGAGCTGATGGACTCATGATAGCTCAGCACTTGGCACATGCCCATCTAACCTGGTAAGAGACACCCATTCACCTATATAAGAAGACCCACATTTGAAGACTAGAGAGGCAATTAAGTACAACAAAACTCTAGGAAAATAAAGAGAGAACTAGTAGCACTTATTACCATGTATAAGGTAGTTTAGAGATTTGATTGTATAGCCTAAACTTGCTTATGAGCCACTAGGCATGAATAGAGTTAGGAAGAACATATGCTCTATTATTTGTATTGAACTTTGTTCATTAACTAGAAGTTTATGAAGAATAATATTGAAGGAATGAAGTCTTAATCCTTTTTTTATAATCTATGTGATGTTATGATTAGAAGTTAGTTTCATTTAAGCTTTGTTTTAGTTCCTATATAATATATTGGAATATGGAGGTTCAACCATGGTCACTAATGGTGTCCTTGTGCCATGTAGGGACCTTAGCCAACCTATAAATGCATTAAGTGTTAGAACAAAAATGTACCATGGCTCCATGACCCATTCCTAGATCATTATATTAAGAATGAAATGTTGAACATAAGCTATCTTTATGAATAGATTAAGTACCTGAGTGACTCCAACTTGTTATTCCTATAGTTTACACCACTATGAACCCCACCTAACTAAGTATAGGCTTACACCTTAATACTTGGGCCACTAAGAAAGATCACACCTATTAAACTTACCTTAGAGGACTTAGTACCAGAATACCACTTAAACCCCTCTAGCCAACGATTGAGTCCCTTTGAACCCCAAGTTGTGCCATATTATAACTAGCCCAATGTAGGCCTAATCCCTTCATTATTACACTTAAAGTGAGATCACAAGGCTTAAAACTTATGTGAAAATGATGATAGCACCATAGAATAATTAAATTTTGTGTGTCAGACCTTACTATTCTCATGCCAACTCTTCCAAGTCTATAACTGACTTGACTTGATAGCTAAATTCATGACCAAGCATAGAAGCCAACCTAGTGAACATTTATAAAACATTTTGGTTCTAATGTCAAGAAACATGTTAAATTTCATTACTATAATGGTGAAATAGAGTTATGCTCTGACTATCACTCAATAACATCAAGTGTTGGCCAGAGCAAGTGGAAGATAGTTTCATGTAGAACCATACTACGTACAAAGGGTAGAAGCTAAGAAAATAGGTACAAGCCAACTTATATAACACTCTATATGAATTGTTCTTCTAAAAACTACTTGAGCATGTGTACCAGTGGTTGGTCACCTACACTACTACTAGAAGGCATAACTATGACTAGTGCTTTGAGTGGACCATAAAGCACATAGATAGGCTAGAGATATTGGATGAAGTTTTGACACACATTGTAGACATTCTAGATAAGTGGTAGAGTGGTGCATTGAATAGCTACATGTTGGAGTTCATAGTGTTGACCTTCTCATGCCCAAAAGAAGTAGAGTATGAGTTTCTTTGTGAACCAAGGGGCAAGTTCATAAGAGGGCCTTGATGAGGTCAGGATATGCCCAATAAATGTATAATAAATGACCTCATCTTACTCTCTCTTTATATTAAGTTTGATTTCATTTTGTAACTTTTATTTTGATCTAAGATGAGTTAGGATGTGATTATCCATCTTTTGTTGATTGTCATTCTAACATTTTAAAAGATATGTAATTCCTAACAAGTGTTTTGGAAAATTCTAGTTTTGCAATAAAACAAGTCATCATCAGGCTAAAGAACAAATATGAAGTGGATTGCATGTTTTTGGAAGCATTGGAATCAATTCCAATTAGTTCTATAACCTATAGAATCTATTCCAAAATCATCACAGTTAGTTCCAAAACCTATAGAATCTATTCTGTAACCATCACAGTTAGTTCTGAAACTCCACCATACTTTTCAAGTTGTCACATTTTTGGACTTAGGTTCAGAACTCTATATTTAGCTCTAGTACTCTTTCAAATAAGCTCTAGAACTTTTGTGGCTAGAAATGGAACTGATGAGGATCTGTTCCAAATGGTTGGCAATCTATCAAAGTCAATGATCCCATTAAATCAAGAATAGATTCCTAATTTTTTGAACTAACAAAATCAAGACAATTATCACATAGCTGGACATCTAGCCACATCTTGATTTAGCATCTATTCTTGGCATGATTCAGTTCCATCATATCTATGAAATAGTTACAGCCATCAAAGCATCTATATATACAGACTTGGAAATTTAGTAAAAATATATGTGGATATAGATATAGAAGAGTAGAGAAAAAAGGATAGCTTAGTACATTTTTAATACGCAACATTTTATCAATGAAATAGCCATTTTGTTTTGAAAGAAAATCGAATTGATCAAATCCTATTCTAGGCGGAATAAGGGCCCACTCCTCCAAAGAACTAGGATCTTCATTTTGTTGGTATTTATATTTCTATTCACAAAAGTAAATAGGTAATTTTGTTAAATTTATAAATGCTTCTAACTCTTTAAAGTTAATATTTGTTGTATATTTGTTCCTATAGGCATTTTAGATTAAATTTTCATTTCTACAACGTGTGCTTATTTCCAGCAATCAATTTCATTCCTGTAATGTGTGTTTGTTTCTAGCAATCAATTTCATTCCTACAATGTGTATTTGTTTCCAACAATCAATTTCATTTCTATAACGCGTGTTTATTTCTGGCAATCAATTTCATTTTTGCAACGTGTGTTTATTTCCAATAGATTTGCATAGTTTGATTCCAATAAGGTTTTGATCAAGAAATCATTAAGACATTAAAAACCCCCCAAAATAAAAATATACAAATACCCATTCAATTACTAAATCATTATGATTCCTCTTGTTGCATATAAATTTAGACACAGCCCTGGTTAAATATGACATCAATAGAAAGTTGATTAAATGAAGGGAATGATGACACCCAACATTTTTGGTGCCATTGCCAGGGAACACTAGTTGGAATTTTCTAATTAGGTGTCAATAAGAGCAACAATCATTCATTTATTAATTGAAGAGATTTTTCCTAATTTATGAGTAGACCATGAGATTCCAAGGGAAGATTTATCCCCAAAATATCTGAACGAAAAATTCCATCATCCTCTAGTTTAAGAAAGGACATTGAGCAAGAATTAGAGGCACCATTATCTCCTACAAGATAAGAAGCAAAATTTCCATCTTTGGAATTTTTGGATCAGTCACCAAAACCAAGTAAAACCTTAAGAAGGAGGATTATTTCTCAAGATCCATTGAGGGAAATTTTTGATTCTCAATTGAGTAGTCAACCCCCTACTCCTAACTTTTCACCATCCCCAAAATAGACCACATACCACATTGATTGGGAGAAAGGATTATAAACTACCAGAGAAATGGAATGAGAAGCTGGAAGAGAACCTGAGAGAACCTTTACCTATCCCATTCATATCAAGGATGATGAAACCATTATGAAAAACATTTCACTTGCACACTTGCCCACATTTAGAGGAATGTCATTTGAGGATCCTGACCAATTTCTATTTGAATTTAAAGTATTATGTCAGACTTATGATTACAAGATAGATAATCAAAAACTAAAGTTGTTTCCATCTACCCTGAAGGATGTAGTAATGAGGTGGTTTATGAGATTAACATCTAATTCTATTACCAATTGGGAACAAATGGAAACTGTCTTCCTAGACAAATATCAAGATTATTTTAGAGGAAGAAATCAAAAGGAAGAATTTTTCAAAATCAAACAGGAAGAAGATTAAAATATGGAGGATTATTTGGATAGATTCCTCTTTGTGAGTAAAAGATGTGGATCTGTACTTCAAGAAGATTTAAATAAAACCATTTTTATCAAAGGATTGGATGATGAATCTAGGGAAACCCTTGATTTAATTGGAGGAGGAAATATTGCTCAATTAAGAATGGATGAAATCATAAAAATTTGTAGAAACTATTCAAGAACAAGGGGCAGACCTAGAAAAGGGAAAATGGTTAAAAATTCCAATCCAGATATGAACAGATTGATGGATGAATTGGAAAACTTTAAAATAGATATATTAGTTCAATTAACTTCCACCATGGCTAGATTTCTTGCTAAAGCAAATGCCCAACTTGAACCATTAGTCATGTATTTTCCTAGATGTAAGAAGAAGCATGCAATATGGGAATGTCCTTTGGATAAAATAGAAGTATGTCTTGTCTGTGAATCTAAAGAACATGATACTCACACTTGTTCTCTTATTTTACTCATAAAAAATCAGCTCAAACAAACCAATACATCATCCACCATAGAAGAATTAAATTTTATTCAGAGACAACCTAATCAAGGACAGTTTATGCCAAGACTAGCTCCTAATCCCTGAATGATGCCATGGGCAGCTCAAATAGTACCACAAAGTTGGGGACAGCCACCTTAGGCCCCTCAACCCATATGGCATCCTCAAGATTGGGCAAGTCAATCTTGTAATACTCAAGGACATCAGTAACCTTGGGCTGGTCAAGTGAATCATTATGCTTGGCCACAACCTAGATGGAGCCCTAGCAATTATGTGCAAGGAAAAACATATCCAAATAAGAACCAACAAGCCATAATGGGACCTCCAGCACAAAATCCATAAATTCAAAAAATATTCCAAACCTAAATGCCAACACAACTAGTAGCAAACCCAAGAAACAAATAAACAACTCCTGTATATGAAACAAAACTAGAAAAATTAGTTGATTTAAATACAATGGATTGTAAAAACATCCAAACCAGATCTGGCAAAATAGTTAGCATTCCACCTGTTATAATCATTGATATTATAGAAGAAGCTAAAACCCCTATCACAGTTACACCTAAGGAAGATGACAAAGAAAAATATAAGGAACTAGAAAATAATTCTACTGAGATTCCATTTCCAAAAAGACTTAAAGAAACCATAGAACTTAAGGAGTCTGAATTGGTGCAGGAACTAAGAAGATTGAATATTGAAATACCATTGTTACAAGTAATTAAGGATATTCTAGAGTTGAACAAGTTAATCAAATTATTATGTTTTAAAAAATTTGGAAGAAAGAAGCTGTACCCCAGGATTATTCAGGTAGACAGGAAACTTGTTGATTTATTAGCAGGAAAAATCCTACTACCTAAATATGGAGATCCTAGAAGCCCTATTATTTCCATTTTTATAGGGAATAAGGATATACATAATGTTTTGATTGATTTGGGTGTAGCTATCAATGTAATGACAGTGGACACTTTGAAAATATTATCATTAATAAGAATACAACCTACTAATACCATATTGCAGATGGCAGATCAGTCTGTAGCAAAACTAGAAGGAGTTATTGAAGATGTGGTAGTAATGGTGGAATCATGGGAATATCTAGTTGACTTCCTTATATTGCAGTCAAAAGGTAAAACACTTGGTTATCCTATTATTTTGGGGTGACCATGGTTAGCTACAGTTACTTCCTTAATTGATTGCAGGTTAGGTGATATAACTATTTCAAATGGTAAGAATTCTAAGAAAATTTCATTATATCCATCTGCACGACCTTTTATTGATAATCAAGTGAAATTATGGGTTGATAATCTTGATATTAATAAGTAAAATCCATCTTCTTTGGCTGTGATAACATTGTAGGATCATGTACGAGAAATAGATGATATGGTTAATCCTTCATTAAAAGAACATCAATCATCGTTGGAGTAGTCAAGATTAGTTTCAAAACCATCTCAATTAGTTTTAGATCCATCACAGTTAGTTTTGGAACCATCATAGTTAGTTCTGGAGCCACACCAATTCTTTACAAGTGAAGATAACTTTGCTCTAGAGGAACGCAATTTATCTTGGGGAGAGGAAGGATCTATAGCATCATATTTATAGATATCAGGAGATGGTGAAGAATTTTTTGACAATAGCAGTAGTGAGGAGTTTGACCTACAACAAGATAAGTATCATAACTCTTCCTATTGTCTTTTGTCCAACATTTTGCCTCTAGGAACTTTCAGAGATGTTGCTACATATCATATATTGTTACCACATGCCTGTCCACTAAACACCTTAATGGAAACCTTTCAACAAATCAGTTCATCATATCCTAAAACCAAACACATTGAGATTCAACTAGGAATTTTTTTAAATATTAATAGCTGGTTAAAGATTGATGAAGAAGTCAAACTATTTGATGTTCTGAAGAATCATACTAAAGCATTTTCTTGGGACTATAGAGATGTGAAAGGAATTCATCCAAGTATCTACACCCATCACATTTATACTAAAAATATTAGGCCAATTAGGCAACCTCAGAGAAGGATTAATCTAGCCTTAAGGGATATAGTCAAACAAAAAATTGAAAAACTATTACAAGTAGGTTTTATCTACCCTATCTCAGATAGCCAGTGGGTGTCTCCTCTTGTAATTATTTCTAAAAAGAATGGAAAATGGAGAATTTGTGTTGACTATAGGGAACTAAACAAAGCCACCTTGAGAGATTATTTTCCCTTACCATTCATAGATCAAGTCTTAGACAATATTTTAGGTAAATAGTACTTTTCCTTCTTGGATGGATTTATTGGATATAATCCAATCAGAATTGTTGTTGAGGATCAAGACAAAACTACATTTACTTGTCCATGGGGTACCTTTGCTTACAGGGTATTGCCATTAAGACTATGTAATGCTCCAGCAACCTTTCAAAGAGTTGTATTAGCAATTTTTGAAAACTTAAAAAATGACTGTGTGGAGGTATACATGGATGACTTTACTATGTATGGAGATACATTTGATGATGCCTTAAAAAATATGGATAGAGTATTAACAAGATGTGAACAACATCACGTGTCTCTTAGTCATGAGAAATGTTTGATGATGGTTGATGAAGGGATCATATTAGGGTACCATATTTTAAAAAGAGGAATTCAAGTTTATCAAAACAAAATCAAGATTATCTCAGACTTGCCTATTCCTCAAACTCCTATAGATATCAAATCATTCTTAGAACATGCTAGATACTATAGGCATTTTATCAAGGATTTTAGTAAAATTGCTGCCCCCATGTTTAAATTGCTTACCAAGGAATGTGAATTTCCTTGGGATGAATACTGTCAACATGCTTTTGAATAAATTAAAGAAAAATTAGTAACTACCCCAATATTGCAAGGACCTAATTGGGAGAAACCTTTTCACATCCAAACTGATGCCTCAAACACCTCAATTGGTGCGGTTTTGGGACAAAGAGATGAAGAAGGAAGAATGTATGCTATTTACTATCTCAATAAAAATATTACTCCCAGTGAAATAAATTACACTACCACTAAAAAATAATTTTTGGCTGTGATCTATGTAATCAATAAATTTAGACATTACATTACAGGGTACAAGATATTTATACATATAGATCACTCAGCAATTAAATATTTAATGAACAAACCTATGGTTGGAGGTAGAATAATTAGATGGTCATTACTTCTACAATAATTTGATATTACCATTGTGGATAATCTAGGAAAATCTAATGTGGTGGCTGATTTCTTGTCAAGATTGACCAGTACAGGGGAGCCAGATCTAGTCAAGGATAACTTTCCATATGAACAATTGTTTGTTATTTCAGCTAACACACCATGGTTTGATGACATGGAAAACTATCTTTAAATAGGGAAGTTTCCTCCTTCTTTCACTAAAAAACAAATAAAAAAATTAATCAAAACCAGTGCACAGTTCAAATGGTTAAATAGAATGTTATTTAAATGTGGTCCTGATTTAGTTTTATACAGGTGTGTAAGAGAAGATGAAATTTTTGACATCCTCCAGGTATGTCATGATGAACCAAGTGGAGGACACTATTCAGTGAAAAGAATAGCTCACAAGATACTTGGCACTAGTTACTATTGGCCATCTTTGTACAAAGATGCGGTGTGACCCTTGTCAAAGGATGGGATAGCCAACCATTACCAATGAAATTCCTCTACAACCACAAGTAGTGATTGAACCATTTGAGAGATGGGGATTGGAATTTTTTGGACCTTTTAATCTTCCTTCACAAGGAAAAGAGCATATTCTTTTATTACTAATTATGTAACAAAATGGGTAGAAGTGCAGGCTTTAACAAATACCACTAAAGAAGCAGTCGCTGATTTTCTTTGGCACAAAATTATGGTAAAGTTTAGAGCACTAAGAAGCTTAGTTTCAGACTAGGGACCACAATTTATGTCTAATATGATCCAAGCTTTCACAATATATTATCATATTAATCATAGAAAGTCATCTCCTTATCACCAACATGCAAATGGATAAGTTGAAGTAACAAATAGAGAATTAGAAAACATCCTCACTAAAACAATTGAAGATGAAAGAAGAGATTGGGTAAAAATACTACCTACAGCTATCTGAGCTTATAATATAACTTGGAAAACCATAACATGGTTTTCACCATATGAGTTAGTCTATGGGAAAAAGCCCTTGTTTCCTATTGAGTTTGAACTATAGACATTGAGGACAACAACTAAGGTGGGAATTGAATTGGATGTAGCTCAAAAGGAGTGAATCCTTCAACTCAATAAATTAGATTAATTTATAATGGAAGCACTTCACCAGATAGAGATAATCTAAGGTCAAAGGAAGCAATGGCATGATTCATATATCAAGGAAAGAAAATTCAAAGTAGGAGACTGGGTATTGATGTTTGATTCCAAGTATCAACAATTCAAAGGTAAATTAAGAAATAGATGGTTGGGACCTTATCAAATCAAGCAGATATTTGACAATGGTTTTATCTTGTTACTTCCCATTGATGGCAGTAGAAGAATACTCTTGGTTAATGGACACAGGCTAAAACTTTATAGGAAGCCTCCTACTAAGGATGAATTCTTGAAGTAGATTGAAGCAAAAAAAGAATTTGATCATATGGAAGAACCCAATTCTTTCAAAATGATCAAATAATCAGATGAAAAGATCCAAAATAAAGGGAAGAGAATGAAAACCAATAAATGGCATTCTCTTCCCCAAAAATAAATAAATAAATAATAAAGATCAATTGAAAATCATTGATGATGGTTGATCTTGGCTCATTCAAATAAATTTTTTTTGAATTCTAATTATTTTCTAACCATTTTTTAGGGATGATGTGTCTGCATGATGGAGGGATTACATCATCAAGGATGGTAATTATGTTTTTAACTTGTTAAAGGTTTAATGAAAGTTTGCATGTGTGATTATACTTGATTTAGAAAGATTAGTATGATAAATCATCTATTATACATCATGGTTAAATGTGCACAATCATGAGAAGGATATTGATGATGGAATGAGTTGGTAGATAACCATAAAGAATCATTCTTATGGTTAAAGCTACCAAATCTGTTAGTTTCACAGCTGAGTACAGTAGTTCCATAGTTGAATACAATAATTCCACAACCAAATTCACCAAACCAACAACTGAATCCACTAGTTCCACAGCCATAATCATCAATTCCACTAATACAAAAAAGAAATTTTCAGCTCACCTGTGAAAGATTCAAAAGTGAGAAAAATAAAAAAGAACAAATCATGGGAATAAAAAAGAAGTCATAACCAAAAAATGATACCCAACTCCTTGCAGATGAAGTAGAAAATATCTTTCAATAAAAAGAATGGCTAGAGTTTTTGAGAAAATTTCCCAAATACAATGATGAACTAGTAAGAAAATTTAATATTTATTTAGAGAAAACAAGAACAAAACTAGCAGATTAAATATGCTCTATTTCTGTCTAGAGTAGAACAAATTATCAAGGAAAAGGATGAGGAATTGAATTTCCTCAAACTCAAGTTATAATATAAGGAAATGCTCCTTGCAAAATTAAGAAACCAGTTCATAGCTAAGAATGAGGAATTAGCAAAAACTAAAAGTCAACTAATGGAGAATGAGGGAAAATGTACAAGACAGATGTCTGTGTCAACAGTCTCTACACAGACTGAATTGACTTATTTTCCACTCAAGTAGTTATGGGATGACACATGCAGAGAACTCAGTGAAATCAAAGCATCCAATATAGACTTGAAAGGCAAACTAGCAGAAGAAGAGAAAGTAAGGAAAGAATGGGAAGACAAATTTTATAAGGAGGAAAATGATAAGTATAAATGTCTTGTGAAAATACAAATAGTTTGTATGATGAGTGAGAAGTTGATTGCATGCAAAAGACCTTCTCCTATTTATAGCATGTTTTTAGAGGAATGATTTATTCACTGGCAGTTGGCAAGGATAGCATGTGGCCTTCCACATGAAATAAAAGATGAAGCTAATTTCTTAGCCACCTACTCCTTAGCTAATATAGAACAAAAAAACCTTCTTTGTGAATTTTACCTCTACAATTTTATGTTAGAAATAAATACAGGTTTTATGATCAATTTGTATGTAGGAGAAATCCAACTTAATGCATTTGTCTTTGTTCTTCAAAATTAGATTACATGGAAAGAAAGGGAGTCAGAGCATTGGTCAAAGGCTAGTTCATCCGGTCTTTCTATGAGAATTCATTATGGTAATCCATCCGCCTTTGCTACATATTTCCAATCCCATGCATTTAATGATAAATTCAAGGGACCTTATCTTTTTAGTTTACAACAAAGCATGGATGACTTCAACGCTTATAAAAGGGAAAATTTTGATATCTATGATGCATGTTTAAAAAGATGGGAATTTCTCCTAGTGGCATTGAAAAGAAGGGAAGTAATATCCCCTTCAAATTTGATCTAGAGTTTAGAAAGGGCAAAAGCTTTATGCACAATAATTCCCTGGATCAATGAAACTCCCCTGAGAATATGGATAGGAATGCGGACAAGGCCACCTCTACTTCTCACCCCTATATCTCCTTGGCAAAACAAAGAACCTCAACATCCCACTCAGTTTGAGGAATGGAAAAGAAAAGTAGAAGTAGGAGCAGGGTATAGTACTTCTGAGTCAAAGCATTGGGATATTCAATTTCAGCCATTTGATCTAAGCAATCAAATGGAATGCAGGATATACAATCCTGAATTTGAAGAATGAAGTTTGTAAAGGGACTTACAAATAAGTAAGTATGGTGGAAATGATGAGGCCAGGATATGCCCAATAAATGTATAATAAATGACCTCATCTTACTCTCTCTTTCTATTAAGTTTGATTGTATTTTGTAACTTTTATTTTGATTTGAGATGAGTTAAGATGTGATTATCCATCTTTTATTGATTGTGATTTTAATGTTTTAAAATACCTTTAATTCCTAACAAGTGTGTTGGAAAATTCTAGTTTTGTAATAAAATAGGTCATCATCAAGCTAAAGAACAAATATGAAGTGGATTGCATGTTTTTGGAAGCATTGGACTCAATTTTGATTAGTTCTGGAACCTACAAAATCTGTTTTGAAATCATCATAGTTAGTTTCAAAACCTGCAGAATCTATTCTAGAACCATCACAGTTAGTTCCAGAACTCCACCATACTATTTCAAGTTGTCACATTTTTGGACTTAGCTCTGAAACTCTATATTTATCCCTGGTACTCTTTCAGATAAGCTCTAAAACTTTTGCGGCTAGAAATGGAACTGATGAGGGTCTATTCCAAATGGCCAGAGATCTATCAAGATCAATGATCCCATTAAATCAGGAATAGATTCTTGATTTTATAAATTGACAGAATTAAGACAATTATCACACAGTTGGACATCTAGCCACATCTTGATTCAACATCTATTTTAGGCATGATTTAGTTCCATTGTATCTATGAAATAGTTATAGCCATAAAAGCATCTATATATACAGACCTGGGAATTTAGTAAAAATATATGTGGATAGAGATATAGAAGAATAGAGGAAAAAGGGATAGCTTAGTACATTTGTAATACATAACATTTTATCAATGAAATATCCATTCCTATTTTGAAAGCAAATTGAATTGTTCAAATCCTATTCTAGGCAGAGCAAGGACCCACTCCTCCAAAGAACCAGGATCTTCATTTTGTCGGTATTTATATTTATATTCGCAAAAGTAAATAGGTAATTTAGTTAAATTTATAAATACTTCCAACTCTTTAAAGTTAATATTTGTTGTAAATTTATTCCTACAGGTGTTTTAGATTAAATATTCATTTTTGCAATGTGTGCTTATTTCCAGCAATCAATTTCATTCCTGCAACGTGTGTTTGTTTCCAGAAATCAATTTCATTCCTACAACGTGTATCTGTTTCCAGCAATCAATTTCATTTCTACAATGTGTGTTTATTTCCAGCAATCAATTTCATTTCTGCAATGTGTGTTTATTTCTAGCAGATTTGCATAGTTTGATTCCAATAAGGTTTTGATCAAGAAATCATTAAGACATTAAAAACCCCCCAAAACAAAAATATACAAACACCCATTCAATTACTAAATCGTTACGATTCCTCTTGTTGCATATAGCTTTAGACATAGCCCTGGTTAAATATGACATCAATAGAAAGTTGATTAAATAAAGGGAATGATGACACCCAATAGGCTTAACACTAAACTAAAGAATTTTTTGGTGGATTATGGTATAAAAGTTGTAATAATGGAAGGCTAAAGTCCTTGCATGTATGAGTAAGCATAGAAGGTGAGATGGAGAAGTGTCTGTAAGGTGTAATGGAAGAGGAATAACAAATTAACACCTAAGAGCTCTAGGTGTTGAACTATAGTAAGCAAAGGGACAGACTAATCAAGGATCTAGAACTTAAAAGTGCCAAAAGGACTTATAGTGAGGTGTAAGGGCATGGGGAAGGATCCCTTAAATTGTAGAAGCATGAAGAAAGAGGAAGAAGCATGAGACTGAACTCAGTAGTTAGGTGTAGGACACAGTGGGTTCCTATAAAATGTGGCACTTGAAAATATGCTAGAATCACCTACCCCCTTTGAACCTGAAGCACAAGATCATGTACCAGATTCTTCACTAGAAGAAAGAAGAATGGTTATTAAACCTATTATCGACATAGAATTTGATAGGGTCTAAAATTTGGATCAAGAATTTATAAATGAGTAAGTAATTCCTATGAACAATTGAGTAACAATATAGTGAATCTAGCAAATACCAACCTAAGAGCCTTGAACATAGGCACAAACATTCTTGTACATATAATGTTAGCTATGCTGACTAAGAAATAGCCTATAGGAAGTGGTATAGTGCCATAAGTGAGTGGTACCTACACTAACAAGTTTGATATCATAGCCAATGATGTCAAGATTGACACCCTTACCTACAATTGGAGTCACTAGAGGGCCACCTCCAATCTAGATACAAGGGAGATAGGAGCCTTAAAACCTGATACCACCCCCTCAATAAGTCTACTATGAGATGGTGATGCACTTGCTCAAGTATCATGGTATAGATAACACCATGGAGCATGTGCTAAAGTGTGAGTTATAATGGTGTGCTTGAGTCATCACTCAACTCGAGTACAAGGCAACACTTTTTGTGACCACCTTGCTAGATCATGCCCATATTGGTATTAAAAATTTGATCTGAAATATGATATGGTTAACTATAATGTGATAAAGGAAGCCTTATTAAAAGAGTTTGATATCTATGACTTTGATCAATAGAGCATCATGATGCTCAAGGAAATCAACCAAAGGTAATCTAAGAGCATGTGCTTGTATGATGCATGATTTAAAACTCTTTTCTCTAAGCCTCTATATGACATTCACCCCTCCTAACATGTACAATGGTTTGTTGAAGGCCTATTGGTACCATTTAAAATAGATCTATCCATGAAGACCTTCATAGAACCCCATGATGTGCTTGAATCCATGATCTAGACTAAGGTGGTAGGAGTGCCAATACCTAGATCATCTCATTTATAGAAGCATAGATTGTGTCAATGGCCTCCTAGTTATTGAAATTAACCACTAGTTTGGCACATGACACCCGTAGTGGGTTATGGTGTATCTATTGTGAGATGGAGGGGCATAACAATAAATACTACCCATAAATAAATGTTCATGACCTACTTCTCAACTATGAGATTTTTTATGGGTTGCATGATTCTAAAAACTATCCTCTATTGCAACATGCTAGGTAAGTAAACACCACCATTTACCATAAAATGTGTGACACCTATATGCACTCAATAGTAGACTGTAGAGTTATTGATGAGATGTTCCAAAACATAGAAAGAGTCATGAGGTAGGTAAAAACATCAAGTGGTGGTCAAGTAGATCAAGTCAATGAAGACTATGTATAAAATAATATGGGCTATGGAAACTAACAAGGTATATGTGGATGAGGAGGAGGACATGGTGGAGGAAGATTCATACCATGATCATGCTATGAGTATGGGTTGATTGAACATTATTAACATGACTACCATATGCACCTAATGTGTGGGTATTGTTGAGGACCACATGTAGTCAAGGAATGACCTGACTTATATAAAAAGCTAACTCAAGGTCGGCCTAGCATCGATAGAGGTGAGGCAATGGTGAGTCATGATTCAAAGGAGGAATGGTGGACTCCCAGGCCATAACAAGCTCATAATGAGCCACATAAGGTATAGGCCACAAGAAGGAGTGGGTTTACCACTCAATCACCTATTGTACCAAACCAAGACCTATGTTTGGAGTATGGTGAATCAAGCCACACTGAGCATGTAACATGACTGGAGCTAAAAGTTGTACCTTATCTTAACCCTACATGATAGAAAGAAATCATATAGCAAGCCATGAGTGTGATACAAAATTTTTAGGGTGAACTTTAGTTGGCTAAAGATTTAGAGGCACAAGACACTGCTTTACATAGGAAGAAAGATCAATAGGAGGATGAAGTGTAGGAGTTAACCAAAATCATATACCTCCTATAAATAGAAGGAATATTGCCCCTACTCAAGGATTTCTTAATAAAGCATGCAAGAAATAAACTAGAGTTAGAGGCTTCACCTCAGATGATTAAGCTTACTACACTTCATATAGAGTAGGCATGTGAGGTAAGGCATATTTAGAATGTTGTGGATAACTAGGAGTTATTGATAGACCCCACCATCAATGGGTGGTCAATTTGTGAATTATTAGTTGATATGGGTGCTAAGGTCAATATTTTGATTCATAACACCTGAGAAAAGATGGGGTGGCCACACGTGAGGCCTTCACCTTATATACTATTCATGGCCAACAAAACCTGAGTGTAACCTATTAGGATCTTAAAGGGTACCATTGTAGATATCATGGGCATTGAGTTTTAGGTTGACTTTAAGGTCATCGAGTTGGAAAAATAAGACAACTATCCATTGCGCTTGGGAATACCATAGTGTTATGCTAACAATGTATACATGTAGTTTAAGAATCACTATATGACTTTTGAAAATGGAAAGGGTGGTGATCCCTCTTTCAAGTGATAAAGGGCCCTCATATGTAAAAATTTTTGATCTTGAGGATGAGATTAGCCACATCTATAATATCATGGTGCCAAGTGCTGAGAATCTCAACCCTAATAACCAAGGCATGCTCAAATGGGAGGATGGAAAATTAACCTATGATATAACTGATGTAGATTACGAGTGATGGTTTGAAGAGGCCTATGAGGTCACTGATCTAAGGTGCCACCTAGTGTGTGTAATTGGGCCAAGACCTGCTAAGACAAGGTTGGTTAGGATTGAACACCTCAAGAGTAATGTGTCCCCCATACCCCAAAAATGGAGAAAGAGTACTCTAGATTAGTAAAGGGAAGCTTAAAGCACTTCCAAAGTATGAATGGAGCCATCCCATATAAAAATATGTCCAATACATTGAATCCTATATCCCAAAAGAGATAGATCAAATGGGTGCACTAATGCATACCTTGAAGAGCATTTATGCTCATTAGTGGGTAGTATAGAGACATAGCTTGCCAACTTGGTAGGATGTGAAGGTATAAATTTTCACTAAGTTAAGTAAGAGAAATAAGGATCTAGACATACCCACTTACATCAATGATTTTGACCCAATCACACATGTGTGTCTATGTGAATAAACTTGGATTATCTGTGGTGAGAATACACCAAGAGTTCTATGGTTGAAAGCCTTTTACAGGACCTTGAAAACATGGGTATGAGCATGGTATATTGTAAATGAGATGTAATATGAGATAGGAAATTTAGATATGCTTAAGGAGAGGTTTGTACAACCTTATCCTTTTCTTTATATAACCTAAAGTTATTAGAGCCATTACAAATCATACACAGGGCAGTGTTTGAGGACATTGATATCTTAGAAAATTTCTTTAAGAAGATGTTTGAGGAAAAGGGACTAGCTCCCTACATTATTTGAATAGGTGGTACTCAATAACAACTCTAGTAAAGAAGATGATGAGACTTGGAAAGAGTGTAATTGGAAGGCTCTAATAGGTAGATAAAAGGTTATGCACCTTGTGGATGATAACACCCCAAATGACAAAGATCCAATGCATCTTCAAATTAAAACATCAGAGGGGATAAGGTAAGTTGAATACTCTCATCAAGAGAGAAATGAACCCTATCATGCACGACTCAAGACCATTAAAATAGACATCAATGTAGAAGGTAAGCTAAAGATCACCACTATAAGTTCTTACTAATCTGAATTAGAGCTGTCATGAATTGTATACCTCATGAAATAATTTCAAGATCTATTCTCACATAGTTATAAGGATATGAAGGGCACCCACCCATCCCTTATAAAAATGCGCATCAATCTAGTGGATGATGTAAGTCCATTCAAGAATCACCCATATTGTATGAATCCCAATCTCCATACCAAGGTAAAGATGGAGATTGATGAAATGTTGGTAGTTGACATCATCTACCTAGTATAAGAATTTGAATGGGTGATCCCAATGGTCATCAACATCAAAAAATATGGGTGCATACATATTTTTATCGACTATAGGATGTTAAATGCCACTTGCATCAATGATCCATTCCCATCCTCATTCACTAATGAGGTCTTGGATGGAGTCATAGGATGTGAGATCTACACCTTCACTGATGGGTTTTTGGGCTATCATCAGGTGCAGATCAAGGAGTATAAGCCTAAGATAAACTTCATGACTAAATAGGGTTATTTCACCTCTAACATGATACCCTTTGGACTCAATAATGTACCAGCCATGTTCTATAGGGTAGTAATCACTACCTTCAAGGACTTTATCCATAGGTTCCTTGAAGTATATCTCATCTAGATCTCCTTAAATCTGAAGAAGTGTATCTTCACAACTCTATTTTGGACATTTCTCAGGCACATCATCTACAAATATGGTTTACTTGTTGATCCAGTGAAGATGCCATAATAATGTATCTCCAAACTCCCTCAATGTAGAAATATGTTGACACCTTTGTAGGCTATTATGGATACTATATTAAGTTCATTCGGATCTATGCAAATATCATGGCACCTCTAGAGGAGCTCTTGTGCAAGGATGGCCCATTCTACTAGGGTGAGGTGCAAGAAGAGGCCTTTGAGACACTAAACCTGAAATTGGCTAGTGCTCCAATTATATAATTTTTTGACTAAAAAAATCCTTTCCATGCCACGTGGATGCTTTAGGCTCTACTATTGGTACCCTATTCATATAACTAGGTGAGGGCAAGATGGACCACCCCATCTCCTTTGCAAGTAGAAAATTGATGTAGACAAAGCAAAACTATACCACCACTAGGTGTGAGGTGTTAGAAATGGTCTATGCCTTATAAAAATATAGGAAATACCTACTGGCAACCCCATTCATCTTTTTCATAGATCATGAGGTGCTTGAGTACCTCATGAACAAACCTATTTTACATGGTTCCATATGCAGATATATTTTTTTCTTCTATGAGTTCTAGTTATCCATTTTAGTTAAACTTGGGAAGTAAAACTTGGGGCTAGACCATTTGTCCCACATAAGTTATAGAAATTTGGTAGTGATAATTGAAGATGACATGACAAAAATGTATCTATATAGAGTTTAATACATTCCTAAAGATCTAGCAGAGATTATTGCTTTCCTAACTTTTGGATTAGTACCCTAGACCTTGTCCACCAAGGAAAAGAAATAACTTGTGATTTGCACTACCCCCTTCTAGCTCATTAAGGAGGAGCTATACAAAATAAGTTGGGATGAATTTTTGCATCATTGTGTTTTAGAACATGAACATGACTCCATCCTATAAGAAGCACATGAGGGGATCATAGGAGGCCATTACACTAGTGATGCAATGTTATGTAAGGTATTGCAGTCAAGCTTATGGTAGCCAAGCTTTTTCCAAGATGCTAAGGAGTACGCTAAGGCATGTGACATATGCTAGTGCACTGGAAAGCCCAACCATTGGGATGAGATGTCCATCATTCCCATTCTCACCTAGATGCCATTTAAAAAATGGGTCATTGACTTTGTTTGGCTAATCACTCTCATAACACGGCATACAAGTGCAAGATATATCTTAGCACCCATTGACTACTTCACCAAGTGGGTTAAATCTACATCAACCAAATATTGCACAACCATGCAAACTATGTGTTTCATATGACATAACATCAATAGTAGGTATGGGTGCCCATTAAGTCTAAATAGTGATAGGGTCACTCATTTCATCAATGAAATGGTGCACATCCTTTTAACTAAATACATGGTGGCACACCACAAAACCACCCCATATCATCCCCAAGCCAATGACATGACTAAAGCCTTTAACAAAATCTTGGGAACATACATAACAAAGATATGTGATGTTGGTCGTAAGGATTGGGATGATCATGTTTCAGTGATTCTCTAGGCATACCACACAACCTACAAGTTATTGAACAAGGTTACACCATTTCAATTGGTGTTTGGTGTTAAAGTAGATCTACCTATGGAATTCATGGTGCCCTCCTTGTGCATTGCATGAATTGGCCATTTAGATGACTATGAATATTTAAGTGTAAGGTTGGAAGAGTTAGAGTGCTTGGATGAGAATTCTACCGAAGCCAAATGGAATTATTAGGTTGAGAAGGCATACCAAAAGTGATGACACAATAAGCACATCAAGTATAAGGAGCTAACTAAAGGAGCACTAGTGCTACTCTATGACTCCAAATACTTTGATCACCTAGGCAAGTTGTAAATATAGTGGATGGGTCTATACATCATCCATCACATCTTATAAATAGGTGCATGTAATTTGTACATGTTATCTAGTGAAATAATTCCTAGGAATTTTAATGATAACTGAGTGAAGCCATATAGGTAGTAGGCTGGCACTCATGCCATAGAAACTCTAACTTCTTGGTCAATATTCAGTTTGAATTGAGTTAACCAAAATAAATTTTGGCATAAGCCAAACCACTCTTTTTTTTATTGTCCCTTTTATAGTGTATAAAGGTAGTTAGTGGTGCTTAGCGGGGAAAAAAACTTTTTATATCAACACTTCATGCATAATTCTAATTGGGTGAGTCAACCACTTGTACCCATAAGTGCATGAGGCTAGACATACAAGTAGTGGACACATGAAACTTACTAGGTGCAAGCAAAAGCTAGAGAGGCATATGCATAAGATAGAAATTGTAGGCCCCTAAAAGTCCCAAGAATGAACCACTCTAGAACTACCTTTGTGCCAAAGTTTCAAGAAGGTGCATTGATTGATCTGGTACTAGATAACCTAGAAGGCAAGAAGTGAAGATGCCCATCTTGGTTGAATGCAAGGTAGATAGTGAAGATGCACATTCTAAGAGTGTACAAGAGCATAAGGAGAGAAATAAAGCATTGGAGGTCTAGTGCAAGGGATTTATATGGGGTAGGATAGGCCAAGGTAAGAATACACAAGAAATTGTCTAAGAAATAAAAGCACACTTAAAATAGGAGTACAACTAGAAAATAAGTGGAATTGAAAGGGCTGAGTCACATGCATGTGAAGTGTTGTACCTAGGTTTCCACAAGAAAGGTGAAGGTCACATGAAAGGATACATGCATATAATAAATTCATCTAAGATAGTTGGCATCCACCTAGGAAGGAGCAATAAGTGACCATTTGAACCATATGTCACTTCACTAAAAAATCCATTAAGAGCATTTAATGAGGTAGTAATGACACAAAGATATGTATTTAATGCATACAAGATAGGATTATCAAAGGATTCACTAAGGTATAAATATAGGATTATCAAAGGATTCACTAAGGTATAAATAATGAGGATGCACGAGTCGTGGTTACGTGGGATAAAGCAAGTGCATACCACATCATGCTAAAGTAAATGAAATCAAACAAGAGATAATTGCATAGACAATTTAGAGAAATGCCAATATTCCATTAACGTAAGATGGCCAAAGTGAAGAATACATATAGGAGAGCACGTAAGTAAATCCTCCACAAAAGGTGGTTAAATCACCCCAAGAATAGACTGTAACTCCATGAAAGGTGGTGACAGGGTGCTAAGAATATAGAAGTAACTCCCATACCTAGAATAGCCAGTCAAAGGAGTTACTTATGACATTCTTATGACACATCTATGACACACATCTCCACATAAGCTAGCCTATCCCAAGAATGTAGGAAAACTCCATGTATGCACAAATATATAATTTCCCTAATTAAATAATATGGAAAAATAAAAACCTACACTAACACCCCCCCCTTAAGCGCAACTTAGGTGGGCAGTGTGGAAATATAAAATGGGTCTCGACAACTAGGCCTGATGAGGTACCCATGTACAAAAGCAATCTCCCATAAGATAGAGAAAAGGAGAAAACCCATAGGAAAAAACTCCCCCCAAAAGAGAGACATAAAAAAATGAGAAGGCTAGAAGGCCCCCCCTAAAGATGATGTTATTGAAGATGTAGACCGCACCCCAAGAAGAGCTCGTAGATGAATGAAATTGCTCTCGATGAAAGGTTTGGTGAAGATGTTTGCAACTTGCTCTAAAGACTGGCAAAAGATTAAGTCAATGGCCTAACTATGAATAAGCTCTTGAATGAAATGCATGTAAATCTCTATGTGCTTGGTCCACTGGTGCTACATTAAATTCCTACAAATCTGAATGGTACTCTGGTTGTCACAATAAATGATGGTGGGCTACCTAATAGGAATGCCAAACTCAAAAAGAATCCCCTAAAGCCAAATAGCCTTAGTAGCTGCATTAATAGCTCTCCTATGCTCTACCTCTATGGATGATATAGTAATAGCATTCTGCTTCTTGCTAGACCAACTGATAGGACCAGAACCTAGAGAGAAACTGTAACTAGAAGTGGACTTGTGAGTCTGTGAATCACCAGCCTAGTCTGAATCTGTATATCCAACCAAGTCAACCTCTATTCTAGATATATAATGAATCCCATATATATGTGAACCATGTATGTAATGTAAGATCCTCTTAGCTACTTTCCAATGTAGCTCATGAGGTTCCTACATAAATTTGGAGACAAGTCCCATTGCATATGATATGTCAGGCCTAGTGTGAGTCAAGTAGATGAGACTACCAACAAGTTATCGATACCAAGTGGCATCAACCAATGGTGAACAATAGTTAGCCTCAAGCTTGAATCTTGATAGAAAGGGAGTTAGAGATGGCTTTTAATTAGCCATGTGAAATTGAGCCAATAAGTTAAGAGCATACTTAGGTTGTGTAAGATAAATCCCTGAATCTGACTGTGAGATCTTGATGCTAAGGAAGTAGTGCAACAAACCCAAGTTTGTCATGTCAAATCTATCCTAGAGAGATGCCTTCACCATTGTAATAACTGATGAAGAACTCTCGATGATTAAAAGGTCATCAACATAAATAACTAGAATCAAGAGTGAGTCATCCTATCACAAAAAGTAGACATTAGGATCAGAATGGCACCCAGTGAAACCCGCTATGAGAAGGAAGGAATCCATCTTGGTGTACCATGCCTAAGGGGCCTATTTGAGGGCACGGATGGATTTCCTAAATCTGCATACTAAGGAAGAATCTTGAATAAATCCTTGCGGCTGCTCCATGTAGATCTCCTCCTCTAGGTCTCTGTGAAGAAAGGCACTCTTCACATCCATCTAGTGCACATCCCAACCATGTGTTGTGGCAATAGCTAAGGTGAGTCAGATAGAATTCATCTTTGCAATGGGTGCAAAGGTCTTTGAGTAGTCAATTCCTACCACCTATGAGAAACCCTTGGTGACCAATCACACCTTGTACTTATCAATCGACCCATCTATTGCAAACTTGGTCTAATATATCCACCTACATCAAACCATCTTCCTTCCTTTAGGAAGTGAAGTCAAGTGCCAAGTGTGATTTTTGATTAAGGAAGAATATTCTTCCTCCATAGCACTATCCCACTTATGTACTCCCAATGCCTATCAAAAAGTCTATGGATCCAAAACTGAGGCAAAGAAGGCATGTGGATCTCTCTAAAAATCCCCCCTAGTTTGTCTGTCATTTACAGGATCTCCTACCCAAGTGCTAGCACTCTCAAGTGTCTGTCTGGCCCAAAGTGGCCCAAAAGTGGGTGAGTCAGGTGCTAACTCCTCATCCTCTGACTGACTAGAGGTGGATGACTCTGCATCACTATCCTTGCTGTCTGAACTCAAAGAAGAAGAAGATGTCTTTGGCTCAAGAACTTGTTATGGCTGATCTAAATCTGATGAGGGAGAAGAAGTGCCAAGTGTTGAGTCTCTAGGACTCTCTTGAAAATGGACACTTCTCTCAATGAACAACTCATGAGTGATTGGATCTAGAAGGCGATACCCCTTAACACCATCCAAATATCCTACAAGGATGCAAGGCTTGGACTAACATTCCATAGCTTTACATTTCTTCTTTAGTATGTGGGCCATGGCTAGGGATCCAAAAACTCTAAGGTGCTCAACATCAAGTTTCCTTTTATGCCAAGCTTCAAAGGGTGTTATCCCTTTTAAAGCTTCGTGAGGAACCCTATTTTGAATGTAGCAAGCACAATTGATGGCTTCAGCCCAGTATTATGGTGCTAAGGATTTGGAGTGAATTATACAACTACCCATCTCATTCAAGAACCTATTTTTTTCATTTTTCAACCCCATTATGTGAAGGACTATAAGTGACTGTGCACTACAAATCAATCCCCTCTATGGTGCAAAACTACTCAAACCTATTATTGATATACTCCCCTCCATTATCAATTTGAATAACCTTGATGGATTTCTCACTCTATTTCTCAACAAGAGCCTTGAAGTCTAGAAATTTTTCAAACACTTCAAACTTTTGTTTGAGAAAATATATCCAAGTGTACCTAGAGAAATCATCAATGAAAGTGAGGATGTACTTGGCCCTTGTGAAAGATGGTTTGGGAAAGGGTCCTATTACATCACTGTGGACTAACTCCAAAGGTTGTGAAGCCCTCCAAGCTTTGCCTTTGTCAAATTTTGCTTTAAGATGCTTCCCAAGGGAGCACCTCTCGCAAAGTCCTTTTGAGAATTGGACACGAGGCAATCCAATGACCATGTCATGTTTTCAAAGTTACTCAAGGTACCAGTAGTTAAGGTGGCCAAACTACTCATGCCATAATTTGCTAAATCCATCTGAATGAGTCAACAATGCTGTTGGAGAAGAATCAGGTGCAAAATGTGATAAGGTATATATCCTTGCTTGGTGATCTACCCTACCCACTGCCACTGTAGTATCACTATGCAACTCCCTAATAGCCACTAAATTTGGAAAAAACTCAACTCTCATGCCCTAACCAATGTGAGTGATTTGGTACACTGATAGGATATTGGTTGAAAGAAAAGGAACACTTAGAACATTATTGAATGCTCCTCCTTCCATTTCAACTGACCCTCTCCCTGTAACAAAAACTAATGTGTCATCACCCAAACTAATTAAAGTCATGCTACAAGGCTCTAAAGATGAAAAATCAACTAGGGAAGAACCCATGTGGTGAGAAGCACTTGAATCAATGACCCATGATATTGTAGAAGCTACAGTTGCTACAAGGGCCTTGCCTTTTTCCTTATCCTTACCCTTGCCTTTTGCCTTGGTAGAATCTTGGGTAGATGAATTCTACTTGATGGACTCAGGAACACCTATGTTGGGCTTCTCTAGAAGATGAGTTAGGTGATCTATTTGTTTCTTCATGCATTTGTGTTCATCATGCCCTGTCTTCTTACAATAGGCACACTTAACCTTCTCCTTCTTAGGTTTAGCATTGGAGGAGGAAGACTCAGTGTTGTTTTTGGCAGGATTGTTGTTTTCTTTCTTCTTCTCCTGATCCTTGTTCTTTTTCTTCTTCTCCTTTGTTGAAGTCTTATTCTTACCATTTCTAGCTATCAAAGCTTCAGGTTGAGTAGAATTCATTGTGCCCATTTGGATTAGTTTATCTTGCTCCCTAGTCAAGCCGGCAATGAATGAATCCAAAGAAGGCATTTTCCATGTAGTGCCAAGGGCACTTTTTGTGGCATGGAAAGTGGAGACAAAGACTAAATAGCTTGGAACTAACTTTGTGATAATAGAAAAGATGAGTTGATCATCTTTCTTCTCTATCTTTCATTCTTTCAATTACAATCTGAGGGCCTTAAAATTAGTGAAGAAGTCTTGTAGGGTGTCAAAGTTGCTAGGACTTAGACTTATGAGTTTGTTTTCGAGCTCATGACCTCTCATCTCATCAAGCTTCCCAAATAAGATTTCTAGGGTGTCCCATATGTCTTTGGGAGTCTTTGAGGTTTCTAAATGGAAGAAAATTTCTAGAGACACAGACAAGCTCAATAATCCATAGGCTTCATCACTATGGTTGTACCACTTGACCTTTTCAGCATCAATGTTGGGTTCTACTTCAGTACCCATGGTGATCCTATACAACCCTTTACTTATAAGAATGATTGACATTTTAACCTTCCATTCATGATAGTTGAAGGGTGTTAGGATTTTAAGTTGAAAATAATCCATTTTAAGCTGAATTTAGGTGAAGTTGTGTTGATTGCAAGTTGTGAAATTATGCAGAAAGGAGAATGAAAGCAAAGATTGTAAGTGTTGAAAAATAATCACACCCCCCTAAAATTTTGAGCCCCCCCCCCAAATATGCAAGTGCATACTAAAAATACGTCAGGCTCAATCAAGAATGCGTCTTAGAGCAATCAGTGTAAGACTTTAAGCAAACAGGACGTCGAACTTAGCCAAAAATGCATCCCGAGAGACCCAAATTTTAGGCACTTTATAAACTAGTGTGTTTTTAATAAAAAAATAAGCCTACACTATGGATAATTGAAATACAAACACTTTTTCAAAAAATGGCACCCGAATTTGAGCTACCGTTTGCAAGATATTAAAGATTCAATTTCCCATAAACTAGTGTTTTTGCAAAAAAATAGCACTAAAACATTAAAAAAATGCCTGTTTTGAGAGAGAAAGTGGCCTTCCAACCACTAATTGGACTCAGCACAGAGTGAAGAATCCAAATTATGTCTTTGTGAGGGGGAATTGGCCTCCTGCCAACCCAAGCCTCACCCTTCGTCTTTGACAGGTGAAGATACAAGTTTAAATTTAAACCCCCAAATTATCAAAACTTAAAAATTGTCTAAAATACTAAATACTTAGTCAAATTGATTGATTTTTGTTTTTTGGACAAGTCAATTTTAACTAAAAAATTAAACTAAGAGACAAAATTTAATGGATTGACAAGTATTTAAGGGCCCACATGGGACGCCAAACAAGGAGAGGGGTGCCAAAGTTTGAGGAAAGAGCAAATTTAAATTTGCTGGGCAAAAAAGATAGTAGAGACACTGAATTCAAAGTAGATTAAAGGTCCAAGGAAGGCTTGAATTTAATGACTTTATCTTGAAATCATACAACAGCAAATGACTTACGTGGAGAAGGAGAAAAGGGTGCAGAGCTGGATTGAAAAGTTCCAAGGAAAGTGCACCAAGGTGGACGTAGGACTGCATTTTACCATCACACCTTTTTTGAAAGCTCCAAGATTGGCATTTTATCACCAGAAAGTGACTTAGCTATGAACCCAACCATGTTATTTCCTTCTTATTGCACAAACTCAGCATTTATGTGCTCAGATTTATCACCTGTTTTGGAATGCCGTGGTTGTAACTCCACACTTCTACACTCAAGTCTGAAACAAACTCTTATGCAGATCTTGAACACCATGAGACTTTCAACACCATGCTTAGAGGATCATGATTACAGTCCTGCATGTATATGGAGAGACTAAACAAGCCATGGAAGGAACAATAGCATGGAGAACTAGCAATATCTCTCAAAAATTTTCAAATTTCACAAAAAAATGCCTTAACAAAGCTCTAAATTTCAATGAAAGCAATAGAAAAATAGACAACCAGTTACTGGGGTGGCTCTAATACCATATCAGAGGATTCACCAAGGTCTAAATAATGAGGATGCATGAGTCGTGGTTACACAGGATGAAGCAAGTGAATACCACAAAATGCTAAAGTAAATGAAATCAAACAAGAGACAATTACATAGACAATTTGGAGAAAAGCCAATATTCCATTAATGTAAGATGTCCAAAGTGAAGAATACATATAGGAGAGCACATAAGTAACTCCTCCACAAAAGGTGGTCAAAGCACCCCAAGAATAGACTGTAACTCCTCCATGAAAGGTGTTGACAGGGTGCTAAGAATAGAGAAGTAACTCCCATACCCAGAATAGCTGGTCAAAAGAGTTACTTATGACATTCTTATGACACCTATGACACATCTATGACACACATCTCCACATAAGCTAGCCTATCCCATGAATGTAGGAAAACTCCATGTATGCACAAATATATAATTTCCCTAATTAAATAATAGGGAAAAATAAAAACCTACAGTAACAAGGATATTTTTAAAAATTTCATGGATTTCCATGTTTTTCAAGAAGATTGAGGTGTTTACACCATTAAGCTTTCATTAATAATGGTAGTTAACAAGTGAAGGTTATAAAAGGGTAAATGGTAGACTCACTTAGGTTACCAAGCTTATGATAATCCAAGACTTAGTGTAGACTTAATGAGAAACCAAAGAGTCAAAGCAAGAAAAACCTTGTCACAGTGATAATTTGAGCAATTTGAGTCCTTTAGAGTGAATAGAGGCACATAAAAAGAGAGTGCATTCATGTTGAAGACTAGTGTGAATGATTGAAGAAATATTAGTAAATATAACTACATTGAACTAATAAGTGATCGCCTAGGCTACCATTAATAGCTGGCAAAGCTTAGAGCTAAGAAAATAGTCATAGACTCCACAATTATTAAAAACATTGGTCACCATTAAAGGCTTTAGGAAGACACACCTCTCAAGGTTTAATACTAGTAGATTTGGAATGGTGAAGAAGAGGAAGGAAACAAGCTCTGTGCTGGCAAAACTAGAACCCAAGTGAGTAAACATTATTGAGGAAGCATCTACTACTAAGACAAAGGTGAAGATAGTTGAGGCAGTTAGAATTATGATGGTGGATATCGAGGTACTAACAAAAATGTCATATCAATATATGTAGTTCCCATCAGGGGTATCAATAGGAGAACCATGGAACTCCTTTGTGCATATATTCTATTTGAAAGAGTGCAACCACTAGACATCAAGCTATTTCCAAGACTTGACATAAGACTAGATGGTAGATATGGGGTGCAAGACCCCAGATGGCAATGATTTTTTTGATGTCTCAATTTGGGATAAGCTAAAATCCTTGGGTGCAACTCAACTCTATGAGTTACCTTTATTTAGAAAGCCCAAAGAACTCATTCAATTCCTTATCTCATGCATCCACAAGGACCATGTATACTTCATAGGTCAATGTATGAAGATATCTATATGGATGATAAAATGAATAACTAGGCTTCCAAACATTGATAGAGACATCCATTAGTTGATGTATGATGATGAAGAGGTGGATCACATCATGAATCTCCTAAATTAATTTAAGGGGGTCTATACATTCCCAATAAACAAATACGAGGACCCCAACATGAGGGAAATAGTGCACCTCATGAGCTTAAAGTTATGTCCTAGTGGTAGGTGGATAGATGTGTCCAAGGTATATCTCTACCTAGCCTACCATATGGTGTAGGGCACCCAGTTTAATATCATGTATTTCATTACCAAAGAATTGACCAAGAATGCACTTGAATGCCACAATGCCAAAAGAACCTTTAGGTGGGGCTCCATCCTCATCTTAATCATAATGGAAGAGATCAAGATACATAATAGAAGTGAGTATAATTTGTGGGTGTTCTACGAACACCACAAGTCCCCCATGTAGAATTACAAAGACTACACCTACCCCACCACCTTCAACCCAAAATATAATACTCATGTAATGCACTAGTGCGAGTAGTACATTGAAGCTTTTGGACTAAAGTGGAACATTCCTTAAGGGCTTCCTGTGAGCATGTTTAGGATGATGAATTTTTTCATGATATAGCACTACTATGTCATGTGCTTGACACTAAAGGATGAGAATAAGTTGGGATAGTTTAATCTCCCTTTTTTCTTCTTGATAGAATACTTTCAAGATGTGATCCATTAGATCTTTAATGCGTAGAGGATAGACATCCCAATCAAGGAGCTAAATGTAACAAGCCAAAGAATGTGGTGCAGGTTTCCCTATGTAGATGGAAGCATGACTAAAGATGAAGAAGATGCCTCAGATTACATAACCATCAATTTAGTCCAAGAGGTCACCATCCTTTGATTCATCCATAGGATCTACTATGTAATGATTCCAAGGAAGGAGTCTAGTGCCAAGTTTAGTGCTAAAAGGAGAAGAGACCCCCCAGTCCAAGTGGAGATGAAGGGACCCCAGCACCCCATGAGAAGAAAAAGTCCCCAAAGAAAAAGAAGGTGGAGACATTAGAAGAAATTAAGAAGTGGCTAAAACTAAAGATCACTTCAGAAGGGAAAACATCTACCTTAGAGTCATCCAATAATCACATAAAGTTCACGCATAAATCCTCCCCCAGCATAAAGGAGAAAATAAAGGGAAGGTTCCCTCTTTAGCACCCAAAATTATCATATATAAAGAAGATAAGCTAAAGGAGTCTAAGGAAGAAGAGTGGGGTGGGGAAAATTTATTTTACCTGAGGATGAGGAGTCCTCATCAAGTGAATAACCCCCTCCCCTCCACCTCAAATTGAGCCAAAAAAGCCCAGACAAAGATTGAAAAGACTTTGCTCTAGTGAGGCTGAAACACAAAGGGCAAATGAGATGAGAGAGAAGAAAGAAGAAATGGCTAAGGTAGGGGTGTTAGATGAAGTGATTCAAATGGTGGAGGTCATATAAAAATGGTAGGAGGAAGAACACAAGGCATAGGAGGTGAATGAAAGAAGGAAGGAATAGTAGATAGAAAAGGAACCTGAGGAGGTAACCCACTCAAATGTGCCATTAGAAGAGGATTTGTAGTGCCAATGGAAGGCCATGGGCCTCGACTAAGGCCATATTGATGTAGCACTAAAATTACACTAAAGGTGTGAATAAATGAGATCTAAGGGCATGTCCTAGATTGAAATAAATTAGATAGAGGCTGAGGAAATAAGTGAGAGAGAATAAATACACAACACAAGCCATGAAGAGAAATGTTGAAAAAGAAAAGGCTAAGAAGTAAGTAGTAAGAAAGGCCAAAGTAGAGAAGGCCAAGATGAGGGTGAAAGAAGATAAAGTGGCTCACGATGAAAGGGCATGCATAATAAAGGAGAGGGAAAAGAATAAGGGTCCCACTAGCATGAAATCAAAAGAAGATAAACTACTAAATCAATGCCTAGCACCTCCACCAAGATAGTAGAGGAAGCTGCTAAACATGTGCACCCTGACTCTGAAGGGGTACCTAAAGATAAAGAAGGCAATACTGGTGCCTCCAAAAATCAAATTAAGGAAACAGGGCCATGATAGGAAGAAATGAATGAAGGGAGAAGCCTACAGAATAACCCCTATAAGAGTAACATGATGGTGGGTCTATCACTAAATAAAGATAAGGAGAAAGAGAAGGATAAGATGAGAAAAGAGAAAAAGAGCAAGAATAAGGGAAAAAAGATAAAGACACTAGGTCAGGCACTAGTGCCAATGAGGAAGAACAGATGGGTGAAGATGACGAATATGAGCCCAAAAATAGGAAAAGGGCACAGTAGGATTTCAAGGAGGATGATGAATTATACATGATGGAGTGTATGCCTTCAAAAATTTCTATGATCCTAACATACCACTAGGTCTCTTGGGTGTTATATTAGCTACATGGATGAGCCTAAATTTGAGGTTCTAACAAAGGTAATCTGGTGCACCAATAGCTTGAATAAGGGTATGATTATCATCTACTAAATCCCCATGATATGAACCCTATGCACTCTATAAATGAACTAATCAAATGGCATCCTTGATGGTGTGTAAGAACATCATTAATGATGTTCATGCCAATAGTTAGAGAAAGATATCAAATGACATGGAGGAATAAATTAAGGCAACAAATCTCAAGCTCAAACAATTGATAGACCATGTAGAAGAGGTAGAGCCATCCCTCCTAGATGGTGTAGATACCTCTAATATGAAGGAAGTTGATTACATCTACATGCTCATAGAAGCACTGATACCAAGGATGAGATCAACACTAGAAAAGAAACAAGACCCCTATGAGGACTTATGAGGATATTTAAACAAAAACATGGACATGGTTGAAGACATCTTCGATAAGCTTGGAAAAGGCCCTAAGGAAGCAAAAAAAAAAAAAAAAAACTTTACCAACTAGGTAGAGGTCATTGACATGTGCCTCAAAAAGGCAAAAGAAGAGAAGGATGCTTTGATCTAACACTCCATGGTAACTAGGACTAAGCACATGTAGGTGATGGCTAAGTTCAACTCACTTAGCACTTAGTTGAAGACTTAGGATTAAGACTTGGAGGTGATCTTATGTGCCTTCCAAAAAAAGGCTAGTGAGTAGGGGATATATTGTATGGTGGGGTGAAGTGTGTGAAAGAAAGGCTAAAAGCCTTTAAAAAGGAATTAGAAAGCATGAATGTGATTAAACTAGAGGCCACATCCACTAAAGTGGATGACATCATTAAAGAGATTAGGGTCACCATCCAAGGCTTTAAAATTTTTAAAGAAGACTTAAAATAGGGTGTGCTCAAATTCTACATACCTAAGGCACTTAAAGACTAGTCTGGGGTAGACTATAATTTTTTTATGGGGTAATGTTGGGCCCCCTTTTGTAGAACATATGTGGACCATGCCAACTAGACCAATCTTAGCATGAGGTGACCCTTAGAGTGGTTTCTCTCCCCTTTTTATACATTTTGGCACCATTTAGACAAGTCCCTATGGATTCCATGCCAGCTGACAGGTAGTTGCATAGCACTAAAATTCATAAAGACATCCCTGCTAAATGTAGACACCTAAAATAGGCCACTGATAAATTCCAATCAAGATTTTGGCTAGTTTCCATCTAAAATGCACAATTTGGCCTAAAAACACTAAAACATGCTAAATGATTTGAAAATGACATATTTAAGTGATGATTTTGGCTAGGGTATCCCTAAGTAGGGAAATGCAATTTATGGGCAAGCTATCTTTGATCAGTCCATTTTGAGTTAAAATGCCAAATTTGCACCCATGTGCTCTGAACTGCTCTTTCCTATCAAATCTTTTACAAAAGACTCGTGCCTTTGTTATTTGTTTTTGACAACATCCTAAATGGGAATACGCATCCAAGACACCTAATGTGTACTTTCAATTCCAATCCAGTCAAATTTAGAACTGATAACAAAGCATTCTAATCAATTTGAGTTATTTGTGCATAAAGTGCTTAATCATGTTTAAGAGCCAATTAACCCTAATCAAGGCATAATAAAAAAATTTCCTGAAAACTTGATGAATACTTTGTTTTGGAAATGAATATTGAATATCTACATCATCAAGTGACCTCATTTCTTAGGAAGACATCCCTAGGCCATAAATGCCACAAATATCAGGATTCATGCCCTCCATACCTCATCAATGCCTTCCATGATGCCCTCCATGCCTCTTAATTGCCCCTTCTTCCAATGCTATGATGAGGATAATTAAAAAATTAATTCCAAAAATTGAATTAATCCTCAACCACACATCTTAATCTTGAGATGGATGGTTCAAGTTGATTCTAATTAAATCTAAAAATCTATAAATAAGAGGCCTCATGACATCATTTAATAAGCTTAATTAGTGCATAGTTATAATGTAGGATTGGTTCCAAAAATCTTCAAACAACTAGTGGTATAATGCCAAATTGATTCTAAGCCAGGCTAAGCCATAAGCCAAAGGTGCCAAGGAGAGATGAAGGTTGTCAAGTTTCCATTGCCAAAGACTTCACAAGCACAAGCTAAGCAAGTCGCTACTACAAAGGTAGTTGGAGCATCCAAGGAAGGTGAAAGAACTCTTGTATTTGATTCCTTGCTTTTTAGTTGTGCTTATCATTTTTTTTGTTAACTAAGCTCTCCCTAATGTCTAAGCCTAGATATGTTATGTTATTAGTGTGTTTATTTTATCATGTTTTCATTTTAGAACTAAAACCATACTAACCATCCTCTCTTGATTCAAATTCCTAAATCACATAATGGCATGCCTAGTGGGACAAGATGCATCCCACGCATGGAGATCTTTGTGAAAATTTAAAAAAGTCATTTTGAGCCTTTAAAAATATTTAAAATTGATTTTCTAACTTTATTTTGCCATTTTTGATTGCCACAATTTTTACACAGTAATCAACATCAGCAAAAATACCAACATCGATTACTTAGGCTTAACTAATGTCGGTCAGTAGAATTGACATCAGTTAGATCTTGGTTCTCCATAATCGATGTTGGTGGTATTGACCAACATCAGTCACTGTGTTTTTTCTAAAAACATAGACCTAAGACCTATGTTTTCAAAGTTTTTTGTTTCAAACTCAAAAGGGCTTCAAAGCTAAAGGACATGCTCACAATTTTACTATAGGACCAAGTAGGATATTTTCTCAAAACATGTTTAAATCAGTTTTTCATGCTTAAAATTTGATTAGGAACTTTGTTTTGGTGTTTAACAAGGAATTTTTAAATGTTTTTGGTAAATGTTTTTCAAATTTTAAAACTAAGACCAAGGGGTCAAATGAACACCACCAAACATTTTATTTGGGATTAAAATTAAACACACTTGTCAATTTTTATTTGCAATAGTTGTTTAATCAAATCTTGTTTGGCAAAAAGAGGAATGTTGCATGTATGCTCTTTCACTTGTCCCCTATAGGGAACCCTTGGAATCAAAAGTGCCATTCCTATTGCAAGTAGCATATTCCAAGGCTTAGAAAGAAAGTCATCTAAAGCACTCCCTTAAAACTCATCAAAGTTTGGGTGATCTTGAAAATGACCCTAAAGTCTTTCTACTTTCATGCATTATTTATTTATGCATCTTGGCTTGTGTGGGGGACTTCATCACCTTTCACAAGTTCTTTAAGGAAGCTTTGAACTAGGGTTTCATCTCCTAGTATTGACTTCACATTACTCCTTTAGAGTTGCACAAAAGATGTAGTGGCACTTTAGACATCGCACTACACTGAGTGAACAACAAGATGTAGTGGTTGCAAAAAGGACAAGACCTTTTTGAAACAAGCTGAGTGATACAGACCCAAAATCCATGCTTTTATTTTGCATTATTTGGCATGAAATTCATTGTTTAAATGATTCCCCTAGATTTTTTATAAACTTGTTAGATTTTAGACAAATCCCCACTTGTCGCAGAAGTATTATTGGTGTAAGGTGCACCTCAAGGTCCATGTTATAGTATTATTATTTGAGAGAAGGTGGGGTGTAAAAACCCTACTATATAATGCACATTTAATTTTGGATGAACACTTAAAATCCTCTCAAATGATGTATATTGATGGATTCCAATAGTACCAAGCAACCTTGTCAGTTTAGGATCTAAGGGCGATAATTAGTTGGTCTTGTCCTAGTTTAAAGTCTTGTGTGGAGTCAAAAACTTGGTGTAAACAAACAATCCAAACCAAACACATGGTCCTCATTTTCCTTTGAACAAAGAGACATTATGCGGCCCATGTGAGATCATCAATTTGTCTTGTTTAAAGTTCATTAAAATCCTGAGAGTCATATCATCCACTTTGGCATAGTTATGCTTCCCAATTAAGTCTAGACCTTTATCGAAGTTATTTAAGTCCTTCACTTATAATCTAATTTCAGAATTATACCTTTACAAGTTCATAGGGTTGATGTGTTAAGTGGGTTAGCCATTTACACTAAACTTGAGGAAACTTAGGTTTAATTTACAATTTAGGTTGAAGGCCATTTAAGACTCGTAATCATTATCATCACTTGATAGACTTAAGCCATTTTGTGCTAAAAACTTGCACTTTAAGTCTATATACCACAACATTTTGAGTCAAGAAAGGTAGTTTTATGCTGTCAAAATTATGGAAAAATGTCCATTCCTTAGTATTTGAAACAAACTTTTTTATCATAAAATTTGGATAGTATAGTGTCATTATGTTTCCCAAATCATTTCAAACTTTATTTCATATACCCTTTTGCATATAATTTCAAATCTATTTTCATATGTTCAGACTGATCCAAGTTTAGTTTTGATCCTTTGTCTAAAGCACAATTATACTATTCACCTTTATCTAGTCTATTTGTCACAAGAACCAAGTTTTATGCCATTATTTATGAGAAAATAAACTATTTCTAAAATGCCTTTTAATTTAGACCTTATACCTAGTTGACCAAGTTCATGTGCAAGAATCAAACTCCTAGTGTCTGTTTGAAGTGTTTTAAATTTGTTAGATTAAAACTTTCATCTATTTTCAAAGTCTAGATTTTGACGTCGTTTGGACAAGAGTCCTAACACATGCCTTGTTTGAGCCTAGCTTTTGACGTCACATTTGGCCAAAAGACCTAGAAACTTTTAAATTCCTAGATTAGGCTTATTTGAAACACTTCAACCTTAGAGTTTGGTATTATTTACTTGCTTACCTTTGTGTGAATAGTGAAATGTTAGATATTTTACGCTAGCTTGTGTCCTCACATATATTTGAATAAACCTTTTGATCCTTTTGACAAATCTAGACCAAGTTGAAGGCATCATTTATTTTAGATTTTACCCTTTTTAGAGTTTGTAGAAATCTTTGACCTTTTATCACAAAACATTAACTATGGATCCCAACATGTATTCCTACACTTATAGTGGACTCATGTATAATCTAAGGATTAGTAATGTAGTTTCACAATAAAAAATGGTGCAAGACCCCTATGTGGATAACATTACTTATGAGATGGATTATTATCCCTCTTATAGTAATTAATTAGGGTCACAAAGTCAAGATCCATTGGCTAACTATTTGGTTAACACACCACCTTACACAGAATAAGACCAAGAACAAACCACACAATACTTAGTTACAATACCTGTATTGGATGAGCCAATACTTCAATAGACATATACTACTAATATAGCTTCCTCATATGATCCATTTTTATTTGAGCAACATTTATTAGAGAACAAAGATGATATTTTTATTAGAGCCATAGAGGTAGGGGCTAAGTTTGCAACAAACTTCCCCCATGAAAATTTACCAAGTCTAGTAAGAGTTTCCCATAATATCATTTATGATCAATGGGCTTCTTCTAACAATCATATGGATCTATTCCAAACAATGTACCAAGACCCCAATATATCCAATCGAGGCAAAAAAATCATGGAAGATCACTTTAACAAAATGCAAGTAACATACCAAACCTACCTAAATTTAGCACATGATTTCAATCAGATGAACATGGTAGGTAAGCCTCTCATTGACCTAGTTCCTTCAATAGGAGTGTTGATGTAATTAACTAGACAAGAGAATCTGAGTTTTGACCCATTTGTATAAACCACTTCAATATATAACCTAGTGCAAATGCCCATTATTGAAGAAGTGCCTTCAACCTCTACACTGAATAGTGAGCCAAATGTAGTGGAAAATGTGTAAATAATTCCTAATCTTGGTCAAAGTGGTACTAATGCATAAATAACTAGCCAACAACATGTACCTATAGTTAATCCCATGAGTAGATCATCATACTAAGGAATAGGAATTTTTGTACCCAACCTCAACTAGCTACTTCCTCAAGTATACAACCTATAGGAATAGATAATCAAACAATATATAATGTTACACCTCAATGATAGAATGTGATGAATCCTACTCCCCCTCAATAAGTAGGGAGTGGTATTCCACAATAATAAACATAATCTAGTGTATCAATGTAACAAAGGATAAATACATTTCCACCTCAATTAGGGGCAACTAATTTACCACCTCACTAGGTAATGATGAACATACCTCTTCAATCGTAGACTAATATGCCAATTCAAAACCAAGAAATGACTAGTCAATATCATGCAAATATTGGTTAGTGATAAATGTTGAATCTACAACATGATTTCACTTCTTCATAAGGATTCATGCAATAAGGAGGTCCCTATGTTTTTCAAGTACCTACTAGACAACCATTGGTTCAAAATGTGCCACAAATTTAGAGACAAGATCTTGGTCGACAAATTCCTACTCAATAGCAAGGTTTGATTAGTAGGTAACATGTCCCTTTTCAACCACAGTAGGCACAATATAATTATATCCCTCCATCCCAACCACAAAACCCTCCAAGTCAAACCTTTATTATCAACCCAAACTAGAATATTATGTAACCAAATGTCCAATTTTAGATATATCCCAATCTAGGTATGTGTATTCATATTCTTGCTTCATTCCCCAACCAAGCCAATGTACCCCAATAGGTGTCTCCATCATACCCTAGTCAAAGTGTCCCATTTGTGACCTCCCAACCATTTACCCAAACCAATATTCTCCCTCAAACCAATATCCCTTCTATTTTCCTATCCCAAGAATTGTAATAGATAAAGGATGTAATTTATACCATTCAGGTGAGGAAGTAGACTAAGAAGTTCAAATTGGATGACCTATGTTCCTATCCATTCAACATGGAGTATTTGTAGATATCATTTCCTCTAGGATACGAACCACCCAAATTTGATAAGTATAAAGGGAAAGGTGACCCTAAGGCCCATTTGATATAATTTTTTATCGCAGGTCAACTAGTGGCATATAATGACATATAATTTTTTCTATTGTTTCCAAGAAGCCTAGCTAGACAAGCCTTGGAGTGGTTTTTAAAGTTGCCCAAGAATTTAGTAACAAAATTTGATGATCTTTCTAATAAATCTATGTAGCACTTTTCTTATAATCTTGAGCATGAGATTTCATTAGTGGACCTGACACAAACAAAGCAAAAAAATGGGGAGAGTTTTGCAAGTTATTTACATTGATAGAGAGCCCTTGCAAGCTGTTTCACCCACAATTTACTAGATAAATAATTAGCTATTATGTTTACCAAAAATCAAGAATTTAATTAAAAATATATTAGAGAATGGGGAGATAAAACTATATAATGGTGCTTCTACTTCCAATCAAACTCTTAGGATCTATCAAAACCCCTTTCCCCAACATAAAAATCAACAACAGTGGAATGATCAACAACAACAATAATGGCTAGTGCAATAGCAAAATCAATAGTATCAAAATCAAAGGCTGAATTAGAAAAACCAATAAAATTAGTAGTAGAACCCAAAATAATAGAATAATGGACAAAACCAAGGTCAAAATGGTAACAACCAAAAAACCTACCATGTAGCTGCACATGACTACAATAGGTTTGTAGGTCATATTACAGTGGGTAGTGTTAATACCATCTCCATTAATCCTAAACCAAACACTAATCAACTTAAAACATTGCTAAACAAAAATATTCAGCCAAATCACATGGATAATCCTTCTTTGACCTGGGAATGTATACAAGCAAACAAATAAACTAGAACTCCCACTTTTGGATCTTATAGTGATAACTAATTCTTACCACGTGACCACATGCAAGTGCACCAACAACCAAGACTTGTCCTATCTAGTCCCACACCATTTCCAATATCAATTAGTAAAAATGGTCTAGTATTTAATCTCAATTGTGCAATCACAACTTAGAGGTCAAAGATTACTATCCCAGGCCCATAACCATCCACCATTTTGCCTATCATCTAACCAATTGTTTATCCTTAGAATAAACCATTCACTACTGACCAAGACAAGAAGTTTGATATTATTTGATAACCAATTCACTACTGACCAAGACAAGAAGTTTGATGTTGATAGTGAAGCAGAGTCTGATCCTTGGAATAAACTAATTTATTTGATAACAAAGCCATTTTTACCCTTACCTAAGCCATTCATCATAAACCATTTCCATTATATTATCCCCAACTGATATATTGGGACCAACAAGAATCTCATCTACCGATATATGAGTTCTAGAATGATGAGGCATTCTATGATTTCTTAGGCCTTAAGACAATGTTCTATTGGGAGATCACAAATTAGGATTCTTAATCACATTGAATCTTGCAGCCTATTTTGGAGAGCAAGTGAACACCCTTAGCCAAAAATAAATAAGTAAAACATTGAGGTCCCAAAGTAAAAACCTCTTTGAGGCACTTTTTGACTAGGGAAAAAGTAAAGATAAAGGTTAGTCTAGTGGTAAAAACCTATTTTAGGTGCCATTAGATGGGGGTATTTATTCTTCTTCAAATTTAGACCAAGAGATCACCAATGATGAACTTACCTACAGATCTAAGTTCAGTTTTGAGCAAAAATAAGTATTTGATCAAACTCTCTAAGAATTTTTGATTGTTTTTGTTACATGGACAAATCTCCCATTAGGAGACTCAGATTCATCATGCCTAGGAGAAGTTGAAGAGCAAGTCCTAATAGAGAACCCTGACATAGTCCAATAGTTCAAGTCACTACCTACTATCCTAAAAGATAGTTTGACCCTTCTAGTTGAAGATATAATAGAGGTAAACATCGGGACTCTATTGGACCTAAAATGGATAATATTAGGTGCATCCCTCACTGAGGAGGAATGTGACATTTTTATAGCTCCGTTGAGAGAGTTTGTGGATATTTTTGCATGGGCCTATTCTGACATGCCAGGATTAGACCCCACCTTGGTTTTGCACCACCTTGTGGTTAATCTTGATGCCAAATTGGTAAAACAAAATCTCTGTAAGATTCATCCTCACATTGTTGTATTAGTAAAGAAAGAGTTATAAAAACTCTTAGAAGTAGGATGTATTTGATCCATTGACTACTCTAAATGGATCTCTAATATTTGACCTGGTAGTAAAAAGCCTAATGGGATTAGAATTTGTACTAATTTTTGAGACATTAATAAAGCTTGTCTTAAATATGATTTTCCCTTGCCTAATATCAACATGATCATTGATTCCATGGTAGGTTATGAAATTATTTCACTTATAGATGGACTTTTTGGATACAATCAGATCAAAATAGTGCTAGAAGATCATCATAAAATAACACTCACCACTTCATGAGGAATATTTTGCTATCAAGTGATGCCATTTGGTCTTAAGAATGTGGGAGCTACATATCAAAGAGCCATGAATGTCATATTCCATGATATGATGCATGATATTTTGAGTACTATGTTGATGACATATTATGAAAATCTAATACTAGGGTTGACCATCCAGTAGTGCTACGTAAAATATTTGAAAGACTACAAGAGTATAAAGTCAGACTAAATCCAAATAAATGTGTGTTTGGTGTAACTTCAAGCAAATTACTTGGATTCATCATGTCTTATAAAGGTATTGAAGTTGATCGAGCTAAAGTCCATGTTATAACTGAGATGCCACCACCAACTAATTTGAAGCAACTCTATAGTTTGTAGGGTAAGATCTAGTCCATTCAATGATTCATCTCTCAGTTAGCAAACAAGTGCCATCCATTTACACACCTTTTAAAAGGAGTTTTATTTCACTAGGATGATCACTACTAAATAGATTTTAAAAAACTCAAAGATTATCTTATTAATTTTCATGTTTTATTACCTCCTATGCTAGGAAAACCATTCTTGTTATACCTATCAGTTACCAACCATGCCCTAGGGGCACTCTTGGCTCAACATGATGACAATGGAAAGGAGCATGTTATTTACTACCTAAGCCTTACCTTGGTTACATATGAACATAACTATGCACCTATTGAAATAACTTGTCTATCCATAGTTTTTATAGCTTAGAAACTACATCATTACATGTTGAATAATAAAACTAGGGTCATTTCAAAAGTATATTTGCTCAAGTATATATTATCTAAAATAACTTTGCAAGGCAGAATGGCTAAATGGATCATGCTTCTTAGTGTGTTTGAGATAGAGTATGTCAATTAGAAATCAATCAAAGGATAAGTTCTTACAGATCAAATTTTTGAAGCACCTCTCATGGACACACAACCACTCAAGTTTCCATTTCTTGATGAATCCATCATGACCATTATTGATACACCCCTTGAGGAGTAGCCTTGGAAGCTATTGAGTTGTGGAGCTAAAAGCTTCACCAAATGAGTATATTGCAGGTTGCTAGAGTTACACAGTCACCGACATCAATCAGGAGCGACCGACGTCAGTCAGGAGTTGACTGGGAGATGCCAGCATCGATCATGGATCGGCTGACATCGGTCATATGCAGACAGGTAGGGACCGATGTCGGTCACCTGTGTGTTCCCAAAATTCTATTTTCATGGATGAACAGATTGTTTGCATGATAGGATTAAGTGTTAGTCTTAAGTCCGCATCTCTATCTTTAGTAGGACTATTTTGAGCCCTTGATTAGGAGGTGCATCTAATGGTTATGAATGCATAGCTCATGTTTCCTAATATTATATATAGGATTAGATCTCCATAGCTTATTGTAGAATAGTATTGTAAAATATATGTGTATCATTCTAGGTTGTTGGAATTGATTGTAATTGAGAGAGAGAACTCTTGAGGGAAAGAGATCTGGAAAGTGTTTGGCTTCTTCATTGTATTTCCTTCTGGAAGAGTTTAATACAAGTTTTTAGGGTGGTTTCTTATATCTCTTATTCTTTGTTGTTTCTGATTCTAGTTACTTATCATTTTGTTTTAATTCCGTGTTTACTTGCTTTCATAATAGTAATCAACTTTGTTGGTTGATCTCCAACAAATGGTATCAGAGCTTGGTTAGTGATACCAACAAGTGCTATCAGAGCTCAGGTTGACTAACAAGTGTTTCAGATCTGGTTAGTGTGTATTGATTACAGGCTACTCACAAGGGTTTTTGTTTGAGTGGGAGAAGCAACGGCAGAAGAAAGTAAACTGAGAATGGAGAAGTTTAATGGCAAGAATTACCAAGTATGGAGAATGCAGATAGAAGATTATCTATATCAGAAAGATCTATACTTACCATTAGGTAGAGTTTCAAAGAAGCCCACAGACATGGAAGATGAAGAATGGGAAGTTCTTGATAGAAAGGCTCTTGGATCTATAAGATTGAGTCTGGCATCTACTGTGATATCTAATTTATCACAAGCAAAGTCAATGGTAGAGTTAATGACTACTTTAGCAAATTTATATGAAAAACCTTCAGCTTCAAATAAGGTATTCTTATGAAGCAGTTATTTAATTTGCAAATGCAGGAAGGTGGATCTGTATCTAATCATCTAAATGATTTCCATGGAATTGTAAATTAATTAAATTCAGTCAAAATAGTTTTTGATGATGAAATTAAAGCTCTATTAATCTTATGCTCTTTACCTGAAAGTTGGCATAGCTTGGTAATGGTAGTTAGTAATACTGCATCTACTTCAAATATTTTAAAAGTAGATGATGTTGTTAGTGTAATCTTGAATGAAGAAATTTGCAGGAAAAGCACAGAGGAAACATCAGGGAACGCTTTAAGTTTTGAAAGCAAGGGAAGACAAAAAGAGAAGGGCAAGCATAGGAGATCAAGGTCTAAGTCAAAGATGAGAGGTAGATCCAAATCCAAAAATGGCAGGAGGATAGCTTGTTGGAATTGTGGAAAGATAGGGCATATAAGCAAAGATTGTTGGTCAAAACCTAAAGAAGACAATCAGCATGAAGGTAAAGAAGAAGCAAAAGTTACAGGTATTGTTGCACAAGATGCTCTTATATTCTCTTTGCATAATAATATAGAATCTTGGGTTTTAGATTCTGGTGCCTCTTTCCATGCAACCCCAAATAGAGAATATTTTAGTGATTATGTCCATAGAGATTTTGGAATAGTTTATTTAGGGGATGATGAGCCTTGTAAAATTGTTGGCAAAGGAAAAGTGCAGCTAAAAATGTAGAATGGCATCACATGGGTGTTGAGAGATGTCATGCATGTTCCCAGCCTGAAGAGGAATCTAATTTCTGTAGGAAAGTTAGGGGATGAGGGTTGTACAATAACTCTCATAGCTGAATCTTGGAAGGTTTCCAAGGGTGCACTTGTATTGGCCAGAGGTAAGAGAGTAGGTACTCTCTATTTATGTAATTATATTACTGGTAATTCTCCTTCTGTATTATCTACTTCAGATGTAGATGCAAAGTTGTGGCACCAGAGGCTTGGCCACATGAGTGAGAAGGGAATGTTTATTCTTAATTCAAAAGGTAACCTTTCAGATTTGAAAAGCATAGATCTAGATTTTTGTGAGCACTATATTTTTGGGAAACAGAAGAGAGTGAGTGTTCTCAAGACTAGGTCAACAAAGAAGAAGCACAAGTTAGAGCTTGTTCATACAGATGTGTGGAGACCAACTCAAGTTGCTTCTATTAGAGGATCACAGTACTATGTTTCTTTCATAGATGATGCTAGAAGAAAGGTATGGGTCTATTGTATAAAGAATAAATCTGATGTTTTTGACACTTTTAAGATTTGGAAAGCTATGGTTGAGAATGAAATAGGCAGGAGATTGAAGTGCCTTAGATCTGACAATGGTGGTGAGTTTTGTAGCTATAAGTTTAATTGGTATTGTTATATGCATGGAATACGTAGGCAAAGGATGGTTCCAAGGACACCTCAGCAAAATGGAGTTGCTAAAAGGATGAATAGAACAATAATGGAGCGTGCACGATGTATGAGATTGCATGCTAGTTTGCCCTTAGAGTTTTGGGCAGAAGCTGTAGAAACTACAGTTTACCTAATTAACAGAGGACCCTCTATAGCTCTGGATGGTGGAATTTCAGAAGAGGCATGGACAGGTAAAAAGGTAGATCTCTCATTTCTTAAAGTTTTTGGTTGTGAAGCTTTTATGCACATTGACAAGGAAAAAAGAAAGAAGCTGGATGCTAAGTCTATGAGGTGCACATTTATTGGTTATGGCTCTAGAGATTTTGGATTCAAGTTTTGGAATCTAGGAACTAACAAAATAATTAGGAGCCATGATGTTGTTTTCAATGAAAAAGTGATGTATAGTGATCAGCTCAAGAAGCTAAATCAATTTGAGTAGAGCAATGGTGAATTGGACGAGGTGACAGTCCAAAATGAGCTCATGGGCAAAAATAATCATAGATAGGAAAACACAAAGACTGATGTCGGTCATGAAGGAACTGACGTCGAAAATATAAGAACCGATGTTGGTCAGACAGTGACCGATGTCGATTAGGTAAGAACTGATGTCGGTCATGTGGAATCGACATCGGTCAGTTACAGGCCTGGAGGTGACTGAGGTTGGTCACTATCAAAGAGTTTGGGCAGACAGGGTGTTGTGAATGAGTCTTAGATGCCCATCAGGAGGTTAAAAAGGGTAAGTAAACCTCCAATTCAATATTCCCCTTCATTATACTATTTATTGCTTACTGATGGTGGAGAACCAGAGAGTTTTGATGAAGCAATACAAGTGGAATCCAAGAATCAGTGGGAGCTAGGCATGAATGAGAAAATTGATTCCTTGAAAGAGAACCAAACGTGGGATTTGGTTGAGTTGTTAGTAGGAAATAAGACACTAAAGAATAGATGGATCTATAGATTGAAGGAAGGTGAGAATGGATAGATGAGATATAAGGCCAGGTTGGTAGTGAAAGGATTTACACAAAAACTAGGTATTGATTTTGGTGAGATTTTTTCTCCTGTAGTTAAAATGACTTCTATACAGACTGTATTGTCTTTAGTTGCTATTGAGGATTTGCATCTTGAGTAGCTTGATGTTAAGACAATGTTTCTTCATGGAGATTTGGATGAAGAAATATATATGGATCAGCTGAAAGGATTTGAGATCAAAGGTAAGGAGAAGTTAGTGTGCAGATTGAAGAAAAGCTTGTATGGTCTCAAGCAAGCTCCTAGACAATGGTATTTGAGATTTGACAGGTTTATGATTGAGCATGGCTATAGTAGATGTTAATCTGACCATTGTGTATATTTTAAGAGATTGGATAATGGTAGATATATTATTTTGTTGTTGTATGTAGATGATATGCTGGTTGCAGGATCACACATGCAGGATATCTCTGAGCTTAAGGTGAAATTAGCTCACAAATTTTCCATGAAGGATTTGGGAGAAGCAAAGAAAATCCTTGGCATGAGTATTAAGAGAGATAGGAAAAATCACAGGTTGATTTTGTCTCAAGAGGATTATGTGAACAAGGTGTTGAAATAGTTCAATATGCAGGATGCAAAACCAGTAAGCACACCTATGGCTGGACATTTCAAGTTGAGTAAAGAACAATGTCCTAATTCACATGATGAGGTAGATTAAATGAGGAAAGTTCCATATGCTTCCGTAGTTGGGAGCTTAATGTATGCAATGGTATGTACTAGACCGGATATTGCCCAAGCAGTGGGAGTTGTAAGTAAGTATATGGCCAATCCAGGGAAGGAACACTGGAAAGTAGTTCAGTGGATTCTAAGATATTTGAAAGGGACCAATAGTAGGCATTTATGCTATGGTGGGTCAAACACTTCTCTACATGGATATGTAGATTCAGATATGGTAGGTGATTTGGATGGCAGAAGAAGCACCACAGGATATGTTTTCACTATTGGTGGAACGGCGGTTAGCTAGATTTCAAAGTTGCAGAAGGTTGTTGCCTTGTCAACTATAGAAGCAAAATACATTGTAGTCATAGAGGCTAGCAAAGAGATGATAGACATGGTTCATGGAAGAGCTTGGAAAGGAGCAAGAGAGTTGTATACTATACAGTGATAGTTAGAGTGCAATTCATTTGGCTAAAAATTCAGCGTTTCATTCAAGAACCAAGCATATACAACTTAGGTACCACTTCATTAGACAGGTATTGGAGGATGGTGAGTTGAAGCTAGAAAAGATCCATATAGATAAGAACCCTGATGATTGTTAACCAAGCTAGTAACAAAGGAGAAGTTGAATCTTAATTCAACTTTTGTTTGTCTTCATGATTGAGTTTGAAGATGGAGAAGCTATAAGATGTTGTTGTATAGGTATTGGTGCAATTGTTTATCTCCAAGTGGGACATTGTTGAGTTATGGAGCTAAAAGCTTCACCAAATGAGTATATTGCAGGTTGCTAGAGTTACACAGTCATCGGCATCAGTCAGGAGCGACTGACATCGGTCAGGAGTTGAATGGGAGATGTTGGCATCGGTCATGGATCGGTCGACGTGGATCATATGCAGATAGGCAGGGACTGATGTCGGTCACCTGTGTGTTCCCAAAAGTCTATTTTCATGGATGAATAGATTATTTTCATGATAAGATTAAGTGTTAGTCTTAAGTCCGCATCTCTATCTTTAGCAAGACTATTTTCAGCCCTTGATTAGGAGGTGCATCTAATGGTTGTGAATGCATAGCTCATGTTTCCTAATATTATATATAGGATTAGATCTTCATAGCTTATTATAGAACAGTATTGTAAAATATATGTGTATCATTCCAGGTTGTTGGAATTGATTGTAATTGAGAGAGAGAACTCTTGAGGGAAAGAGATCTGGAAAGAGATCTATACATCTGAGAGGTGTGAGAAGAAAGTGTTTGGCTTCTTCATTGTATTTCCTTCTGGAAGAGTTTAATACAAGTTTTCAGGGTGGTTTCTTAGATCTCTTATTCTTTGTTGTTTCTGATTCTAGTTACTTATCATTCTAGTTTAATTCTGTGTTTAGTTTCTTTCATAATAGTAATCAACTTTGTTGGTTGATCCCCAACATAAGCTATATTTTTATGGTTCATTCACTATGCATGGATCAGGGGTAGGCCTATTGTTTATTACACCACAAGGGGATCTAATCCCTAACTCATTCAAAATTAGCCTCCCTTGTACAAAAAACATGGCCAAGTATGAAGTACTTATTGTAAGACTTTAACAAGCAGTGCATTAGAATATATCTCATCTTCAAGTTTATGGTGATTCTTAGTTAATCATCAATAAGGTCATAGATCATTTTTAGACCAAAGATGACAATCTAGTTCCATATAAAGCCATGGTTGACACTCTTAAAAAGCAAATTTCCAACATTCAGTTTGAGCACATATCAAGGGTTAGTAATAGAACTACAGATGCCATGGCTACTATTGGCTCACTAATTCAACAAATGGATAAAGCTAGAGAGTATCAGTTCCTTGTCAAAAATTTGTCAACACTGGCTCATGAACCATCAACTATTGCCATGATTTGTGATATTATTTATCCTAATTTTATCTAGTACTCAGACCTTTACAACTACCTTCATGACCAAGTTCTAACACCTAACCTATCTCAAAAACAAACTAAAGCCCACATTCATCATTCCACTCATTATACTTTACTTGGATCCACTCTTTACCATTGTAGTTTTGATGGAACTCTATTTTGTTTTTTAACTTCGTTAGAGTCTATGCTAGTGTTAAGAGAAGTTCATGAAGGAATATGCAGAGCCCATTTTAGTAGGGTAGTCCTATCCAAAAATATCTTGTGTACTAGTTATTATTGACTCACAATAGATGTAGATACCACTACATATGTAAATAAATGTGACAAATGTCAATGGCATGCTAATTTGATTCATGCCCCAACAAAAACTCTAAAACCAATGTTGACACCATGGCCATTTTCTACATGGGGACTTGACCTCATTGGGAAGATTAACCCCACTTCATCTAATGTCCATAAACATATCCTTATCACCACCAAATATTTCAATAAGTGGGTTAAAGCTATACCCCTCACTTACGTGACTGGAAAGCAAATTTCTAAGTTCATCTTCAACCATCTCATTTAATGCTATGGTATCCCCTCTGACATTATATCTGATAATGGAGGATCATTCAAGAATAAAGATGTCAACTAGTTATGTACTGAATACAACATCACACAATAATTTTATATAACATATTACCCTCAAGGTAATGGCTAGGTTGAGGCATCTAACAAATCCATTGTCAAGATTCTCAAAAATATTATCAATGATGCTAGTCATGATTGGCACCTCTAGATATTCCCTACCCTTTGGGCATACCATACCAATCATCATACACTCACAAGATCCACTCCATACTCACTTGTTTATGGTGCTAAAGCCATCCTTCCCATTGAGTTCGAGTTTCCTTCACTATGCATCTCTTTCAAGAATGTCATAGATGATCATGACTATCAAGTAGCTCACCTACAAGAGCTAGATCTACTTGATGAAAATTGTACAACCATGCTCAACAATATTCAAGCATATCAAAATTGATTCAAAGGCCACTATAATCAGCATGTGAAGTATATAACATTTGAACTTGGTTATCTTATTCTTAAAGAAAACCAAAAGAATACTACGGTCAAGAAGAAACATAAAGGGAAATTCAAACCAAACTGGATAAGGCCTTTCATCATCACTATAGATTATGGATTAGAAGCATATAGGCTTGCCAGACTAGATGGTGATGAACTTTTAGAGCCAATGAATATTATTAATCTCAATAAATACTATGTTTGAATGCTAAGGTGTATTTTCTGTAAGGACCATTTTAGTTATGCTTTTTTGTCAATATTCTTCTTTGTACACATACCATTCTTATCCATTCTCTTTGTCATATCCACTTTCCATTTTTGACCTATTGACCCAGTGTGTTCTAAAACCTAGCTCATTTAACCTTGGTTTTCGTCATTCATTACATAGTTTCAGCATCAAGGTATCTGATCAGTTTATTAGTTTGTTTAAGAACTTTAGATAGAGATCATATTTTGGGACAATGTGATAGAAGTTTTGATATTAGCATCCTTTGTTTGTTATTCTTTATTACCACCAGTCTTGTTATTAATTATAACCATATTTGGGAAACTTAATAACATTGATCTATGTCATTGTGTCCTAGTTATAACCACCAATGGGCAAACTAGGGGCAACATTAAATCTTGGTGTACCAACTTGCCACTTCCTATACCATATTGTGTTTTTTTACCAACTGTGCCTATTTTGTTTGAATTGGTTGTTGTGCTAGTCAAATTTCTCTACTATAAGGGCAGAACTACAGTGACTTGAGGTCTTACTCTGGGACTATGTAGGTAGTGCTCAATACTTATTTAGGTTAGCTTAGTCACCCTTCTCCACCATTCTCTCACCATTTTATGATAAAATTAAACCACACTCTCTCCATTTTATGAGCAACTTAAGCCATGCTCTCACCATTTTACAAGCACCCTAAGCCATGCTCTCACTATTTTGTGAGCAACTTTAGTTTAAACACTCTTACTATTTTGTGATCTTGAATCATTTAGTGTCTCATCATTTTTGATTGAGGTGTGAGAATCCAAAACACTTCCAAAAACATTTGAAAATTATTATAAAATAAAAAAAAACATTGACCACTTATTTGCCTTAAGGATTCTAGGAACCCTTACTAAGTTACAAGCCAATCACTTGTCATTTAGTTTCTCCATCCTTTTTGTCCTTTTCTCTCATGTGCTTTTCATTTTTTAAGACCATTCCTATTCTTTTATGACATCCATTCTATTTGTATTTCTCATTTATCATATTCTTCCCATTCCTTAGTATAACTATGTTTAGCCTAAAGTTTTTTATTGGACATTACATCCATGGAACTATGTAGGTAGCATCCACACTTGCCTAGTGCAGATGGAAATAGATCGGTCACCCCCTTTCTTTTATTTTATTCCCCCATTTAGTTCATTTTTCAAGTTTTCACCTATTTTCTAGGGGAAATGTTCATAGGATTTTTATTGTAATGTTTTTTTGTTTTTTTGTCTACCTGTTTGCTTACTTTCAACATTGTTACCTTGATTTAGTTTATGTGTGTTCATTGGGTGATTCCTTGTCCACACTTACACTTGAATCCATCCCTATTCATATGTTTACATTGTCATCATGGTTTCTATCATTGGTGCATTATTTTCTATTGAATATTAGATTATGGGAGTCAGTTATGCATATTTTGGCCAATTCTTTATGGTGTTCTATTATAAAGCCTACAATCACATGCTATAACAAACATCAAATTCAAGAAGTATATTAATAAATGATGGCATCTCTTCAACACCAACATCTTGATTCACTCCCAATCATATCCCAAACAAAGTAATTAACCATGAAAGAATAACAACCTTTATTAGTTTGGATGGGCATCTCCCTACTAGTAGGTTATTCTAATTCATCATTGCCCTCTGTGTTAAGTTATCATCATCCTCGGCCAATTTTATCATGTTTTCCATAATCAGGGTCCAATTATTATAACCACATATGGAAAAATCATTGCACACCATCCCACCTGCATTTCTCAATGATTATAACCACCTTTGTGCAAATCATTGTGTTGTCACCACTTTAATTTTTTTGCCTATACATGGGAATATTATCTTGTTTGTCTATCCTAATTGGGGTAGCTTCATCTTATTAATGATTATAACTACCTTTAGATAAATCATTGTGTTATCATACAATGTTGCCACTATCAGGGTATAATGTTTATAACCATCTTTGGGTAAACCATTGTGCACCATCTCACTTGCATTCTCACTGATTTTGACTACTTTTTTAGTATCATTGTGCTTTCACCCCATCATATTTCCTTTCTTTGGTCCCCTCATTTCACTTCTTTCTTTTTGAGGGACCGTTTGTTGACTTACTTGTGCCAACCATTCCCTCGAGGGGGCATCATATAGTTAGTTTATAATCATTAAAGTTGTAGGCATATAAGACCTTTTCATTCTTTGAGAATAAATTACTATGCTTATATCTTTCAATGCCTTCCAAAATAAGGGAAAACTATAGACACCTAAAACTAGCCACTGATAACCTCCAATCAAGCTTTTGGCTAGTTTCCATCTAAAATGCACAATTTGGCCTAAAAACACTAAAACATGTTAAATGATGTGAAAATGAAATATTCAAGTGATGATTTTGGCTAGGGTATCCCTAAGTGGGTCAATTCAATTTATGGGCTAGCTAACTTTGATCAATCTATTTTGAGTCAAAATGCCAAATTTGCACCCACATGCTCTAAACTGCTCTTTCCTATCAAATATTTTACACAAGACTCATGCCTTTGTTATTTGTTTTTGGAAACATCATAAATGGGAATACACCTCTAATGCACCTAATATGGACTTCTAATTCCAATCCAATCAAATTTAAGACCAATGACAAGGCATTCTGATCAATTTGAGTAATTTGTGCATAAAGTGTTTTATCATGTTTAAGAGCTAATTAACCTAAATCAAGGCATAATAAAAAATTCCATGGAAACTTGCTGAATATTTTGTTTTGGAAATGAATATTAAATATCTGCATTATCAAGTGACCTCATTTCTTGGGAAGACATCCCTAGACCATAAATGCAACAAATATTAAGATTCATACCCTCCATGCCTCTTAATTACCCCTTCTTCTAATACCATGATGAGGATAATTATAAACTTAAGTCCAAAAATTGAATTAATCATCAACCACACATGTCAATATTAAGATGGATGGTTCATATTGATTCTAATCAAATACAAAAATCTATAAATATGAGGCCTCACAACATCATTTAAGAAGCTTAATTAGTGCAAAGTTATAATGTAGGATTGGTTCCAAAAAGCTTCAAGCAACTAGTGTTATAATACCAAATTGATTCCAAGCCAAGCCAATCCACAAGCCAAATGTGTCAAGGAGAGATGGAAGTTGTTAAGCTTCCATTGCCAAGGACTTCATAGGCACAAGCTGAGCAAGCCACTACTACAAAGGTAGTTGGAGCATCCAAGGAAGGTGAAGGAACTCTTGTATTTGATTCCTTGATTTTTAGTTGTGCTTATCATTTGTTTTTTTAACTAAGTTCTCTCTAGTGTTTAGGACTAGATATGTTATGCTATTAGTGTGTTTATTTCATCTTGTTTTCATTTTAGAACTAACACCATACTAACCATCCTCTCTTGAGTCAAATTCCTAAATCACACTAAGACTTAAATGTGGTGGCTCAAGAAGCATGGATGTCAAAAAGAGGAGTAGGTGAGATAGAAACCCCTCAATGACAAATCAGTGTACGACATGTGCTCATCCACCCTAGATAGCATAGTAGATCTGGTGGACTCACAACAGCTTAACACTTAGCACATGCCCATCCAACCTAGTAGGAGATGCCCATTTACCTATATAAGATGGCCCACATTTAAAGACTAGAGAGGTGATTAAGTGCAACAAAGATCTAGAAAAATAAAGAGGGAACTAGTAGCACCTCTTACTATACATAAGGTAGTTTATAGATTTGAATGTATATCCCAAGATCACCTATGAGCCACTAGGCATGAATAGAGTTAGGAACAACATATGCTCTGTTATTTGTATTAAACCTTTTTGTGAACTAGAAGTTTATGAAGAATAATATTGAAAGAATGAAGTCTTAATCCTTGTTCTATAATGTGTGATGTTATGATTATAAGTTAGTTTCATTTAAATTTTGTTTTAGTTCATATTTAATATATTTGAATATAGAGGTTCAACCTTGGTTGCTAATGGCATCCTTGTACCATGTAATGACCTCAACCAACCTATATATGTATTAAGTGTTGGAACCTAAATGCACTAAGGATCTACAACCCATGCATAAAGTGTTATCTTAAGAATGGGTTATTGAACATAATCCATCCTTATGAATCGGTTAAGTACCTAAGTGGCTCTAACTAGACATTCCTACAACTTGCACTACTACTAGCCCCACCTGACTAAGTATGGGATTGCACCTTAAGACTTGGGCCACTAAGAAATATTATGCCTATTGAACTTCCCTTGGAGTACTTAGCATTAGAAGGCCACTTTAACCCCTCTATCCAATTACTAAGTCCCTTTGAACCCCAAGTTGTACCATGTTGTAACTAGCCCAATGTAGGCCCTATCCCTTCACTATTATGCTTCGAGTGAGTGCACAAGGCTTGTGTCTTGTGTAAAAATGATAATATAACCATATCATGATTAAATGTTGTACACCAAACCTTATTATTCTTTCTCCTAGCTCCACCAAGTATATAACCAACTTGGCTTGATAGTTAAGCACATGACCAAGTGTAGAAGCTACCCTAGTGAACTTTTTTACAACACGTCTTACATATAAATATTATTAAAAACTATGAAAGGATTAAGTAGACTTCCCCACCATTAGGTAATTGTCAAGCAAAAATGACATGAAAGCCATCCTTACCCCATGGTTGTACTCAAGGACCCATGTAATCATAGACCCCACTGATAAGATCCCAATTGCCCAATTTAGGGAGGGAATTAGAATAATCATGACCCTATTAAATAGATTGTTTGGGGCCCCCTCCACCACCTATGTTAACAAAATCTAGGTGTATTATGTATGTATCATGGTGGAAAAGGGAATCAATCCCCCAATAGGTGAAATGATCAACATTTGCTTGAAACAATAATTCTCAGCCATAAAGAAGAAAACTAACAATCACTTCTTTATGATGTCCTATCTTATAGATGCCCTACTAGCCACCATCAAAATTGTTAACATGAATAATTTGTCACCTGATGGTAGATTGATTATTTCCCATCATTATTCTAAACTACATATATTCAAGTATAGAAATAACATACCATTCATTTGTGATTGTGTATATCCAACTTTAGTAGAAGCCATTATAGGGATCCCTATGGGTAGGGTTAGCCCTCTACTCAAGAAACATGTGGAGTTAATTGGGGATATTTGGTTATACCCAGACCACACTGTAATTAGTATATAAGGGACCCTAACTCAGCTACTCAAATTACTAGTCTATGTGCCTACTAAATTGGCAGAGCAAGAAATAACATACCAATTATTCCATGGTATAGATGGAGTATACAAGAGCATAAGGAAGGGTCTCCTCCATGCTTTTCCTTTGGCCATTATTAGGACTATATTACAAATTGGGAGTAGGTAGACACTATCTCTAGACATAGAGACTCCTTCAATTTAGAGTTGGATGAGTTAAGACATTGGGAACCTTATAATAGGATTATGAAACATTTGAAAGAAAACATTAAAAAAAATACATATGAACACCAACTTGATGTTCATGACATAATGCATATCAAGGCCTCTAATTTCATAGAAGTATTGGTCAAGATAAAGAATTATAATATCAGGCTTGAGGCTAGGTTGTCTAGAGATGAAAAACCACCTAGTGAAATATGGTAGATGAGACCCATGCAATACCATTTGTTGTTTGGACCCTCATCTAGGTCCCCTCTATAAAAACCTCAAACACAAATTGTAAAAGGGTCCAAGAAAGAGATATTGGAAGAGAGACCTAGTGAAGGGGTATCATCTTCATCCCAACCTAATAGACTAGAGTCCCCAATTGGGTATATTGACATGATTAAATTAGGTCTTGAAGAGAGTAAAGGATGCACTCAAAGTGATTGTTGATGCCTATGGATCAAGTGAAGTAGAGGAGTAAGTTGAATAACCTCAAGCCCAAGCTAAATAATTAGCAAAGGAAAAGGGGAAGCAAATTTCTTTGGACCTAGTTTCAATTGCACCCCTACAAAAGAGGAAGAATAAGTTAGCATTGGTCCTGGTTAGAAGGAAGAAACCAAAGTTAACCTTCACTCATCTTTTAAATGAAGTTAATTTATTCAGTGATGAGAATCCTATTCATGGGCCCATCATCTCTGAATGGGTATTATATGGAAAAATGCATAACATTCTAACCCTACACTATTCATGGGCTATGGCCAAGGTAGTCAACATCAATGTCCATGATGAGCTCAAGCCATGGATAGTTACTTTGATGAAGGAAGAGCAACAAAGAAAGATGATCATCATTAGGGAGTCAAGTGGCATTCAAGTGGACACTCTTAGGGCCTTAAATAACACACAAATGGAGATTTTAGAAACCCCCAAAGGTGATATAATCAGTAGTCAGTGTGTAATTCAATGCAAAGACTGTAGGACTAAAAAGGGTGACATCAAAGAAAGCCATGGTTGGGGGTGAAGAGATCATTTGTAAGAGAGTTGAACCATTTGTTGGATTATCTCTAGTAAGAGGTTAGGGACCTGATTAAGACCCAATCCATGAAGAGGATATAGTTATATTAGCTAATGCTCATTCAAATCAACTAAAATTGGGCTTCAAATATCTGTATCAAAAAATAGAGAACCTATAGAAACAAAAGGAAAATCTTGAGACATAGGTTATTCTATCAATCCCTAAGGAAATGATCAAAATGTTTGAGGCATATTTTTATGATATGATTGATTCCTTAAATACAGTAAAGGGAAGGCAGAGTCCACTAGCCTATCAAGATGTAGTAGCCAAGGGTTTAATAACCTAGTGGTAGAATTCAAATGATAAAATAAAGAATTGATCAGCATACTAGTTGAAGATTAAATTCTTGGTTTTAGAACCATTAGTGTATCCCATTTAAACACAATCATGGGAATACTTGTTGACAAAATCCAAGGTTTTGATACATGGTCAAGTAACTTGGAGAGGATCTTAAGAGATGATGAAGAGTTGATGGATAGAATTAAACAACACCTTATAATCATGATTACTAATCCTAAAAAACTTAGCTCCCTAGGAATCATTGCATATGATGAATACAATAATAGAGTCACCTTGGTCATGAAAGAAGTAATAAATAAGAGCCAAGGTAAATTTGGGATTGACAACAACAGGATCATGACTATGATCCTAACTGTACAAGATAAGATTTCTAAGGCAAGGAGCATCAAAGAAGCCATGGCAAGAAATGATAGGGATTTTGAATACTTGGCTGAATAATAAGATGAGTGCCTCTTAGACCCAACTATAAATTTAAATCTAGTGGATGAATAACACCAAAAGGCCATGAGGATTCTTTAGTAGAAAAAAGAGAGTTTTTCAGCACAGAGCCCACTAGATAGCTAGTAATATTCTATTTTGTTGGAAATTTTGTAATATATGAAAATAGAATATTCTTTTTGTAAAGGCATGTGAAAATTTGTTAGCACATTTGACTTTAGGTTAGTCCAATTGAAAAAGGGAAAGGTATTCTATAAACTATGTAAAAATGGATAGTTGTCCTTACTTGTGTATATTTGTAACTAACATGACTAGCTAGTATACTACGTTAACCTCCTATAAAAGGTAATATTACTATTTGTAAGAAGAGGGAGTTATAAGAGCTAAAAATACCTTGTAACTTTTGGAGCAATTTAATACAAGTAGGGATTACTGAAAAAATTGTCTCAATTGTTTATGTGAATTGTATCATGGCTTCTCTCTCAATTGTTTGTTTTAAGAATTAGATTTGAATGGTTTTTAGGAATTATGAATTTGCATCTTTGATATAGGGTTACTAATTTGTGCCAATGCCAGATTAGTTTAATGATCTTGAATTTGATTCATTTTATTTTCTCTATATTAAAATGTGCAAATGTTATTTGAATGTAATAGTAAATCTTCAAAGCAAAGTCAATTTTCACTTATATTCCTTCATATTTTCCTTAGATACTCATCTAGTGTGTAGTGGGATTTGAGCATCTACTATTTTACACTATACATTGGTTAAATGCATGTTTAGTTAGAATTTAAACCTTGTCATGATGTCTGAGGAAAGGACCATCAATCACATAATTTATTTCTATCCTACCCTTCCTTTTGTTTCTTTTTTAACTAAATCACTCTAGTTTAAATATCATTTTAAATATTTATTCTAGAATAGTATTAGATTAGAGTTTGATCATAATCCACCAAAACTAGCGTAGATGCTTCATAACTTTCAAAGATTATTACAGACTAAGGTGGATCCTAACTACCAATTAATATAAATGTTGTGGAATAGTCTACATGCTCTGTATCTATTTCACCAAGGACAATCTAATTATCACAACCTATAACTCATGCTTTGAACTCCCTAAGTTCTAAAATGAGGAAGTGTTATTTAAATATTGAGGGTACCTATGATACACATAAAGGCATCAATAGGGCTAAATTTCATTACACATTTCACTTAGTTCTTTAAAACTAACATAAATTGTAGACTAGTGCTCTTTGTAGACATCCAATTCCTAACACCATTTATGTTGAAATTGTCAATCTTATTCAAATTGTACTCAAATGAACATTTTAGGTCAAAATCCATAAAATGCACTAAATGATTTGAAATTGTCATTTAAAAGTGCCAATTTAGGGCAAAGTATCCATAAATAGGGAAATGCAATTTATGGGTCAACTAACTTTGATCAATTTATTTTGAGTCAAAATGATGATTTCACCTTTTGTGCTTTGGATCACTCTTTTCTCCTAAACTCATTAGTACACACCATATACCTTTGTTATATAGTGTTGGAAACATCCTAAATGGGAATATGGTTCTAGCACATCTAACATCACCTTCTAATTCTTCTCAAGACAAATTACAACTTAGTAATATGACTTTTTGACCATTGTGATTAATTGAGGGCCAATTTTCAAATAATTACACAAATGTTGATTAATCTTTTTTAAGGTTAATTAATACAAATCAAGAGCTTAAGTGGATTTTCCATGATATTTGTTGCATATTTCTTTTTGAAAATTGATTCCTATTAACTACATCATTAGGTGACATCATTTCTTGGGAAGACATTCCTAGGCCATAAATGCCATAAATATTAGGATTATGGGTCACCCATGCCTAGTTAATGCCTCCCATGCCTCTTCAATTCCCCTTATTCCAAGGTCATGATGAAGATAATTATGTATTTAATTAAAAATATTAGGATTATCTATGGCCACACATCTGAATCTTGAGATGGATGTTCATGGTTAATCCTGACCAATCTCAAAAATCTATAAATAGAGAGGCCATGAACATGAATTTTAAGCTTGAATATTGAAAAGTTATAATGTTAAATTGTTTCCACAAGGCTTTACATTTGATCATTAATTTTTTTTGCAAGCTTCATTTATTATGCTAGTTTAGTGATTTAGAATCATGAACCTAGGTTTTATAGAGTGTTCTTGAGGCATTAAAGGAGCTTACCACCATTGTTGAGAAAAACAAGGATGTGTGATCAAGTGAGAATATGCTTTTGAGCCACATGGGTATGGTGAATCCATTAGGAAGGTAATATGATGTTTCTTTCTTTCTTTTGTTTCTTGCTATCCTTTGTAATTTCCATAGGAATAGATAAGCTTGGTTAGTTAGTTCTTTGTGCATATTTCATTATTTATGGACTAATGCTTGACTAACTTACTTTATAATCCTCTCTACATCTTGGCACACCCGATAGGACTAGATGTATCTCACACCTGAAGAATATCATTTTGAAACTTTAAAACATTCATTTGGACCCTTAAAACTCTTGCAAATTGATTTTCTAACTTTATTTTTCCATTTTTATTTGCCATAGTTTTACACAATAACTGACATCAGCAAGTAAGATTGACATCATTTGCATAACTTAACTAACATTTGTTAACAAAAATGTCATCAGTTAGATACCTATCAAGATTGTCATATTGGTATAATTGATGTCGGTTAGATAACTAACATTGGTTAGCCAAAGTAACCATCATCAGTTGTATATAACTGATGTCAGTCACTATGTTTTTTGCTAAAACACAGACCCAGGAGTTATTTTTCCAAAATTCATTGTTTCAAACCAAAAAAATCTTCAAAGCTAAAGGACATGATGACATTTTTGCTATAGGGTCAAACTTGACATTTGTTACAAACATGTTTTATATCACCTCTTGCATGCTTAAAAATCAATTAGGAACCTTGTTTTGGTGTTTAACAAGAATTTATATGTTTTTGGTGAATGTTTTCAAAGTTTGAAACTAAGACCAAGGGGTCAAATGAAAACCACCAAATCTTTCATTTTGGCATAAAATTGAAAACACTTGTCAATTCTTATTTGCAATAGTTGTTTACTTAGGTTTTATTTGGAAAAAAGAGGATTGTTGCATGTATGCTCTTCCATTTTTCACCTTTAGGGAACCCTTAGAATCAAAAGTGCCATTCCTATTGTAAAAAGCCTAGTCCAAAGCTTAGAAATAATGTCACCTAAACACTCCCCAAAAACTCACCAAAGTTTGGGTGATCTTAAAAATGACCCTAAAGTCTTTCTATTTTATGCCTTCTTTATTTTCATGCAAACTTGGCTTGTGAGGGGAATGTCATTACCTCCTACAATTTATTTAGGGAATTTTTGACCCAGGGTTTCACCTCTCATCATTGATTTTATTTGACTCCTTTAAAGTTTCACATAAGACATATCTACATTTGGACATAGGACATATCTACACTACATGAACCATATGATGTAGTAGTTGTAAAAAGGACTAAACCTTTTACAACTAACCAATGCCACATTCACATAATTTATGTGATTATCTTTTACATCATTTTATGTGAAAGTCATTGTGCAATTGATTCCCCTAGAATAATCAAAACCTTGCTAGTTTAGTAGACCCCACTTTGCCACACCTTGTCAGTTTAGACTTAAGATGTTTTTTTTTAATCATTAGCTTAATTGGTCTCGATTTGTGTCTAAAACTACTTGTTAACTCAATGAACTTAACCAAAACACATTGTCCTCAATTTTTTTGAGAAAGGGAGGCATTACACTGTCCAAATGAAAAATTCATCTTTTCCTTGTTCAAATTATTATAAAAAAACTTTGTGTCATGTCATTCACTTTGGCATAGTCATGCTGCCCAATTGAGTCTGGATATTTTACCCAATTTGTTTAAATCCTTCATTTATAATCCACATTCAAAATTGAACCTTTTTGAGTTCTAAGGGTTGGTGTGACAAAGTGGGTTTGCCATTTTCACACTAAGCTTATTTTAACTTAGGTTCAATTTTCCATTTAGATTGAAGGTCATTTATTAAGACTAAAAATCACATTATCATCTTAGTAGAATCAAGTCATCTTGTGTATCACTCATGCTTTGAGTCTTAGAACATATTTTATCCTAATAGGATGTGATGACGTTGTGCCACCTATTTGGTCCTAGATTTATACTTAATGATTCATGTATGATTTTACATCTTGAGTTGCTTAGTCCATTTTGTCTTCTTCATAATCTATAGAGATTCCCTCTAAACTTCTAGGGTCAACTTGTCAAATTTGAAACTAGATTTTATAGTGTGAGTGTATAATAAAGATCTAGGCTTTGGTGTACAAGTTTTCACCTTGGGTCTTTAAGATACCTTACTCACTTTTGATCTATATGATTTCAACTTTACCAAAGGTTGAGTAAGCTCATGAACCAAATATTATAACTTATGCATGGTTTCAAACCACCCTCCATTATAATCTCATTGTTACCTTGGTTATTTTTTAAAAAAAGAGCCAAAGCATACTTTGTTTTGTTGCTAATCCTTGGTCCAAAGTTAGTCAAACACACAGAGCAGCTCTTTTTAGACATGACTCAAAGGATCACTCATAGTGGGGCCTCTTATGGCCTTAGTTATGAAGATGATAAATTTTATGATGGTCAAGATAACCCCATTGTTTTTATGATATCCCCCAAATAGTAGGATCTAAAGATGATTATAATGAATATCAACCCCAAGAAGATCAAGATGAAGCTGTTCTTAGATTGATAGAATTAGGTGTTAGACTACCTTTTGACTTTCCTATAGAACAATTGCATACCTTAGTTAGAAAAGGATAAAAATGATGGCAAGAGAAAGATTTTTCACAAATAGACATACCTTCTTCCTCTAATAAAGGAAAGGAAATACAAACAGATTCAAAAGCTATAAATATGGATCTTCTATCTAAGATCAAGATAATAAGTCAATGATATACAAATCAACTTGTCATAGACTTAGTTAACTCCCTAGTTGCCACTTAAATTCACAATAATGCTTTGAAAGAACAAGGAAATTTGGTTGAAAGTACGTAACAAATATTGGATGAGGACATTACCATAGTGGATCATGGTAATATAAATGAATAGTTAAAGTCACAAGAGACCTTACAAAGTGTTTCATTTGACATGAAACATACATTCTTCAATCATCAAGAACATCTTGTTACTTTACAAACTCATAAACCCAAACATTTAGTTCAAATTTAGGAAATCCTGCAAGATAATTTGGCTAGTTCTTTTCAAACAACCCAAAAATTGCTAAATAAACATAGAAATTTCCAAAATCAACAAAGTGTGAAACAACCAAATTCATGGAATATTTTACAATATAAGAATCAATGGCCTATGTTCTCAACTCAAGGTAAAAATCAAAACTAAGCCATGGATCAAAAGTTATACACTCCCTATAGATCCACACAAAACTAGGGGCACATTCCACTTTAATAGCAATAAAACCAAGGGCACAAACCACCCCAATAGCAACAAAACTAGGGGCGCATTCCACCCCAATAACATCAAAACTAGGGGCACATTCTACCCCAACAATAACAAAATTAGGGGAACATTCCACCCCAACAATAATAAAACTAGGGCCACATTCCACCCCAACAACATCTTATTCAATCCAAAAATGCACCAAACATGCAAGAATAAAATTCTATGAAGGAAATTATTCCAATATTGAAGACGAATAATAAAGTCAAAAAATACAAATTTGATGAGATATGCCCATATCCATTTGACTTATCTATTCTCCAAAACCCTTTTCCACCTCATTTTGAGGCACCCAAATTTGACAAGTAAAAAGGAAAAGGATATCCATGTAAACACATATAGGCATTCTTCATCTTATGTCAAGAGGTTGCTTATAGTAGCGAGTACTTACTATGACTATTTCTATGAAGTCTAACTAGATAAGCTCTTGATTGGCTACTTAAACTACCCAATGGATCAATTGTAGATTGGAATAACTTATCAAAAAAATTGTTAGCCATTTATTATATAACATAAAACATGAATTAACTATTTTTGACTTATGCAAAGCCAAACAATGTGATGGTGAAAATTTTATTGCATATCTGCAAAGGTAGAGAGCATTGACAAGCTTCTTTCAACATAATTTATCAAACAAATAGGTTGCTAATATCTTTACACAGAATTTGCATCCTAAATTTGTGCATAATCTATGGTTAGCTTGTGCTAACTCATTTGAAAAAAATATTGACAAAGGAGTGTAGATTGAGAAGGCTCTTATTGATAGGGGCCTTGTTAATATTTTTCCACAAGGATAAGCGTCTAATCAGACTAAATCACTGTCTCAAATAGTTATGCAGGATAAACCTAAAGGCTTTAGAAAAAATAATAACATGGTTGAAAATGGGGTGACTAAAACAAGACATGTACAAATGATATAAGCTATTCCTCCTTCAAATGTATAATTAACTCCCCCAAATCCACTACCTACTTTATAGAGACAACCTCCACAAAGGACATTTCATAACAATTTTAGAGTCTTTAGCAAGTTAGGAGAATTAGTTGAAATAGTGTTACAAAAGCTCATTGTAGCTAATTTAATTGTATGGCTAGTATCAAAGCCATTTCCTTAAGATTAGTTAAAACTAGATTGGTACAAAGAGAATGAATGGTGTAACATTCATCATGTTGTTGGTCATGATGCATATCATTGCATTCAATTGCAACATATTATTGAGGAAATTATTGAAAGTGGTGAAATAGAAATTAAGTTGGCCCCTAATCAGGACACAAATTAGGATATGGGAATCTACAAAGACCCCTTTCCTTGACATGATCCACCACCACTAATAAATAATCAAAATGGTCACAATCAAGGGCAAAGGTAGAATCATAACCAACAAAAAAGTTAGAATCATAATGAGCATAATCAAGATCATAATGCCCACACTAATAATGTGGCTTATAACAATGTACCTTATGACTATAATAATACTATGGGATGCATTTTTGCAACCCACATTTCCATAGTTACTGTAAAATCATGTGGTCAATCTTGTGCTCCTCACAACATAGGACCCATCATTATAGGGTCAACACCCTCTTCCCCTAGTAATACTATGTCAAGTTCACATCATCATGTTGCTACTCTATTTACATGGGTTACTAATCCTAAACAACAACACCTTTATTCTAATTAAAAAGGATCCTCATTGACCCAAAATTGTCGCAATATAGTTAGTCACCCATGAGTCACCATCTAAGACCCTTTGCCTTCCTCTCCTAATTATAATAACTCCTTACCACCTCTAGGTTGTACAGTCACAACTAGATGCCCATGAGTTACCATCCAAGGCCCTTTACCCACTTTTTCCATAAAACCCAATGAGAACATTATGCCAATGGTTCCAAAGCTAAATATTGTCCCAACAAAGACTAAACTAGTTCAATCCACAGTTCAAAGGCCTTATAGTCTAATGGATCAATTAGATAAAACCCTTACATAAATTTCCATATTATAACTCTTGTAAACATCTCATTTCCATAGAACCATCTTCAACAAGCTTTTACAAGAGTCTATTATGCCTAATGATATAAACCTTGATTAGTTTTAGAACCTAGTTGGACACTTGTCTTCATTTTGGTAAATCACATTTGATCAAAAACACATGTTCACCCTTAGCCCAAACCACAATAACCCACTATACATTGAGATAAATATTATGGATCACAAGATCAAGCACATTCTTATAGATAATGGTTTAGGGCTGAACATCATATCTCTTAAATTGGTATGATGATTGAGCTACCTAGATAAAGACATTTAGCCAGAAACTATTACAATCAAGGCTTATGATAATGTTGAGAGGGAGTCATCTGGTATAATTTGGTTGTTAGTCATGGTTGGGTCTATTTCTCATCACATATTATTCCATATTGTGGATATTGTGCTTCCCTATAACATACTTCTTGGTCATCCTTAGATCCATGAAGTATAGGTAGTTCCATCTACTCTTCACCAATGCCTTAAGTTTCAACATGATGGGATCAAGGCCTACTATTCCCACTGATCAATAGCCATATCAATACTATAAACATATTGAAGTAGAGTTTTATAATTATAACTATTGCCCAAGTTTTGAATTTATTGCAAAGAATAACAAATCCATCATTTCTCATCCATCTCCATCTAATTATATAGACCTTGGTGATCTAGCCTCTACTTCAACTGATCCATTCCTATAGCTCTAGCCAAGAAGGTTATTATCAAAGATGTATGCATTTCTATGTACCATATAAAGGATGTCCTCCATATTTCAAAATTACCAAAATCCCCTAAAACATTTGGTAAGCCTAAAACTGTTTAGACTCCTAACAGACCTAATCAGATTTGGTAACCAAAGAAGAAATTACCAAAACCTCCTGTGGTTTTTGTACCTAAAATTATACCAAAGAAAGATCAAGAATCTTTTATCAAAGGAGATTGGTTATGTTTTGAAGGCTTTGCTGATTGTTTTTAGAATCCAAAGTATCATATCCCTAACAGGATAATGGATCATCTTGACTATATAGGGAAATGCCTTGTCCCACAGGTGCAAGGAATTTTAGAACCCTTATCAGCTGGAGTTGTCAATTAGAATCATGGTCTCATTTTAAACGACCATAGGATGACCTCATGACATTTTATAATGACTATTTTGAAGTGACTAGTAATAACACTCCCAGTAGTGACACAATGTCCCATTATATCCTTTTTGATGAGCTTGCTAACTCAAATTTGTTTGATTTAAATGCCATATTGACCAAAACACCTATTAGAGCTTCCCATCCTAAAGAAAAAATTTGTCCTAGTGGTGCTTCCCTTCTTGAAGTATGACATTATATCTTCACCATTAGATCTTCCCATCCTGAAGAAAAAATCCATCCTATTGGTGCTTCCCTTCCTGAAGCAAGACATTATATCTTTACCATTAGAGCTTCCTATCCTGAAGTAAAAACCCATCTTAGTGGTGTTTCCCTTCCTAAATTAAGACATTATATCTTTACCATTGGCACTTCCCATCCTGTAAACTCTCACTATGACCTATGCCTTTGCCACCATAAACTCATAGATTGGGATCAACAAAATTTAGGCATATGCCTCGATGAGTTCCAAAATGAAGAATCAATTGTATAATACATGGGCTTACAAGATGCATTCCCCATTAGTGATCATAAGCATGGTTTTGATTTTTCATTGAATTATTCTACCTACTTTGGAGAGCAGGCAAAATTTCTTGGTCATAATAAAGAACAAACATCAAGATCTTCAAGTGAAAACCTCTTTGAGGCACTTGTCAATCAAGGAAAAAGTAAAGAAAAAAATAAGCCTATGAGTGAAAACCTATTTCAGGTGCTCCCAGGTGGGAAAATTTTCTCATCCCCTTAGGACATAGAAATTCCATCTAGCCCCAGTTCTATAGCTAGTACACGCATCTCTTCAAAATAACATCAAATATTTGAGCATCTTTCTCTTGAGTTTCTAGAAGTTTTTGCCAATTAGCCTTTACTTGAGAAGGTAGATTCTAATTCTTCATATTATCCAAATCTTTGGGAGGAAAAACAAGAATATCTAGCAAAGGAAAATGATCATGACCATACATTGCCTATAATTATAGAAGACAGATCCACACTTCTTATGGAGAGCATAATAGAAGTGAATTTGGGAACCCATGAGGATCCTAAAATTGTTTATCTTGGAGCTTCCCTTACTAAAGTATAATGTGAACATATTATATCCATTCTTAAGGATTATATAGACATCTTTTCATGGGCATACTCTGCCATGCCAAGCTTGGACCCAAATTTAGTTGTGCATTATCTTCTTATAAACCCTGATGCTAAACTAGTCAAGCAAAAGTTGAGAAAGATACATCCACACATCACCCTTTTGGTTAAGGCTAAGATGGAAAAGTTGTTAGGAACCAATTTTATCAAACCACTAGACTAATCTAAATGGATTTATAACATAGTACTAGTGAGTAAAAATACCCCATGCATATGTGTTTGTACTAATTTTTGTTATATCAACAAGCATGCCCCAAAGATGATTTTCCTCTACCCAACATCGACATGATCATTGACTCAAATTATGGGTATGAGATGTTATTCTTAATAGATGTATTTTTTGGTTATAATTAGATCAAGATAGCCCTTAAAGATCAACATAAGGCCACGTTCACCACTCCATAGGGGACATTCTATTACCAAGTCATGCCATTTGGTTTGAAGAATGCTAGAGCCATATATCAGTGGGCAATGACTATCATTTTCCATGACATGATGTATGACATTTTTGAGTACTATGTTGATTATATACTAGCAAAATCAAGAACAAGAGCTGGACACCCTGACATTCTACGAAGAATATTTGAGAGGCTTCATGCATATAAAGTCTACTTGAATCCTAAGAAGTGTGTCTTTGAATTCACATCAGGAAAATTGTTAGGGTTCATTATATCACAATGAGGGATTGAATTCAACCTTGTAAAGGTCAACACTATTATGGAAATGGCTCCACCAAACAATCTTAAACAATTATGAGGTCTATAAGGAAAGATCTAGTCTATACGTAGGTTCATTTCTTAATTGGTAGATAAGTGCCACCCATTTACCCACCTATTAAAGAAAGGGGTAAAATTTTAGTGGGATGAAGATTGTTAGATAGCATTTATAAAGCTCAAAATATACTTGGCCAATCCACCAGTCTTACGACCTCTAACACAAGGAAAGCCACTATTTCTTTATATATCATCCATAGAACATGAACTGGGGGCAATTTTGGCTCATCATGATGATCATGGTAAGGAACATGTTTATTATTTAAGCTAAACATTGGTAGCCTATGAACATAATTATATGCCTACTAAGAAGGCATGTTTAGCTATGGTGTTTACCACTACAAAATTATGAAATTATATGCTAAATATTAAAACTGTTATTATCACCAAGGTAAATCCTCTCAAGTTCCTTTTATCTAAAGTAGCTCTTCAAGGACTCATGGATAAATGGATTATGCTCCTTAGTGAGTTTGATATTTAGTACCAAAATTAAAAGGCAATCAAAGGATAAGTTCTTACTGACCAACCTGTAGGAGCTCTTATTACGACCACTCAACCTCTCAACTTTGATCTTTTAGATGATTCTATCATGATGATAGAATATGCATCATAAGAACTTGAACAGTGGACACTCTATTTTTATGTATCCTTCACATCCTAAAGGTTTGGATTTGGCATATTATTGATCACACCATAAGGGGATTTGATCGCTAAATCATTTTATATACAATTTCAATGTACAAATAATATGGCCGAATATAAGGCATTAGTTGTAAGGCCCCATCTTATCATATAATGGGATATTCAAAACTTAAAGGTCTATGGAGATTCATAGCTAATCATAAATCAGATAACTAATCAGTATCAAACAAGAGATGATAAGCTTGTTCCTTACAAGAAAATTATTGATAACCTCAAAACACATTTTAAATCTATATAGTTTGAGCAAGTTTTATGAGTCAACAATAGATCTGCTGACACCATGGCAATAATTGGTTTCATGATTCAAATGCATGATAGTGCTAAAGAGTATCAGTTCCTAATTGAAAATTTTCTTCAGCTAGCACATATTATATTAAATTCAAAGAGGATATGCACTATTTTTGATCTTAATTCCTCACTTGAGCTACCATGGTACCAATATTTTTATAAGTATTTCCATAGTCATGTATTTCCTGCCAATCTTTCCAATAACCAACAAAAACTATTCCTTCATCACCTAACACATCATATCCTCCTTAGAAACATGATTTATTGTCAAGGCTATGATGGAATGCTTCTTTACTATTTATCTTTGGGAGAATCCAAGATGGCACTAAAGGAGGTTCATGAAGGAATGTGTGGGGCCCATACCAATGGTATAGTCCTAGCAAAGAAACTCCTCAGAATAGGCAATTATTGGCCCAAAATGGAGATAGATGCTTGTAATTATGTAAATAAATATATTCCTTGTTAGCAGCATGGCAACTTGATACATGCACTTTCCTTACCATTGAAGTTGATTACAACACTATGGATATTCTCAACATGGGGTCTCAATCTCATTAGGAAAATTAACTTGACATCTTCATATGGCCATAAGCACATTTTGACTATAATTGAGTACTTTACCAAGTGTATTGAGGCCATTCCTCTCACTTATGTTACTAGGAAACAAAGAGCTAAATTCATTCATTACCATATCATCTATCGATATGGCATCCCATCATGTATTATATCTAATAATGATGGATCCTTTGTGAACCAAGATGTGAAATCTCTTTGTGAAAAATTCAAGATCAATCACAAGAATTCCACTCCATATAACCCACAAGGCAAGCTGAGGCATCAAATAAAACCATTCTAGCCATCTTAAATAGAAATATCAATGATGTTGGCCATAATTGGCACTTGCAACTCTTTCCTACCCTTTGGGCTTATCGAACTAGTCATCATACCCTAATTGGAGTGACTCCATACTCCCTTATTTTTGGCACTGAATCTATCATCTGAGTTGAGATTGAGATCCCATCATTAAGAATATCATTGGAGTACATTGAAGATAATGAAGACTATAGGGCCTCATGACTACATGAACTATAGCTTCTTGATGGTAAGCATTTGGATACCCTAGAAAACTTGTAGGCATATCAAAAAAACTATGGAGAAGCTACAATAAACATATTCTCCCTTGAAAATTTAATATTAGTGACTTAGTTTTAAAAGAGAACTAGAAGAATATGAATGTTGAACCCAAAAAGAAAGGCAAGTTTCAACCTAATTAGTTAGGACCATATATTGTCATAGCAAACTATGGATTAGGAGCATATTGATTGGCTAAACCTAATGGTAAAGAACTTTTAAATCCCATGAAAGTCATACACCTTAAGAGGTTCTATGCATAAATAGCTTTGAGCCATTGTCTATAAAACCCTTGACTTGGGGGTAACTTGTGCTATCATAATTTTATCCCATCCTTTTATCTTACCTTGAACACATGTTATACTACCCTGGTCCACTTTTCATGATTCCTAATAGTAAAGGCTTTAAACCCTTGACATTTTGAACATATTATTCATCCCATTCTGGATTGATCTCTTCAAAAAGCATATTCTTTATTATGTCTAGGACATGTTATGAGCTTGAACACTTTTTGTCCCTTAACTAATTATGATCTCAATTATGTCTTATGAACATTATGAACATCCTCAACAACAGTTTAGCCATGATAGTATTGTGCAACTTCAAATAAGTGAACATAAACATCTTCTCACTTCTAGACCATTGTTACACTATTACAAATCAAAATCCTCACTCTCGCTGATTTATGAGCATGGGCCGTTACAGTTAGCTTAGCTATCTTATTGGAACCTCTACTCTTAGGACGTGCATCTCCTTGACTAGATGGTCCCACCTTGTGCATATTTTATCCCAAAAACACTAAATACATTATAAATACTTTGAAAATACCAAAAAAATTAGAACATGATCTACAAAAGAACAAAAACATTATCTCATACTTCTATACATTTTTACATTCCCGTTTCACCATCCCACACTCTTGTTTTTTTACAAGCAACTATTAAGTTTGAATTCTCTTGCCATTTTACAAGTATGGAAACACTAGTTCATTTCATCTTATCCCACACACTTGCCATTTTTTAAGGTCATTCTTTCTCATCTCATCAATTTCTTATTTGCTATACCATTCTCATTTGTTTGTTGTATCTTCCATTTCTTCTCTAAATCATGTTAGTCTGATCATCATTTTTCTTCTATCCTATTTCTTGGGAGAACTACATTTGGCCTATAGTTTATGTTAGAACATGCATCCATGGAACTATGTAGGCAATGTCCACTTGTCTAATACATCTAGATTTAGCTCAGCCAACCCCTAACTTTTTTTCTCTTCCCCCATTTCTTCTCTCATTGTTCCTCTTTAATTAGGGAATAATTACCATTGTTCTTTATTAGGATGTGGTGGAAAGTAACACCTCTACCGCACATGCATGAACATTTGTCTTTAAACCAGACTAACTTGGTTTTTATTTGTGTGTTTATTTTAGTTTTCTTGGTATTTTGTTGTGCTTTCACACTTCTCCTTTTATTTCTTCTCCTTATCTCTTTTTATTCCTTCTTGTCTCCATTCTTGGTCTTGTGTTTCCTTGATTATTTTTGCTTTTAATCTTTTGTGTTTCAGACCATCTTGATGATTCATATGGATATCGATTATTTATATCTTGATCCTATGATAATATGTTGTTCTTGGACCATTTTGTTTATTTGATTTTTTTTTGGTGTCTTGTTTTTTTATTTGATTATGCTTTTATCTTTTGTGCTCAAGAATGCCTTGATGATCCACATGGATCTTGATTATTCATATCTTGGTCTCACGTCATTAAGACGTTCTTGAATTTTTTTTTTAAACATTTGTTCCTACTTAAGATCATATCCTGATTTCAAGTTAGGTTCATTTATGTTTATCTTTTTCTTTGTCTTTTGATTTTTTGTTTAAATATAAATTATTATAACTCTAGTTTTGGTCATTATTTTACCATTATCCTTAGTTATATATATTCACATTTGAACTGGCTCAATGTAATTGGAACTTTATGTCATTTTAATTTATTCATACTTATGATGCCTAATTTCTTTTTCTATAACAAGTAATTTGTGCTTAGGTCTAAAAGAATAACATGAGCATCAACTCTGATGAATGATTCTCAAGAACACTTTACAAAACCTAGGCTCATGTTATGGAATTAGGCTTCTAGGTAACATGCATTTTAGCACTCAAGTCTATGCTTACATGTTCATATATTTGCATACATTGTGGGTCTATCAATTCTTGGTAATTTTTCATCATTTCTCATTCCATTCTCTCCCAAACTTAGGTGAACTACATTAGCCTAAATTTCATGTTAGAACATGAGTCCATGGAACTATGTAGGCAACACTCAATTTATATTGAGGTTAGCTTGGCTATCTCTATTATTATTTTCATCTCTCTCATCACTTTGTGCATTCTCATATTCTTAGTTTGATATGGATTTCTAAGCCATTACACCATTGCATGTACATTTTCACCCACTCACTTTAACCTATCTTTTCAATTCTATTCTTGAGCTCTTTTGCTTGCTAATTGCCCATGCTAGGGTACAACATCTGAACCACATCCAAATCAAATCAGCTCTACAGGGGAAAAATCATTATTTATTCTTTATCAATGATCAATATTCACCCTACTGGGGCACAACTTTTTTATCATGATCAAATCTACTCTATTGGAGCACTTCTTATTATATTCTCTCTAGAGACCCTATTCTAGTGGTGCTTCCCTTCCTGTAGTAGAATGTTCTCTCTTTTCCTCTACTTCCAAGCTCTCGACATTAAATCCCATGATGGCAATATTTAGTGTGCAATTTGTCTTGAGATTGATCAATATTGTAAGTGTACAACTTATACTCTCAAATTGGGTACATTTATAGTGTGTCCCTTACATTTATGGCTTGTATCTTTCCCATTCCTCCCTATCTCTGGGGCCTATTATATACCTCTCATTATATTTTGATCATTGATGGTAATCACATGTGCAAGCATTAACTCATCTAGATGTGATTTATTCCATGGGTTAACCTCTCACTTTTTCTTTATTTTCGAGAGTCCATCCTTCTCTTTCATCCTAGTATGTCCTCTCAAGGGGGCATCATGGGTGTATTCCAGTTTCTTATTGACAACTTTTTTTTTTGAAAAGATGTTTCTTCACCTAAATTTCTCACTACACCTTCTCAAATAGGAGTAAAATGTAGACATCCAATTCTTAACACCATTTGTGTTGAAATTGTCAATCTTACTCAAATTGCACTCAAATGCATATTTTAGGGCAAAATCCATAAAACATGTTAAATGGTTCAAAGTTTTCATTTAAAAGTGCCAATTTATGTCAAAGTATCCCAAAATAGGGCAATATAATTTATGGGTCAACTAACTTTGATCAATTCATTTTGAGTCAAAATGATGATTTCACCTTTTGTGCTCTAGATCACTCTTTTCTCCTAAATTCATTGGTACACACCACGTACCTTTGTTATTCTATGTTGGAAACATCCTAAATAGAAATACAGTTCCAACACATCTAATGTCATCTTTTAATTCTTCCCAAGATAAATTATAACTCAGTAATATGACTTTTTGACCATTTTGATTAATTGAGGGCTAATTTTCAAATAATTTCACAAATGTTGATTAACTTTGTTTAAGGCAAATTAATCAAAATCAAGAGCTTAAGTGGATTTTCCATGAGAGTTGTTAAATATTTATTTTTTAAAATTGATTCCTATTAACTGCATCATTAGGTGACATCATTTTTAGGGAAGACATCCCTAGGCCATAAATGCCACAAATATCAAGATTATGGGTCACCCATGCCTAGTTAATGCCTCCCATGCCTCTTCAATGCCCCTTTTTCCATGGTCATGATGAAGATAAATATGAATTTAATTCCAAATATTAGGATTATCCATGGCCACACATCTCAATCTTGAGATGGATGGTCATGGTTAATCCTGACCAATCTCAAAAAATCTATAAATAGAGAGGCCATGAACATGAGTTTTAAGCTTGAATATTGCAAAGTTATAATATTAAATTATTTCTAAAAGGCTTTACATTTGATCATTGATTTTATTTACAAGCTTCATTGATTAGGCTAGTTTAGTGATTAGGAATCACGAGCCTAGGTTTTATGGAGTGTTCTTGAGGCATTGGAGGAGCTTACCACCATTATTGACAAATACAAGTGTTTCTATACTAAATCGCTTTCTACATTCAAAAGATAGAAATGAGAAACTAAGAAATGGTCTAGGGTTAGAAGATACCCGGATGTAGTCGTGCGCACCGAAATCAGACGTTGGAAGGTACTCCTCTTTGGCTGTGGAGGAATGACACCTGCGAGGAAAAAGAGACTAAACACAAAAAAATATTAGACGAGGAGATGGTGGGCTGTCAAGAAAATGCTTGATCCCTGAAGTACGAAGACTTCCTTAAGGGATATCAACCCACTAATAAAAAAGCAGAATATTTGACAGAAAATAGTAATAGTGAAAGATAGAATGAAAGAAATAAATGATGAAAAGCAGAATGCATACCTGATATGCAACAAACTATTCTGCACAATCACTGGTGTCAGTCTCTATGCCAGCGTCGGTCAGGGAAGGTTGTCAACGTCATTTAAAGTGCTAGAGTCAGTCGGGGTAATGACTGGCATCGGTCGGGGTAATAGTTTTGGACAGGGTCTTGGTCGGGTCTGGACAGGGTCTTAGGATTTGCAGAAGGGTCTGAAGTCTTTGTTTGAGGGTTTGGGAAGTCAGTTTAGGAGTCAAAGGGATTGGTTCAAGGGTTTGTACAGGGATGTGGACAGAGTTACAGACTAACAGAGGGTGGATAGAGGTGATACGGGTGGAAGTAAGGTTGGGGCTGTGGTCTGAAAAGATCTGGATAATGATATAAAAATAGTAACCAGAGAGTAGAACAAAAACACAGAGCAAAGCTTACCTGTTATGCGCTGAAGATAAAAGTCAAAGACATGATTAGTGTTGTCACTGTGTCACAGAAGTTCGGTGTAGCAGAATACCTATGTTGGAGAGACAGAATGTGAGAGATTGGATGCATATTGGTTGGATGCAAGAATCGATTGATCGTCAGAGTTGATTGACTGTTAAAAAAAAATTGATTGATACGAAGGATGGTTTGATAACCGATCGAGAAACCAATTGGCAACTGAATGGGTAACGGATAACAGATAATGGTTCCTGCGTTCAGGTTGAGAATGTAGTGTTAAGGATGATCGACGCCAGTAGGACTACCGACATTGGTTGATAAGTGACCGATGTCGGCGACGTCGGCCAGGTAGCGACCATTGCTAGCAGATGCAGAATGGGGACAGAGGCTGGCTTTAGCTTTTTGCTCATTTTTACATGCTGCTAGGGTTAAGGCTTGTGGGAAAATGGTCGACAAGGGTTAAATAGGCATGGGAGAATAAAATGGGGGATAGAGGAAGAGGCCGACAAGGGTTAGACACAATTATGGTGTCTACATTTGCCCCTTTTTGTCTTGTTGGTTGTTCTAGACGAACTGCAAGAAAAAAATAGGAGTTAGTTGCCCCAGGTGTGGGATAAGGTCAATTTCATCTTATTGGTTGTTCAAATGAACTGCAAGACAAAAATAAGAGGTGGATTGCCCTGATTATGGATGAGGTATTCCCCCTCAAAGCAAGAGTCAAGGGAAGGGAACCAGGAATCGGGTGCTGATTTGACAAAGAGTGGATGAAAAAGGGGAAAAGGGGTGAGGGTGAATGCTGAAAAAGTCATGATTGCGTGCGTACCACTTCACAAGATGGTCAGGTCAAATTATCGCAGGTCAAGGGTCGAGGAGTGCCAAAATTGAAGTAATCGAGCCCCAGCATTTAGTCATCTACTGATCGGGTTATTCAATCGAAGCTGTAGCTCCAAATGGTCATCGTGTTCCAGGTATCTCAAGCTCAGGAAGTGCTCCCAGAAACATGAAAAAGTCACAAGTAGTGCGGATCAACCAGTTTGCGATCCTATACTTGTGAGGGTCCAAAAATAGTCTGTGCACAATTTTTGCTAACCAGTCATAAGGTAACATACAGGCAAAAACAACCAAGGCAACATTGTCTTAGAAGTGGTCGAAGTCGAAGGAGATAGGCATGATCTCCAATGGTCATTGGTCAAGGTGGATGGATGGATGAAAGGATATGGCCGAACTAACCTTAGAAGACGTGATGTGATCTGAGTGCTACCTACATAGCCCTGGTGTGAAGGGCCTCAGGCCAATGTAGTTCTCCCTAAAAGGGAGGAAGGGTCAAAGGGATGGAATTGGTCTTGGTCAAGGGAAAGGTCATGGTCAAAAGGAGGAAAGAAGGTTTGTCCATCAGAGAGATGAACAAACGAGGGTGGTCGAGCTAACCCCAAAAGATGTCGTGTCATCTGAGTGCTGCCTACATAGCCCCGGTCTTAGGGCCTCAGACCAATGTAGTTCAAACAAAGAGTCTGAGTGGTAGATAGGTGATGAAAGTGGTCGATAGACTGGTCTTGGTCAAGGTCGAAATGATGAGGAGAAAAAGATGTTACAACCTTTTGCAAATGGTGTATTCTATAACATTGGTGATGTGGTCTTTCATCTCTAGTAATTTTCCATAGTCGTGATGGATGTATGCTAAAAATGAATTAAGGTCTATTTATGCGTCAGCAAGTATTGGTTTATGCTTAACATAAATTGCATCTGGTCGATAGTTTCCATGTGTATGGGTGTCCATAGAAACTAGTGAATAGGCTATGATGATGTGACAGGTCTGAAAATGGAGTTGAGTTGGCTTGGTTGGGTTTGACAAGTGATGAAGTTGAACATGACCAAAGTGGAGAAAAAGTGAAAGACATATTGCTCTTTCATTGACAAGGACCAGAAAGACAGCATAGATAGGGGTTATTAGAACCAAGAGCCCCATTCATGCATGACGTCGTTGACCATATGTTGTGTTAGAGCGGTAATCGAATCACTTTGACATTAAAGTGAGCTTGAAGTCCCTTGAGCAGGTGATAGGAGGAGGATAGGGTAACCCATTTTAGAGTAGAGATAACTTTGCCCCTTTTTTATAGGAGACCCTGAGACAACTAAAAGTCAAGTCCATGACCCATTTTTTTTTAGTGTAGACTGATCAATGTGGGAAGTCTGCATAGAGATGTCATTTGATTGGTGGTCATTTGTGAAGCTGATCAATGCGGGAAGCTTCTAAGAAAGATTGTTGTTTTTAGCAAGAGTTAGTCATAGCCATCCTTCAAGGGAGTGGTCTATATTTGCTTTATAAATAAGGGCTTTGAATAGCTATCCTTCGAGGGAGCAGTCTATTAGCTACAGCAATGATAATACAACTGTCCTTCGAGGGAGCAGTCTGCCTTTTGATGTGAGTTTGGTGACCTTGGATATTTTGACATCTTGATTTGTTTTGACAGAAATATGAGTCATGGATAGGACTATAGAAGGTCAAGGGCTCCCTTTTATTAGGACAAAGCATCCATACTGAATAAAAGGGGTATATAGGATTTGTTAAGGGGAGTAGGGTTGAAAGGAATGAGGACTAAAAGGATGGGGATTGCTCAAGGGACGAGCTCAAGGTAAATGTCAAGTGGATGAGTACTTGACTAATAGAAAAATGGTCACAGATGCAATGCATTAAGAGGCTCAGGTTCTAGTCGTCCATCGAGAGAAGACAAATGATACGTCCCTGATCCATACTTGTGTGTGATAATAAAAAGTCTGAGCCAATTAGGGGCAAACTTACCTCTTTTACTTCGCTCCATATTGGTCACGTGTTGATTGATGATGGTTTGAAGAAGTGATAGGTGCTTGGTTGGTTGATGTTTTATGATTGAAGTTTGGTCGAGGTTTGATTGTTGCTGGTCAGGGTCATGATAGGAAGGTTGATTGATGATTGGATTATGTGTGGTCGAGGTTTGGTCAAATGTCTAGTCAAAGTTGGTCAAATGTTTGGTTAAAGGTTTGGTTGAATGTTTGGTTGAGGTTAGGATAAGGTTGGATTCCCCTAGTCGCTTAGGGAGAATGTCGGATAGATTGGTCAAGGTCGGTTGAGGCTTAGTGGTCAAATGGACTGTGTTGATGTCAAATAATGGGGTCAAAGGGGGCAAAGGGACCATAGGCTAGCGTGGAGATCCCGATTTAGGTGTTGAGGTTTGAGAATCCTGGGTCGGTGTTGATGATTTGTCGAAGGGGAGGTCAAGAGGATCCTTGATGAGAAGGGAATCCTTTCTCCGTTGTTGATGAATGACAGCTTTGAGAGCACAACAACGCTCAGTGTCATGTCTCAGAGTGTGATGGTAGTGGCAAAATTTAGAGTTGTCGAACCAAGATGGCCTTGATCCAAAGGTTGATGAGTGGGGTGGTGTTGAAGGTTTGTTGATGATGTGGTCAAGAAGAAGGGTGTCATTCCCTAGACATTGGTGAATGGCAACATTGAGGGCACAACAACGCTTGGTGTCATGCCCAGGCATGTGATGATACGCACAAATGTGAGTGTTGTCGAACCAAGGCGGTTTAGGTCTGAGAAATTGATATGGTTTAAGAGGTGGGAGATAGATGCAAGAGGACTGCAACAATTACCATAATAGCAAGGCATAAGAACTTGCTAACGGGTCTGGATGTTTTGTTGTAGTGAGGGTTGATGACTTTAGTTTAGGAGGCATAAGAGGCATTGGTCGATGGTTTGGAGGAGATATAAGTCTGATGGGTTGATAGAGTAATGGAGGCGACTTGCCTCTGTGAAGTATGGGAGTGGGCAGAACTCTTAATAAAGTGGATGGATGTGGGCCCAAGATTGAAGGTAATGATGAAGGTGGGGGAGGAATCCTCTGGTGTGGTCTAGTGGCTTTCTTTGGTTTGGGTTGAGGGCCACTATTGTGCGAGGCAAGGTTAGATGTGGGACGAACACCAAGAGGTTTAATCTCTTTGGGCATGATGGATGCCGCGTGGGTTTGGGCTTAGATATGGACAAAGGTGAGTGAGATGTAGCAATCTCAGGCAAAAGGCAAGAGGAAACCGTGACTGGATCTTCCTTGGTCAAAATGGGTGGAGAGACTGGGTCTTCTCTTGGTGGAGAAGAAATTGAAGATGTGGGCTCTTTAAGTGGAAAGAGCGTTGGAGTAGTCATGACTTCTGTGTGTGGTTGAGGAGTCAAAAAGGTATGATCATCTATGGATGATAAGAAGGATGAAGGCAAGGTAGCTGGTGTTGACGTGGTCAAAGCGCCCTCCAATATGGGAGAGGTCGATGAAGGACTAATAGGAGAAGAAGATTCTTCTACCTGTGGAAGACAAACGGGAGAAGATGGCTCTTCTACCTGTGAAAGACAAACGGGAAAAGATGGCTCTTCTACCTGTGATGGAGGTTGGTCAGGGACAAGAGGTAAAACTGTGTTAAATATGTGTATATGATGGTCATGAGAGTCATTGGTCATGGTCTGAATGTTGTTGTAGCTAGGAAGACGGTTAGGGAAGGGTTACATGTACCGTTGTTGGAATTGTTTTGTGATGCTTTGAGATGTTGAAAGTTGAGGTTGATTGGTTGTTGTCGAGGATGGTGATCTAATGACCACAGTGTTGGCCACTCCTTTGGACTCAGAGTTGGTAGAAGAAGAAGGTCTGAAAGAAGAAGGGTCATTAGTTCTTGCGTTAGTATGACGCAATTTGACCTTATCTTCTTCAATGGCACGGAGTTCAAGATTTTGAGCCATGGTGAAAGCTTCGTCAAAAGTGCAAAATGTTTGAATCCACAAGTGGAAGAGATGTGGCTGGCACATGCTCAAGAAAAGAGCTCAATGAGCTCAGGTTGAGGCAAGGAGAAGGAGAGCTGGTTAATTAGGCCTCTCCAACAGGCGACAAAATCGACTATTGATTCGTCGTCGAATTGCCTGATGGAGTAGAGGTCTATGATCAAGATTTTTTTGGTGATATTGATTGAGAAATGGTCAAGGAATAATTGCATGAGTTGAATGAATGGGAAGATAGAATGTCTGGTAAGAGAGCTATACCAGCCAAGGGCGGGGCCAAAAAGCGACATAGGGAACGTGCGTAAAAGCAACGCATCATCATGCGCAATAAGGTAGCAGGCATGTCTGAATGCTCGAAGATGTTGTTTTGGGTCTTCCTTACTCTGGAAATGAATAAATTTAGGAAGCTCCCATTGGTTGGGGTATGGTCAGATAGGGACGGAAGGATGAATGGGCTCATTGCAAATTTGCTCATATGAAGAGACATTGCTTAAACCAGAGATAGAAGCCTCGAGACTGGACATTTTATCCATCAGCATTTTGATGACGTCTACTAATGGATTGGTAGATGGGGTGCCCCCTAGGTTGTAAGGCACTTGAAAGAGGCTAGGGGAGGCATACGACATAGTTGGCTGTACCAGTAAGGGCGCAACGTATGTATAACTAGTCGCAGGGGCAGAAGTGGAGGCCAAAGGTGGTTGGGTTATGAAGGTAGAAGTCATAAGCTGACTAGATACCACCAAAGGAGGTTGTGTGGCGGCATGGACAAAAGGGGAGGTAGGCACTCTTGCATATATGGGCGCAAGAGTGTGAGGGGTCGAGATAATCAAGTTTTGGTATGATGTAGAACTTGGTTGAATTGCAGGTGGTTGAGGGGGTAATGGAACCCTGATGGAGGTCGATCTAAAAATAGACGAGGAGGCCAAACTTTGCGTATTGGCCATGGTCGGGTTAATGGTTGAGGCAAAAGGCTGGGTAGCGGACGGTGTTAATGTCACCGCCGCTTCACCCAAAAGGTCTCATGTTGGGTTTCTTGCGAGATAGTTTTGGAGGGCTGTGACATTGAGGTCCAAGAATCATGCAAAATCTTGGTCCCCTTCAAGGACAATAGGCGACTGGGTCAGGGATGGTCGAGTAGGAGTTCTTTTAGTCTTCGAGTGGAACTCCATTATAGGACTGGTTATGGATGGGGTAGGTGAAAGTGATTGATGCCTCGCGTGATCGACTAGAGCCTTGGCTTGACTACGAGTCAGAACCATTCAAGGCAAGAAAGAACGTCCGCACAAGCTCAAAAAAGCAGATAAGAACTAAAAAGATGAAGAACACAAGTAGATCCTAAAACACTAGGAGTAAATTATTAGGATTATAGTGGCTTATGCCTTAGAATGTGTGTAGAGGAATATTGGCTTTTGAGTCGGGTCCTAGAAGAAGTAGTCTATGGATGGTTTCAGGTTATTTATGGTGCTCAAAAAGTCTGTGTTAGGTTTCGTACAAGGCCTGGTGCTAAGGAGCAAGCTCCCCTCACTTCACGAGTCCAATTATAAATTGGGCCCGCTTAGCCAAAATATACTTCCCCTATAGTTTAGACTCTGCCAGAGAATAGAGTGGGATTTCCCCTTGGTGATGAAATCCAAGTAAGATCACTGGGATGGGTAAGGTATCCGCTGGGGGATGAAATCCCAGTCGAGCCTTGTCTCAGGTAAGTTAAAATGTTTGTTTTGTGTAAGTGGTTTGGTTGTGTAACATCAAGTGATCTAGATTAATTCAATATGCGTTTATTAATTACTAAGTGTGGTCTAAGAAATGCAAGCACAAGCAGAAATGAAAGTGCAACGTGTTTTAAGTCCAAGTCAAAATGTTTGTTCGTATGAAGACGAATGGAGAAAGAGTTGAAGAATATGAGTTTTGACTAATCTAGAAGTGCAAGAAAGAAAAGAAAAGTTCTTTTTAGTCCTGCTTATGGTGTCATTTATAAGAGATGAAAGAGGTGAAAAGGAAGGAACCTAATGCACCCTATATGAATGAAAGAAAGAAAGAACCCAAGGAAGGCCCTAGGGTCCCACCGGGCGTGCCAGAATGTTTCTATGCTAAATCGCTTTCTACATTCAAAAGATAGAAATGAGAAACTAAGAAATGGTCTAGGGTTAGAAGATACCCAGATGTAGTCATGTGCACCAAAATCAGACGTTGGAAGGTACTCCTCTTTGGCTGTGGAGGAATGACACCTGCGAGGAAAAAGAGACTAAACACAAAAAAACGTTAGACGAGGAGATGGTGGGCTGTCAAGCAAATTCTTGATCCCTAAAGTACGAAGACTTCCTTAAGGGATATCAACCCACTAATAAAAAAGTAGAATATTTGATAGAAAATAGTAATAGTGAAAGATAGAATGAAAGAAATAAATGATGAAAAGTAGAATGCATACCTGATATGCAGCAAACTATTTTGCACAGTCACTGGTGTCGGTCTCTGTGCCGGCGTCGGTTAGGGAAGGGTGCTGACGACAGTTAAAGTGCCGACATCAGTCAGGGTAATGACTGGCGTCAGTCGGAGCAATAGTTTTGGATAGGGTCTTGGTCGGGTCTAGACAGGGTCTTAGGATTTGGAGAAGGGTCTGAAGTCTTTGTCTGAGGGTTCGGGAAGTCAATTTAGGAGTCAGAGGGATTGGTTCGAGGGTTTGTACAAGGATATGGATAGAGTTATAGACTGACAGAGGGTGGATAGAGGTGATACGAGTGGAAGTAAGGTTGGGGCTATGATCTGGATAATGATATAAAAATAGTAACCAGAGAGTAGAACAAAAACATAGAGCAAAGCTTACTTGTTATGCGCCGAAGATAAAAGTCGAAGACATGATTAGTGTTGTCGTTGTGTCACAAAAGTTTAGTGTAACAGAATACCTATGTTGGAGAGACAAAACATGAGAGATTGGATGTAGATTGGTTGGATGCAAGAATCGATTGATTGCCAGATTTGATTGATTGTTTGAAAAAAATTGATTGATACGAAGGACGGTTCGATAACCGATCAGGAAACCGATTGGCAACTGAATGGGTAACGGATAATGGATAACGGTTCCTGCATTCAGGTCAAGAATGTAGTGTTAAGGATGACTGACACCAACAGGACTGCCGACGTCGGCCGATAAGTGACCGACGTCAGTGACGTCAGTCGGGTAGCGACCGTCGCCGGTAGATGCAGAATGGGGACAGAGGCTGGCTTTAGCTTTCTACTCATTTTTACATGCTGCCAGGGTTAAGGCTTGTGGGAAAATGGTCAACAGGGGTTAAATAGGCATGGGAGAATAAAATGGGGGATAGAGGAAGAGGCCGACAAGGGTTAGACACAATTACGGTGTCTACAACAAGGATGATTGATCAAGGGAGAACATGATTTTGAGCCACATGGGTATGGTGAATCCATTTGGGAAGGTAATATGTGTAGACACCAAAATCGTGTCGACTCCCCTGGTCATTCCCCGTCTTATTCTTCTTCGCCTATTGAACCCTTGTCGATCACTTGTTCCACCAACCTTGACCCTGGCAGCATGTAAAAATGAGCACAGAGCTAAAGCTAGACTCTATCCCCATTATGCATCTGCCGACGACGGTCTTTACCCGGCCGATGTCGCCGACGTCGGTCACCTATCGGCCAACGTCGGCAATCCTGCCAACGTCGGTCACCTTCCCGTTATCTGTTATCAGTTACCATTCGGTTTCCCAAAACGGTTGACAAACCGTCTTTGGAACCGTCCCCGTCCCCCGCCTTCATCAACCTCTGCCAACCATTCGAGCCAGGATCCCTGAACGCTATTCAAAACGCTGATCAACTGAACCCGAGCAACCAACCTACGAATTCCTCCATCAACCTGCGAACCCCGAGCAATCATCAACACTATGACATCAACACTCTCGACATCAACACTCTCGGCATCAACCAATCTGCACACTATGGCTTTCATCGCGTCTTCTGCCAGGTAAGTATTATTCTGTTTATTTCATTTCTTTCTTAGTTATTATTTATCAGTTCTGTCATCCCTGCCTCTGTCCAGACTCAAACCCCCCCCAGACTCTGTTCAGACCCGACCTGACCTTACCCAGAGCCCGTCCTGACTCTGTTCAGACCTGTCCTGACTCTATCCAAAACCCTATCCTGACCTTATCAGACCCTATCCCGACTCTGTTCAGACCCAGCATCCCTCGTTTACATCCCTGAACCTGTCCCAACTCTCTCAGACCCTGTCCTGAACCTTTTCCCAGAACCTGCCCCTACCGACGCCGGTCACTACCCCGACTGACGACGGCACCTTAACCGACGTCGGCACCTTCTTAACCGACGCCGGCACCACAGAGACCGACGCCGACGACTGTGCAGAATAGTGTTGCATATCAGGTACGCTCTTTATTTTTCTGTCATTTATTTTTGTCATTATCATGTACTTTCGTCCAATATTCTACTCTTTTTTATTAGTGGGTTGATATCCTTCTAGGGAGTCTTCGTACTTCCGGGATCGGGCGTTCGCCTGACAGCCCACCATATCCTTTGACTAACGTTTTTCTGTGTTTTAGCCTTTTCTTCGCAGGTGTCATTCCTCCATAGCAAAAGAGGAGAATCTTTCAACGTCTAATTTCAGTGCGCACGACTTTATCAGGTACTTCTAGCCTTGACCATCTTTTAGTTTCTTATTTCTTCTTTTGAATGTAGAAAGCAATTTTGCATAGAAACATTCTGGCACGCCCGGTGGGACCCTAGGTCCTCCTTGGGTTCTTTCTTTCTTTCGTTCATTTAGGTGCATTAGGTTTCTTCCTTTTCGCCTCCTTTCGTCTCTTCTTAAACGACATCATAAGCAGAACTAAAACGAACATTTCTTTCTTTCTTGCACTTCTAGACTAGCTAAAACTCATACTCTTCGACTCTTTCTCCATTCGTCTTCATACGAACAAACATTTCAACTTGGACATTAAAACACTTTGCATTCATCTCTGTTTGCCTGCATCTTTTAGACCACACATAGTAATTAAATCGCATATTGAATTAATCTAGATCACTTGATGTTACACGACCAAACCACTTGCACAAAATAAACATAAAACTTACCTGAGACAAGGCCCGACTGGGATTTCATCCCCCAGTGGATACCTTACCCGTCCCGATGACCCTACTTGGATTTCATCACCAAGGGGGAAGCCCACTCCGTTCTCTGGCGGAGGATAAACTCTAGTGGAAGTATATTTTGGCTAAGCGAAACCAGCTAACCACTGGAATCGTGAAGTGAGGGGAGCTTGCTCCTTAGCACCAGGCCTGTACGGAAGCTAACACAGATTTCTTGAGCACCATAACAAAACCCGAAACCATTTATAGACTGCTTCTTCTAGGACCCGACTCACAAAGCCAATCTTCCTCTACACACACATTCTAAGGCATAAGCCACTATAATCCTAATAATTTACTTCTAGGGTTTTAGGATCTGCTTGTGTCTTCATCTTTTTGGTTCTTATCTGCTTGTTTGAGCTTGTGAGGATGTTCTCCCTTGCCTTGAATGGTTCTGACTCGTAGCCAAACCAAGGCTCTAGTCGATCACGCGAGGCATCATCCTCTTCCATCTACCCCGCCTACAACCAACCCTACAATGGAGTTCAACTCGAAAATTGAAAGAACTCCTACCAGACCATCTCCGCCCCAAACGCCTATTATTCCAGAAGGGGACCAAGACTTCACACGATTCTTGGACCTCAATACCAAAGCCCTGCAACACTATCTCGTGAATAGCCAAACGCGAGACCCCTTTGGCAATCCAATTTATGGAATGCCGACTTCTCTCCTCGCGACGGCGGTCGTATCAACAACGTCCGTAGTCCAACCCTTAGACACCCAGGCTGTTGCCTCAACCAATGACCAACCTTTCACCAACCATCCAAGTGTGGCCTCTCCTTCCATCGTTGGGCCCACTTTCACCGGGGTTTCGACCCCCAATCAATCTCAGTCTACTCAACCACTTTCTACCCCCTTTCAAAACCTGGTCGTCTCTATTCCGCCCACCCTTACTCCTATCAAAACTAGGGTGGCTACCCATCCGTTAGCCCATGTTACCTCTAACCAACCTCCCATGACAACATCAAATCTAGCTATACCTTCCATCCAACCATCTTTAGTCACTTCTTCCGTCCCTACGACTAGTCATCCGTACGTTGCGCCCTTATTGGTACAACCGACTACGTCGTATACCTCTTCCAGCCTCTTTCAAGCGCCTCACAATCTAGGAGGTGCTCCACCCGCCAATCCGTCAGTAGATATTATCAAGATGCTGATGGATAAAATGTCCAACCTAGAGACCTCCATTACCGGCTCACGCAACACTCTCTCGTACGAACAAATCTGTAACGAGCCCATCCATCCTTCTGTCCCCATCAGACCATATCCCAACCAGTGGGAACTTCCTAAGTTTTCTCGTTTCTAGAGCAAGGAAGACCCACAACAACATTTACGGGCATTCAGACATGCCTGTTACCTTATCGCCCACGACGATGCGTTGCTCTTACGCACGTTTCCCATGTCCCTCTCAGGTGCTGCACTTGACTGGTACAGCTCTCTTCCCAACCATTCCATCCTCACGTTTACTCAGCTGGCCCAGCTCTTCCTCGATCATTTCTCCATCAATATCACCAAGAAGGTCTCTATCACAGACCTCTATTCTATTCGCCAGTTCGAGGATGAATCTATTGCTGATTTTGTCGCTCGGTGGAGGAGCCTTATCAATCAACTTTCATTTTCCTTACCTCAGCCTGAGCTTATTGAACTTTTCTCTCAAGCCTATGCTAAACATATTTCTTCTACCTTGAGGGTTCAAACCTTCCGCACTTTTGATGAAGCCTTCACGATGGCTCGTAAACTTGAGTTACGTGCCGTTGAGGAGAATAAAGTCAAGTTGCGGAGTAAGAATCCCAAATCCAAAACCAATGACCCTTCTTCTAAGCCCTCGTCCAATCCTAAATCTAAAGCTTCAGCAAATGCTGTGGTTGTTAGATCTTCCTCTTCTTCGCCTTCAACTAATCAACCTGAACCATCCACGTCCATGAGCGCCACTCGCCAATTTCAGCAGAGATACATACAGCGACAGTTTACTCCACTTGGAGAATCATATGCGTCTGTGCTGGAAAAACTCGTCAAACAAGGGGCCATCAATCTCCCTCAGATCCGACCTCCACCACAATTTGATCCCTCACGCGCCATCCCTGCGTGGTATAGGGAGAATGACTTCTGCCACTACCACCGTGTTAAAGGTCATGACACAGGCAACTGTAAAACCCTTAAAAACATAGTCCAAGACATGTTGGAAAAGGGTGACCTCATCCTCGACAATCCTAACGCCCCTCCTAATCAGGGTATCGATATCTTCAAACAACCATTCCCTAATCATCCACCAACCCAAAACAACGTCCAGACCTTGACTGACAATACCCATGAACATAATATTCGAACAGTCAATACGGTCTCGCCCCTCATTTCTAACCAACCCCAAGAGGTGAGTTCATCCATCAGTCCATCACATGTGGACGAACCTCTTTCTCCGGCTAGTTCTCCCTCAACTTCTCTCATTTTGGAGGACGCCTCGACCTTACCAGCACCGCCAGTTTCACCATCTTCCTTCTTGCTGCCCATGGAAGACCCAACCTTTCCTACTCCTCGGCCACAAGTGGAGGGCACTATCATCCCTGCCCTTTACCCGCTTGAGGAGCTTCATTCACCAGTTTCTTCTCCACCCAGAGAAGAACCTATCTCTCCTTCATCTCCAACCAAACATGAACCTGTCACAACTTCACCATGCTTTGGGCCCGAGACTACTACATCCATCTCACCTTCAGTCCCACAACCATTGGCATCTTCTCAAGAGCCTAAACCTCATCCCGCATCTTCTCAGCCATTTTCCCGACTAGTGGAGAGACTCAAACTTCTCCCTTCTAGGAAAGTGGAACATCAGGGATTGTGGGACCGTCTCACAGATCTTCAACAAGCCCGGGCCCTCTCATCTCATGCTGCTAATCCTCCCATGACGGAACCTCCTAAGACTATCAACAAAAATCAGATCTCCACTTCCAAACCGTCTACATCTTCATCAACTTCATCAAAACCAAAACCCTCATCTACTCCACCTAAACCTATCAAATCACTTGGCGTTCGCCCCGTCTCCAACCTCACTCATCCACAAGTGAAGGTGGACTTAACCCAAACTTCAACTAATAGTAGTCTTCAACCTAAATCTCAAAAGACTGCCAAACCACAGAGGCGAACGCCTCCTCTTCCGTCACCATTGCCCTCCATTTTGGGCCCGCATCCTTCAACCTTAACCAGAGTCCTTCCCGCTCCAACCTCTAACCAAAACCGGTTGCCTCCTTTGCTTCCTTTACCTACCACTAGCCTACCCTCTCCCAAAAGGGTGATACCTCTCACGAAGAGTGTACCGTCTCCGCCTGTCATCGCACCATCAACCCAGAAGGTGGTACGAAAACCCCCTCCCGTTTCGCCCAAGCAAAAGTCACCGACATCGCATACATCGATGAGCATGGACCCTTTAGTGGGCTCATACTCTTTGATCTTGCAACGAATTTTGCAAAATTCTATCATAACTCTTCCACCCATCAAGCCCTTTCAACCTCTCGAGTCTAAACCCTCCTGGTTCGACGACATGAAGATTTGTTTATATCATCGTACACCAGGACATGACACCGAGACTTGCTGTGCCCTCAAGGCTGTCATTTGCCGTTATCTGGAGAAAGACACTCTTCTCTTTGAGGACACTTTCGACCGCCCCCCGACTCCTTCTCACAACCCTTCAACCTCTTCAAACCCATCCACATCTCATCAACCGGTTACAATCCCTTCATCATCTTCACCTCCCATCTTTGAAATCAATGCCATTCACATCACCACTAGGTCGCAAAAGGATAAGGCGAAAGAAAAAGCCGCCATTCCTTGGACCTACCCTTTTGTCAATCCACCTCAACCGCCTAAGCCTAAGATTTCTATCCTTGGCGCGCCTCAACCCTCTTCTTCTTCTTCTTCCTCTTCCGGACCAATCCACAACTCCATGTTGAAATAGCTTCACCAGACGCCTGTGAAGATGTCCCTCTACGATCTCGTCCAAACCTCACCCCAACATCGTCAGGCCCTCATCCAAGCCCTACAGGCAGCGGAGGTCCAACCTGAGGATCCCCAGCCACTTGCTGCCCTTGTCCACTCCTTAGCCCCTGTTGCCTCCATAACATTCAGTGATTCTGAGATTCCTACATCCAACACGGAAGATCAGGACGCCGCCCTCTTCATCACTGCCTACATCGATCGGACACGCATTAAACGCGTTATGATCGACGGGGGCGCTAGCATCAACATCATCTCCACTCATGCCTTTGATTAGTTGGCTCTTCCCAAGAATTGCGTCTCCAAAAATGACACGATCTTATGCTCTTTCAACGACACTACTGCCACGACCATTGGCACAGTCATCCTTCATATCCGCGTTGGTCCACGCACAGTCCCGGAGCTCTTCTACATCATCGAAGGAGAGTTCTAATACAACATCTTGCTGGGCCGACCCTGGATCCGCGCCATGGCCTGTGTCCCCTCCACCCTGCACCATTGTGTGAAGTTTGAGCATGACGGACAAGTCCACACCATTCCCGCTGACCCTTTGCCTTTCAAAACATGCAATACCACCTACCGTCCAAACGATGTCCTCATTCCTATCAAGCCGTCAACCTCGGCACCGCCTCCATCTGCGGAAGCTTCAACCAGTTCACAACAGGCGGTCGCCCTTACACCTCCCCTTCAAGCGACAACCATAGACCCCATGGAAGACGTCTTCCAAAGACTTTCATTGGGAGAGTATCGCTTGCTGGCTCTAGACATGTTCCAAACTCCGCAAGAGTATGGACGCCTTCATCACAGCCCCAGCTACGACCATCGGATCGGGATGATCATACCTTATGGTCCCCCTCACCTCCGCACCAACCTCGTCTATGGAGGGCTTAATCAAGCTCCTACTGACGGTAATCCTCTTTCTTCACCCCAACCTTTCACATCAGATTTTTCGTTTCTTGGCAACCCCGCCTTTGCACATACTTACCTTTACAGGTGTGCATGGAAGGGTTTTGGTTTCGGACGCTATGAGCAGGGCTCCCATCAGCCTATCTAACCGCTCAATGATGACGATGCCAAGAAACGGTATGGTCTGGGATATCACGACCCCACTCAAGACCCTGTAGATCTTTATCCTGAACCAATCCTTGATCAATCTCCTCCACACTCGCCTATTTCGCCACCTTCACCTACGGGGTCAGTGGTTTCCATTCCTCCTAGTTTTTCTTTTTTTTCCATAAACACCATCCGCCTAGACCCCTTGACTTATCAGCTCAATGGGGTATCTAAGTCTCTCCCTCTCATTCTTCCCACCATGATCGAAGATGAGTCGGCAACCATTCACACTGTTCACTGCGTTGACGATGACGCCATTCTTTCCTACATGGGCGCTGATGATTCTTTCATCCAGCGCTCCCTTCCTTCTGAGACCCAGGTTATGTTAAATGAATCAACCATTGACATCAACCTTCCTTCTTCTGATGTTCCTCATGTCTTAAAGATCGGCCAATCTTTAGACGCTCAGGAGCAGCTTGACTATACCCAGTTCCTCTCCGACCATAGCAAGGCCTTTGCCTGGACTTACAGTGATATGCTTGGCATCGACCCCACCATCGTTACCCATAACATTGTCACCAAACCAGAGGCTAAGCCTGTCAGGCAAAATCTTCGAAAGATGCATCCTCGCGTTGCCCTCCTTGTCAAGGAGGAGCTTCAGCGTCTCCTTTCTGTCTCCTTCATCCAGCCCATCGATTATCCACAGTGGGTCTCTAACATCGTCCCAGTCACCAAGGCAACTGGGGGGATTCGGATCTGCACAGACTATCGTGACCTTAATCTAGCCTGTCCTAAAGATGACTTTCCTCTTCCTAACATTGACCAGCTCGTTGATCTTACGGCCGGCCATGAGATGCTATCTCTTATGGACGGGTTTTCAGGATACAATCAAATCCTGATTGCTCTGGAAGATCAACACAAGACTACTTTCATCACCCCATGGGGGACTTTTTGCTATCGAGTCATGCCTTTCGGCTTGAAGAACGCAGGCGCCACTTATCAGCGTGCCATGACCTACATTTTCCATGATCTCCTCCACAAAATCATGGAGGACTATGTGGATGACCTTCTCGGCAAATCCAAATTTCGCCGTGACCATCTGACCATTCTCAAAATCATCTTTTCTCGTCTTCTTCAGTACAATGTCCGTCTTAACCCCAAGAAATGTGTCTTTGGGGTCCTCTCTGGCAAGCTTCTCGGCTTCATCATTTCCTTTTGTGGCATCGAGATAGATCCCACCAAGATTCGCGCTATTCTCGAAATGCCTCCCCTGACCAATCTCAAGCAGCTTCGCAGTTTGCAAGGCAAGCTCCAGTCCATTCGCCGCTTCATCTCGCAGCTTTCTGACCGCTGCCAACCTTTTCATCATCTCCTTAAGAAGGACGTCATTTTTACATGGGATAAGGACTGTCAAGAGGCTTTTGAAGCCTTAAAATGCTATCTGGTCTCTCCACCAGTTCTCATTCCACCTAAAGAAGACCAACCCTTCTACCTTTATATCTCAGCCACTCACCATTCGTTAGGTGCCATGATCGCGCACCGAGACGAGCATCACCGTGAGCAAGCCGTTTATTATATCAGCCGAACACTGGTCGACTATGAAACTCGGTATACCCATATCGAGAAACTCTGTTTGGCGTTAGTCTTTGCTGCTACTAAACTTCGCCACTATCTTCTCAGTCACAAAACCTTTGTCATCACCCACACCGATCCTCTCAAATATATGCACTCCAAGCCATATCAAAATCAACGTATGGCTCAGTGGCTCATGCTGCTTGCTGAGTTCGATCTCGAATTCATCCAGCAGAAATCTATCAAGGGGCAAACCATCACTGATCAACTAGCACATGCCCCTCTTCCTGACACTCAACCTTCGCAGTGTGAATTCCCTGACGAGTCTATCGCTGCGCTTTACTCCGACGACACCACCTATCAGATGACTATGTTCTTTGACGGATCCAAATGTCAACTAGGTGGAGGTGCTGGGGTCATTCTCATCCCACTCGAAGGGGAGCCCATGCCTTTGTCTTTTAAACTCGACTTTGATTGTACCAATAATATGGCCGAATACGAGGCCTTAATTTTGAGACTTCAGACCGCCCTCTCTCTCAGCATCAAGTCCATCAACATCTTCGGCGACTCGCAGCTCATCGTCAATCAGGTCAACGGTTCATACCTCTATAAAAATGAAATTTTGCAAAGGTACAAAAATCGTGCTGACATTCTCCTTGCATCTTTTGACCATTTCCTCTTGCAGACTATTCCTCGATCCATGAACAAGTTTGCTGACACTATGGCTTCTCTCTCTTCCCATATCCCATCTTCCTCATCTGCATCCAGACTTTTTGTCACGGTGCATCGTGTGCCGTTGCCTTCATATATCTCTCCTCACATTCATCATGTCAACACTATAGACCCTAGCCCACAAGATGCTTGGTATAAGCAACTTGTGGACTTCTTATCTCTCTCTATCATTCCTCCCAACCTCTCTAGTAATGCACGACGAGCTTTTATCAAGCGTACTGCTCGCTATACCATGCTAGGGGGTCTTCTCTATAAGCGAGGCTTTGACGGCCTCCTTCTTCATTGTCTCACCTCCACTGAAGCATCTCACGCCATCTAGCAAGTCCACGATGGGATTTGTGGTGAACATTTCAGTGGAAATTCGGTTGCCAAGCGCATGCTTCGTCTGGGCTATTATTGGCCTACCCTTCATCAAGACTGTAGCGATTATGTTCGGCATTGCATCAAGTGTCAGCAGCACTCTAACTTGCTTCATCTCCCCAGTCACGCCTTGCAAGTTGCTCAGGATTTCTGGCCTTTTTCTTAGTGGGGTTTAGATCTCATCGATGAGATTAACCCTCATTCGTCTCTTCGTCATCAATCTATCATCACAGCCACTGAATATTTCACCAAGTGGGTGGAAGCCATTCCTCTCGTCTCCACAAAAGCCGACAAGATCGTCGACTTCATCAACACCCACATCATCTGTCGTTTTGGTGTCCCTCATAAAATCATCACTGATAACGGCAAGTCCTTCAAAAACAAAACTGTCCAAAAGCTATGCGACTCCTTTGGCATCAAACTCAGTTTCTCTTCGCCTTACTACCCACAAGCAAATGGGCAGGCCGAGGCTTCCAACAAAATTCTCACCAAAATTCTCATGAAAGTGGTCAGTGACACAGGCAAGGATTGGCACATTCACATTCCCTTCGCTTTGTGGGCTTACCGCACCAGCATCCGAACCTCTACGGGTGCTACCCCTTTTTCTCTTGTGTACGGAACAGAGGCTGTTTTACCTCTCGAAGTACAGATCCCGTCTCTCCGCATTTCTCTACATGATATCCTTTCCAATGATGACTTTCATCAAGATCGCTTAGCTCAACTTGAGTTACTTGACGAACACCCTCTTGCTGCCCTTAATCATCTCCATGTCTATCAACATCGCATCAAGCGCACCTATGACAAAAATCTGCGAGAACGAGATTTCAACATCGGAGACCTCGTCCTCAAAGAGAATCAACATGTGACCAACATGGAGCGAAGTAAACGAGGCAATTTTGCTCCTAATTGGCTCGGATCTTTTATTATCACGCACAAGTATGGATTAGGGACTTACCATCTGTCTTCTCTTGATGGACGCCCAGAACCTGAGCCTCTTAATGCGTTGCATCTGTGACTGTTCTACTGCTAGTCGAGTATTCGTCCACTTGACACTTAACTTGAGCTCATCCCTTGAGCAATCCCCGTCCTCTTCATCCTACTTCCTTTCAACCCTATTCCTCTTAACAACTCCTATAACCCTTTTATGATGCATGGATGCTTTGTCCTAATAAAAGGGAGCCCTTGACCTTCTATAATCTTGTCCATGACTCACATTTCTATAAAAACAAATCAAGATGTCAAAACATATCCATGGTCACTATATCAATATCAAAATCAAAACAAACAGACTGCTCCCTCGAAGGACAGCTGTACTATCATTGCTGTAATAAATAGACTGCTCCCTTGAAGGACAGCTATTCAAAAGCCTTTATATTAAACAAAAATCTAGACCACTCCCTCGAAGGATGGCTATGATTAATCTGGCAATAAACAGCACCATTTTAGAAGCTTCTCGCATTGATCAGCTTCGCAACCTGACCATACATCAAATGACATCTCTATGCAGGCTTCCCGCATTGATCAGTCTGCGCAAAAAAAAAAAAAAAAAAAAAAAAAACGAGTCACAGACTTGGCTTGTAGTTGTCTCAGGGTCTCCTATAAAAAGGGGCAAAGTTATCTCTGCTCTTAAAATGGGTTACCCTCTTTCCTCCTCCTATTACCTGCTCAAGGGACTTCGAGCTCACTTTAATGTCTAAGTGATTCGATTACCGCTCTAACATAACTATGGTCAACGACGTCACGCATGAATGGGGCTCTTGGTTCTCATAACCCCTATAGATGTTATCTTTTTGGTCCTTGTCAATGAAAGAGCAATATGCTTTTCAATTCTTCTGCACTTTGGTCACATTCACCCTCATCACTTGTCGATCAACTCAGCTCAACTCTCTTTTCAGACCATAAACATGACCTAGCCTATTCACCCTAGTTTCTATGGACACCAATACACATGGAAACTATCGACTCACCCCAATTTATGTTAAGCATAAACCAATACTTGCTGAAGCATAAATAGACCTCAATTCATTTTTAGCATACATCCATCACGAATATGGAATATTGCTAGGGATGAAAAACCCATCAACCAATGTTGCAGAATACACCATTTGGCAAAGGCTGCAACATCTTTTTTTTCCTCACCATCCCTTTGACCCTTCCTCCCTTCTAGGGAGAACTACATCGGCCTGAGGCCCTACAACAGGGGCTATGTAGGCAGCACTCAGTTGACATGGGGTCTTCTGGGGTTAGCTCAGCCGCATCCTTTCGTCCATTCATCCATCCATCGACCACCAACCATTGGAGATCATGCCTATCTCTTCCGACCTCGACCACTTCCAAGACGTTGTTGCCTTGGTTGTTTTTTCATGTATGCTACCTCATGACTGGTTAGCAGAATTGTGCGCAGACCTTTTTGGACCCTCACAAGTATAGGATCGCACACCGGTTGATCCGCCCTACTTGTGACTTTTTCGCATTTTTAGGAGCACTTCCTGAGCCCGGGATACCTGGAATGCGACGACCCATTTGGAGCTTCAGTTTAGATTGAGTGACCCGATCAGCAGATGACTAAATGCTGGGGCCCGGTTACTTCAATTTTGGCACTCCTCGACCCTTGACCTGCGACACTTTGGCCTGACCATCTCGTGCAGTGGTATGCGCGCAATCACAACCTTTACAGCGTTCACCCTCACCCCTTTTTCATCCACTCTTTATCAAATCAGCACCCGATTCCCGGTTCCCTTCCCTCGACTCCTGCTTTGAGGGGGAATACCTCATCCTTACTCGGGGCATTTCGCTTCCTATTTTTGTCTTGCAGTTCATTCGAACAACCAACAAGATGAAATCAACCTTATCCCTCACCTGGGGCACTCACTCCTATTTTTGTCTTGCAGTTCGTCCAGAACAACCAACAAGACAAAAAGGGGCAAATGTAGACACCGAAATCGTGTCGACTCCCCTGGTCATTCCCCGTCTTATTCTTCTTCGCCTATTGAACCCTTGTCGATCACTTGTTCCACCAACCTTGACCCTGGCAGCATGTAAAAATGAGCACAGAGCTAAAGCTAGACTCTATCCCCATTATGCATCTGCCGATGACGGTCTTTACCCGGCCGATGTCGCCGACGTCGGTCACCTATCGGCCGATGTCGGCAATCCTGCCGACGTCGGTCACCTTCCCGTTATCCGTTATCAGTTACCATTCGGTTTCCCAAAATGGTTGACGAACCGTCTCTGGAACCGTCCCCATCCCCCGCCTTTATCAACCTCTGCCAACCATTCGAGCCAGGATCCCCGAACGCTATTTGAAACGCTGATCAACCGAACCCGAGCAACCAACCTGCGAATTCCTCCATCAACCTGCGAACCCCGAGTAATCATCAACACTACGACATCAACACTCTCGGCATCAACCAATCTGCACACTATGGCTTTCATCGCGTCTTCTGCCAGGTAAGTATTATTCTATTTATTTCATTTCTTTCTTAGTTATTATTTATCAGTTCTGTCATCCCTGCCTCTGTCTAGACTCAAACCCCCCCGAACTCTGTTCAGACCTGACCTGACCTTACCCAGAGCCCGTCCCGACTCTGTTCAGACCTGTTCCGACTCTATCCAAAACCCTATCCTGACCTTATCAGACCCTGTCCCGACTCTATTCAGACCCAGCATCCCTCGTTTACATCCCTAAACCTGTCCCAACTCTCTCAGACCCTGTCCCGAACCTTTTCCCAGAACCTGCCCCTACCGACGCCGGTCACTACCCCGACCAACGACGGCACCTTAACCGACGTCGGCACCTTCTTAACCGATGCCGGCACCACAGAGACCGACGCCGGTGACTGTGCAGAATAGTGCTGCATATCAGGTACGCTCTTTATTTTTCTGTCATTTATTTCTGTCATTATCATGTACTTTCGTCCAATATTCTGCTCTTTTTTATCAGTGGGTTGATATCCTTCTAGGGAGTCTTCGTACTTCCAGGATCGGGCGTTCGCCTGACAGCCCACCATATCCTTTGACTAACGTTTTTCTATGTTTTAGCCTTTTCTTCGTAGGTGTCATTCCTCCACAGCAAAAGAGAAGAATCTTTCAACGTCTGATTTCGGTGCGCACGACTTTATCAGGTACTTCTAGCCTTGACCATCTTTTAGTTTCTTATTTCTTCTTTTGAATGTAGAAAGCAATTTTGCATAGAAACAATATGATGTTGCTTTCTTTCATTTGTTTCTTGTTATCCTTTGTAATTCCCATAGGAATAGATAGGCTTGGTTAGTTATTTCTTTATGCATGTTTCATTATTTATGTACTAATGCTTGAATAACTTGATTTGTAATCCTCTCTACACTCTTAAGAGATTTTATTTTTATTTATTATTTATTATGTGTTCTTAAAAACTAGACTTTGTGTATATAATCTTCCCTATCCCCTTTAGAGAACTTGAGTGACTAAAAGTGCTTCATTCATTGCCTTTTCACTTAGTCTAAGCCTAGAAGGAATGTCGTCTATGCTCTCCCCAAGTTTTAATAACTTGGGTAATTCAAAAAATGACCTTTAAAGTCTTTATAGTTTCATTTATTTTTTTTATTTCACTTAGCTTGTGGGTAGGATTTCATCACCTCCTTATAATTTATTTAGGGAAGCACTGACCTTGGATTTTATCTCCCACCATCCTTTCAACCCCACTCCATGGTGGGGTATATAAATTCAATATGAATCACTAGGATGTTAGTTTGAGAGATTAAACTAAATCTGTTAGTGATATCTACCTCAAAACAATGGCCTAATTTAAACATCATATAACACTAAGTAATCTAACAAATGTAGTGGTTGTAAAAAGGACAAGACCTTTTTATTATAAGTTGATTAGCTTGGATGCAAATGACATGTTGTGCCCTTATGTTAACCATACTTGGGACCATCTAAAAACACTCAAAACTTATAGTTTTTAGACAAACCCCACTTGCCACAAAAATATTGTCAATGGAGGGTAAGTAGCCCAAAGTTTCATGTCATTGAATGAATTTTTGAGAGAAGAAGGGTCCAAAAAACCCTACTTTTCATGTGCATCTAAATTTATTAGATTAACAAATTATTTTCTCTCAAGGAGTATATCAATAGAATTTGACAATATGTAGTAACCTTATCATTTTTTAGGAATAAGATGATACACTTAGGTGTTTTTGTGTCTATTTATTTTACTTACATTATTTTGAGTCCAATTTTTTTTTCAAAGCACATCAAAACAAGTCATGAACTAGTCACATGTTTGTATACTACTTTTATCCTAAAGAGGTGTTATTTTATCTATTCGATACCACACCTTTGCCTTAGACATTTTCAAACACATTTATGTGTGTGTCGCTAGTCTGAAAGAGGCATCGTTATGCTACCAATGTTATCCCAAGTTTTTTGCCTTGTAGTTTTGAAACAAAAACCATTGTCATACCTTTAGTTTCATTATGTTGCTTGTATTATTTCAAAACCTTTTCCTTATGTCAAATTGAGTTTTAAACCATGTATGCCTTTTGGTCTATAATTGCTATCGTTATGCCATCCATTTTGGTTTAGAATGTTGTACATTTGAAAAACCAAGTCTTTTAAACCAAGGTTGAAATTGGTCTTGTGTAGTTTAGATTCAAAAATTAAGTCATTTATACCTATGCTCCACTTAATTTTGGCTTTGGTATTTAACTCTTTTGATTTGTGCAACTTGGACTAATTCTTTCCTTGTTTTGAAGATCATTTTCTTAGATTTAGGAAGTGGTCTCTTTTACATGTGCTTCGTGTCTATTTTATTTCTTATAACCTAGGTCAAAACTCTCTTTTCAATTACAACCTTAATCATGATCAGTTTGCATTTGAGTCTTGCTTATCACTTGGACTTGAATGCTTAACTCATCATGATTATTTTTTCTTACTTGAGATTGAATTTACCAATTAGTTTTAGGCATGTGCCTAAGGTCCAATGTCTTTTACCAATGGTCAAGTTTGTCTTTGAATCCATGTGCCTAGTTTGAGTCCAAGTGTTTCAATTTATTAGATTAATTACCTTACCATTATTACCTCGACCAAGTTTGTTTCAAGTCTAGATTTGTACCTTGTTTCCAAAGACCTAGTAATTTACCTTTCAATTTTTAGACCTAGTTTATTTTCAAGTCTAGCTTTGTGCCTTCTTTCCAAAGACCTAACATTTGTCTTAGTTTTTAAATTTTTGTTTATGTGATTTTGAGCTTGGATTTGTGACTTGTTTCCAAAGACCTAATAACTTTTTTCATTTTAGACCTATATTATATTTTTTTGAAACACTTTGTCAAAATCAAGATTCAACTTACCATTCACTTGATTATTTGTATGCAAGATATTAGACCTTTAGGAAATTTTAGACAAGGTTTATCATTGTAGATTTTGGAAAACAAATCCATTCCTAAGCCAAGTTTCTAGACATACCAAGTTTAGACCATTTGAAATTTAGATCATGTTTTAGCATTTTTTATAACTCTAGACATTTTATTCATGAGATATTAGTCATGGATTTGGGTATGCCTCACTACACATGTAGTGTAACCATGTACAAATCAGATTATGATAGTATTGAGTGTAAATCCCTTTGGGGCTATCACATGACCTTAGGAGTGTATTTTGGGGACCTAGAGAACTTCACAAATGTGGGGAGTGTAGTTTTCCCTACTCTACCTTTTATGGAACCTTGCTCCACATATGAGTGGAATAATCCTTATTTTTATCTAATTTATATGTTTTTATATTTTATGGAGTTGGTTCTTAGATGCCTATTTTTCATGTTGACTTCCTTGATCTAAGGGAGTTGATTGTTCATTGGAAAGTGTAATATCTTCCTTATTTCAAGGAGTTGGTTGTGATCACATGTTGTTGGAAAATGTGCCTTAAAAGGTGGAGACTCTGTCTTGGCATGTTCCTTCTTGGATGGGCTTTTGGATGAGCTTGATGAGGTGGAAATGAGGTGTCCTTAGTGGATGATGCTTATTTTGGATAAGCATGTGTCAATTTATCCTCTTTTTATAGATTTTCTTTAATTTGTTACATATATAAGTGTGGTGTGGCCTTTAGAGTTTGATGGTTTATTTGCAGGGTGTGGCTTTGAAGATCAGAGTTAAAGTGCATATGTTTTTTCAAACTGTAGGTGTTTATTATGGGGTGTGGTATAACATCTCATGAGATATAGTAAAGTGCAAGTGTAGGTGAAAGTGTAGCATTGATTTTGTGCAATATTTCTCTACAGGATATTTTCTATCTTTGTGAGAATTCATTGTAGTCTTGTTTTTTTTTATTATAGTTTATATTGAGAACTTTCTTAGTAGATGTATCCCACATTGGGTAAACCACAATAGATTTGCGTTATGTGTGTTTGATTCTTATTCTCTCCATTTATGCTTTCATAATATCTATGATTTGATGAATGTTTTCATAATGCATTCTATTACATAATTTAGATCTGATTTATGGTCATATTAAATCTAGTTTAAAGTTTTTCAATTCCTAATAATTGGTATCAGAGCCATTGGTTGTGTTTTGCTGAACTGGTAAATCAAAGGAATGCTATAAGCTTGAGTGGGAGCTATGAGATAAGATATTAGATTCAGAGTTGAGAAGTTTGATGGTAAGCATTTTTGTTTGTATAAAATGCAGATGAAATATTAGCTATATCAAAAGGAGCTTCATCTCCCCTTAGAGGGGAAAGCAGAACAACCTATAAGTATGAGTGATGTGGAGTGGTCATTACTTGATAGGAAGGCATTGTAAGTCATTCATTTATGCCTTGCATTTAATATTTTTGATGAGAAAACCACAAAATATCTCATGGATAAACTTGGAAAGTATAAGAGAAACCCTCTACTTCTAATAAAATATTTCTTATGAAAATATTATTTAACATGAAAATGTCTAAGAATGGTTTAATTTCTAATCATCTAAATGATTTTAATACGATTTTAATTATGCTCACTTCTATTGGAATTAAGTTTGATGATGAAGTTAGAGATTTGCTAATCTTATGTTCTTTACCTGATAGTTGGGATAGTTTGGTTATGGTTGTGAGTAATGCAGTTTCTACCAAGGGAAGCTTAAATTTTGAAGATGTTGTAGGTGTGATCCTTAGCAAGGAGATGCAAAGGAAAAATATGGGTGAATCATCTTTAGGTAATGCTTTATCTATTGATACTAGAGGGAGGCAAAAGGTAGATCTAAATCCAAATCTAGATCTAAGATGATATGTTGGCATTGTGGGAAGAGTGGACACTCAAAGAAGGATTGTTGGTCACTTCAAGATAAGAATGTTAACAAGGAGGAAAGGAATGAGGTAAATGTGGCATCAGGTAAATCATGTCAAGATACCTTAATTCTTTCTATGGATAGTTTTTTTGAGTCTTGAGTATTAGATTGAGGGGCTTATTTTCATGCCACCCCACATAGGCATTATTTTATTGATTATGTTCAAGATAATTTAAGACATGTATATCTTGGTGATGATGAACCTTATGAGATAGTAGGGAAAGAATGTGTTTAGGTTAAAATGTAGAATGGGAACACATGGATCCTTAATGATATTAGACATGTGCCTATGTTGAGATGGAATTTGGTTTTAGTGGTATAATTAGGTAGTGAAGGATATTCAGTAATGTTTACTATAGATTCCTAGAAAGTTACCAAAGGTGCTCTTGTGATTTAAAGAGGTAAGAAAGTTATTACTTTATATTTTACTAGTAGTGTTGATTCTCTTGATTTAGTTGTTACAGATGTATATGCAACTATGTGGCATCACAGGCTCTGTCATATGAGCCATAAGGGCATGGATATCTTAATAGATAAGTTGCTTGGATTAAAAGACATAGATCTAGAGTTTTGTGAGAATTTTATGTATAGGAAATAGAACTAGGTTAAGTTCCTAAAGGTTGGACCCACAAAGAAAGAACACAAGTTAGATTTGTTATACTGAGATGTATGGGGACCAACTTAGGTATCTTCTATTGGTGGATCCAATTATTATGTTAGTTTTATTGATGATGTAACTAGGAAAGTTTAGGTTTATTATATTAAAAATAAATCTGATGTATTTAATACTTTTAAGAAGTGGAAAGCCTTAATTGAGAATGAAATAGGTATTAATTTGAAATGTATTAGATTAGATAATAGAGGTGAGTATTGTAGTAATGTTTTCTTTGATTATTATTCTAACAATGGAATCCATAGGCAAAAGACAATTCCAAAAACTCCATAGCAAAATGGGGTGTTTGAAAGGATGAATAGAATAATAATGGAATGTGCTAGGTTCATGAGGTTATATGTAGGGTTGCCTTTACAGTTTTGGGAAAAAGTAATTAACATGTCAGTATATCTAATTAACAGAGGACCTTATATGCCTTTGGATGGAGGCATTCCTGAACAAGATTGGTCTGGTAATAATGTTGATTATTCTTTTCTTAAAGTCTTTAGATGTGAAGCTTTTTCTCTCATTAAGAAAGAGGATAGGACCAAGTTAGAGGCTAAATTAGAGAAAATCACATTTTTTGGTTATGTTTAGGATGAATTTGGTTTCCATTTATGGAGCATTAAAGATAAGAAAATATTTTGGTCTAGAGATGTAACCTTTAATCAAAAAAGTCATGTATAAGAATCAGTTGTAGGAAAAAGAATAGGAACAAAAAGAGTACACAATATTGGATGATATTACGGATGATAAAGTATCCAATGATTCAGTTCAGGAACTTTCTACACAAAGACCCCAAACTCTTATGGTAAGAAGGTATTCTTGGATAAGAGAGCACCTAAATGTTTTTCTCCTTTGGATTATTTGTTACTCACTGATAATGGAGAACTAGAGTGTTATGAGGAAGCAATATAGGTAGATGCTAGTATGAAATGGGAGCAAGCCATGGATGAGGAGAATAGATCTCTCATGAAGAACCAAATGTGGGATTTGGTATGGCTACCCAAGGGAAAGAATGCATCTCTAAATAGGTGGATATTCATAATAAAAGAAGAGGATGAAGGGAGAAAAAGGTATAAGGCCAAGATGATGGTCAAGGGGTTTGAAAAAAAATCAAGTATTGGCTTTGATGAGATTTTATCTCCTATTGTAAAAATGACTTCTATTTGCTGGGTGAATATTTTGTCATCAACTAACTAAAGGCAAAATGGGTATATCAACCACAGTATAATGAGATAAATCCCTCTTCTTAGCAAGGGGAGGCTCCCTATAAACTATAATATGCTACTATAAACTGAAAATAGGCTTAGAGGTGAGATCATACCATTCATCTCTTTTTTTTCAAAGATGATGTTCACAAGGCAAAGGAAAATTCCTGTGTGATAACTAAAATCAATCCTCTTCTTTCAAAAAAGATGTTCAGTAAATAGTAGGAAAACTTCATGGGTAGTAACTGGATCCACAAAAAAACCCATGAAAGCATAAAGTCTTTCATTTATTCTCTTACTGATTTAGGACTAATAAAATTGTAGAATGAAGTGGAGCTCAAAGTCTCCACCAAAAACCACAACAGAGTATAAGATCACAAAGGATAAAAGTAGTACAAAGACTTTCTAATACCCTTTTCACCAAAACACAAGAAACATAGACTAAAGGTAATTATAGCAGCACAAAGTCTTCATAATTAACTTCAAAACATCTTCCTGATAATTTCCATACACTCTTATTTTTTAATCAAATAGATGAGATATTACTAGGAAAAATGACATAAGAACAATTCCATTAATAACACAAGTCATTCCAATGCAAAGTTTGAAAAGTAACCCGCTTTCTCATTCATTCAAGAAAATATGATTTACAATCTGAGCTCAAAGTCTCAAAAGGCAATTCAATTTTGGCAGAGTTTTTGCTTCTAATTATCAAAAGATATATTTACAAAAGAGGCTCTCTTTATTTATATAGAGAAGCCTTGAAGATTTATGAAAGACTTAAATATTTTGACCTAGTCAAAATAGAAGTCTTTGTTGACTTTGGACTTTCCATATTTTTACATGTAATTACACATGACAAAAGAACATATGCAAATGTCCAAAGCGGTTACAAAAGTGCATTTAGAAAAAAGGAAATTAAATCAATAAAAAGTTGATTCAATTTGTAGCTCCATCTTTTTTTATATGAAAATTTTACATCGTGATAGCTGCTTGTATCCCGATACTATTTGGAGTAACAGTATTCTTGAAAATCATCTTCGCCCTGACTATGGCATCTTTCACTATTATGACTAATTTTGGATGACTAGTTAACCTGGTTTTTAGATTATCCAAAGTTAATGAATTATCTAGTATATTATCCATGGAGGCCATTGAGAATGGTTTACCTCCAAATTCCTTTTGAAACATACCTTTGAATTCCTAAACCATTTCTTCGACTAAAAGGAATTAGTTGTCTTGTGATGTAAGCTTACAAGGTAGCTCCTCTAACTTGTGTAAAAAACTGATGTCACTTTGTTCACTGAGGTCTTTTGATGATTTGAGGTCACTGATCAACTCCTTAAGCACCTAACTCTTATATATCAATGCTTCTTTTGTCTCAGTATAAGAGTCTCTATCATCAATGATTCTAATTGATACCAGGGTGCTTACTTTCAACTTCTTCATATCCACCCACTTATCAAGATACTTTTTTATGCTTTCAATATCTTAAGAAATGATATTGATAAGGTCATCTATTTATGCTCTCACTTTCTTCATCTTACCCATTTTCTCAGACAACTTTATGAGAAAGGAAACTCCTTGTGTATGCAGCTTGTCTAAGTACTCTTCAAGTACTTTTCCCTTGAGATACGTATTTTCTACTTTTTAAATCATGGGGTCATCGATAGAGATAACCTTTAGAGTTACTATTTTTGGAGTGAAATTTATTCTCCTTATTACTGCATTCAGTTGTTCCACCATTGCCTTATAATGGTCCTTCATCTCTCTTTCTTTGTCAAACTTCTAAACCAAGATGTCCATAGCTGACTACATGTCACTCTTAGTGCTTTCATGAGTTATTTTTCTTAACTCAATTCAGGAGATAGAGTACTCATTTACATCAAAATTGTCAAGAGTTACATCCTATGGATGTTTTTCTATTTTCAAAAATTTGTGCCCTTTATCCTCAATCATCTTTGAAAGAATTTTTGGCTTTTTGGGAGTCTTGAATTTGGCTAACACCATTTTAGTGAAATCAAAGTCATCTAAGGAGATGGCCTATTTTTTCCTTTTGGGTGTATAAGCTAAAAACCAAGGTGGGAAGGTAGAAGTACTTATATTAGCATCAATCTCTGAAGTTGGCATTATTGGAGTTGCACCTGCACTGGTGGTGGAAACAATGGGCAGAGTATCAATTAAAACTACACCTGCTACTGAATGATTGAAGGCATAAATATCTCCAATATCAAAATATAGAGATGAAAAATTGGGGATTGATCCTAAGGAATGAATAAAATCTCTAGAAGCACCTTGAGGGTCATCAAAAATAATTTTGGAAGGATAGGCAGCTCTAGAAGAGGGAATACAGATTGAATAAATAGGTGAAGGAGTTACAATAGGTGTGCTAGGTGGGGAAGAATAAATTCCTATTTCTAGCTGCACACCCTCTTGTGAAGATAGATTTTCCTTTTCCTATTGATCTATGGGCCTATTATCAGTTTCTATCTATTCCAATGTTGGTTCTTCAACACTCTGCTTCTCAACTTCCATTCCTATTGATTCTGTCTCTTCTTCCGTAACTTTTAATTTTTTTATCACAAAGATGATTCTAGGTTTATGTGGTCTAGAAGAAGAAGGGACATCATCTTTATTATTCATTCTATTTTTTGCTCTTCTCTTTATTTCCTCTTGAAATTTAGCTTCTAAGCCTATGAAGAACTCTTTCAAGGTGATTCCCTTATTTGCTAACCAATCATTAGTGTTTGCCAATATTGGTTTGAATCATCTTCTTAGTGAAGTCAATTCCTTTTATGACCATTAGATTGGGGGGAGAGAGGCTTTGGTGACCTGTTTAGCATGGTATCTATTATTGATCAAATCACCGTTATTCACTAGACTTTTAGGGATATCAGTGAATCCCAGATATTCTATCTACTCAAGGGATAATTTACTATAATCCATCTTTCTGATGTCTTTTGCTATCCTCAAATTGACCCAAACATCTTCGATCATAGGCTCATGAAATTGGGTCTTCCTCTTGATTATATCCTTTACGCCTTTGTAGTCAAAGTTTGGTCTCTTTTTGAAATGCTTCATGGTTATGAGTTACATTTCAATCTCCATAGCTCTATCTTTTCTAGCAGTCAATACTGAGAACCTGCCAATTTCAATTAAAAACCTGAAACTAGGTTTCTTGAGTTCAATTTGCTTATTGTGTACGACAATAATTTGTCTACATAGCTCCATCAAGACCAATTTGTCTGAAGGTAATCTTGGAAGCATATAAAGATGACCTTGGAAAAATCCAACCTAAAGTTAAAAAAATGTAGAGAATTGCAATAACATAATTTGTCTACACAGCTCCATCAAGACCAATTTATCTGAAGGGAATCTTGGAAGCATATAAGGATGACCTTGGCAAAAGCCAACCCACAAATAACAAAAGGTAGGGAATTGTAATAACATACATCCAAAGTCATTCACAACTACCCAAGCTTCATCTAATATTCTCTTTTGCTCTAATTAAAGATCAAAGAGACATAAAAAGACCACAAAGAAAGTGTCATTCACTCTCCTAAAATGATGGATAGAGCCCTTCAATGTCAACTGAGGGTAATATTGATACATTAGGGTCACTCTCCTATCCCCCTCTGATTTCAAACTTGGAAAGGCTCTCATCGAATCTACAATATATACTAGGTATAAAGTCATATAGAATTTAGAGGTAGTAGATACCTTCATCAATTGCTCATTTAGAGCATTGCTTATTTGTTCTCTCTAAAAAATGACTTGTTACCTTAGATAATTATCTTAATAAAGGGGTACATCCATTCATGAAACTAAGAGGAAGAAGGTAGACCTCTTACCCTACTGAGAAGAGTGATTAGGTAGCCAACTTCTTCTATGAAATCACTCCCTGGAAAGCTCTGTGGCCATCTTGACAAGTTTTCCCTTGGAGTTTAAAGCCATCTATTGTTGATCACTTTCTTTGATCTTTTAAGATCTTTGTCATATTCCCTTTGTGCTTCAATGAAATTGAGCTTTAATACTTTAGTAGCGGGAGGACACATGAACACTTTGTTAATGAACTCAAGGTCTAGTCTAATTACCACATTACCACCAGAATCTAACATAGCCCTGGTATCCTTATTGTAAAACTGAGCACACTAGAGAATGAACTCTATGTTATGGGCTGTTACAGGAAAATAAAATACCAAATGGATATTACTCTCAATTATCTTCTTCATTTCATGGCTGGGATTACTCGATTTGGTTCTTTCTATGAACTCAACCATATCTACGTGACCAATCTCTATATCCCTAATGTCATTGACATTAGAAGTAACTGAGGTGATTAGAAAAACACCTTGATATTTATATTTCATTGTCTTCAACTTCTTCAGAAAAACTTTAGTTATTTGGAAGAGATTTTGTAAAAAGGACGTCGATGAAGAAGGATCCTTGAGAGAAACTACAATGAGAATCATGATCATGCAATCAGGAGAAATATTGGTAATCTAAGAAAATTGCATGTTGATGATCATGACCATGGTAATGCGCTTGAAAGGGCTAAAGCATGAGTAAGTAGGAAAGCCAAAGGAAAGCGGGCTCAGAAAAGCAAAAATTCAAAATTTTCTAGAGTTAAGATTTTTGAGAAAAAGTATGAAAGGGTGGCAAAAATTACCACCCTTACATATGGAGTTAGTATCAACGGCAAAAATTACCAACATAACACATGGAGGGAGAGTCTGTTGATGCATAGGCAGTGATTTTTGCTACCTTTGCATGTTGGGTTTATGTAGGGGTAGCAAAAATTGCTGCCTATGCATGTAATATGGTCAAAACTAGGTAAGGGTGAAAAAAATTGCTGCCTTTACATGGACAAAAGCAAACATTATTGTGTAAGGGCAGTGATTTTTTCCACCTTTACATAGGATGGGAGATATTGGGTGAGGGCAGAAATTTTTTCCACCCTTACACAGATAGAACTTGACCAATGGGTTTTGGGGTGTTTTTAGGCTTTCACCTAGAATGCCTCTTTAGGGAAGAAAAGGAGGAGGGGAAAAACAAAAATAAAACCTAAATAAGAAGAGAAAGAGGAAACCAAAATTTTGAAGAAGAGAGAAAAAAAACAAAATGAAAACCTAGAAAATGAAGAGAAAAACACAAAACCATACTTGGCAAATCGCAATCCCAGACTTGAAGCCCAAAAAATCATGATCCCACTCATTTGCGTGGTTGACTGGATGAAGGGAGGAGGAGTAGACAACCTAGAATGATCCAAATGGGGCTCAAAATGATATTTAAAGGGGTTAAAATTGATGCTAAAAACTCAGCGTGCATGGCCATAAATGCCTCACACAAAAATTGATGTCATGCAAAGGCGACAAAAATTGCCAACTCTACATGTGATGTTTCAAAAAAAATGCAAGGGCAACAAAAATCATTGCCTTTACATGGAAACAAAAAATGGCATGCAATGGTGGCAAAAAATGCCAACCTTGCATGAAAATGGAAAATAATATGTGAAAGCGGCAAAAAATGCCAACTTTGCATGTATGCCATGATCAACACTAACTCCTTAGAATTTATTAAAATTTTGACATTCTGATCGCATCAAGACCGCAAAGAATTTCACACTTTTTGAGAAATCACGTCAAGGCAAGGTTATGAACCTTTTAAGAATGTTAGTTGACTAAAATCTAGATCAAGAGAAACTTGTCTCAAACAATGAACTTAGAGTAAAATGGACAAGTTTCATATGGGCTATCCCAAAAACAAGTGTAGCTAATTTTAGGAACAACAGCTAGCTTTTGTTGGAGAACTTCCATCGATCAAACCTTGAAATGATCAACAGGAGTATAATCTAGTCTTTAAGTGCCTTCATCCACACCATTGGGCCATGGGGTCAAGCTAAGAAAGAAAAAGACATGAAAAATCAAACAAAAATAAATAACGTAAGACTATACAAATGTACAAATGAACTCATCTAATAATTCAAGGATTGAAGTGTTTTAGATGTTTCCCACTTTGAGGTAGTGAGAATGGTATTCCATCTAGATATCCTAGCAAGAAGCTATTTTCACCATAGACTTGATGAATGGTAAATGGACCTCTCCACAAAGAATCAAATTTTTCGTGCATTCCTTTCGGTTCTCTCCTCTTGTCCCATAACAAGACTTAATTTCCAATTTGAAAATCATGAATCTTTGCTCTTTTGTCGAAGAGTTTATTTACCTAATTTTCATGTGCAGTAATTTGGTCCACTACCATGTTTCATTGCTCATCCAGTTTAGTTAGGCACATGATCCTTTTGTCAATAGAGTTTTCAAAAGTTTGATCTTCAATTGCCTTTGCCAACTTTAGTGCTAGTATTTTTAGGGTGATTGGTATCTCTGCATTCAAACCATACATAGGTTAAAATGGTGACATACATATTTCTCTCTTGGGTGTTATCATGTCTGCCCATAAAGCATCGAACAATGCTTTATGCCAAGTTCTCTAATTATTATCTATCAATTTCTAGATAATGGTAACTAGATTTTTGTTGCTTGATTCTGCTTGACCATTTCTTAGTGGATCATAGTCAGAGGAGTGGGAAAAAATAATCCCATAATGGTAGTAAAACTTAGTAACCTCACGAGAAGATAAATAAGTAGCATTATCTATTACAATCTTAGCTGGGACCCCAAATCAAGAGATGATATTTTCTTTAAGAAAATTACATACCACTTCAGAAGTAGCATGCTTAGTTGGAATAGCTTCCACCCATTTGGTAAAATAGTCTATCGAGGTAAAAACATAGTCATGTTCAGCACTTGAATATGGGTTCAAAGAGCCAATGAAATGAATACCCCACTATTGAAATAGTTCTTCAATTACTACTGGCTTGGGGGTAATGCGGCCAATTTAAGTTTTCCAATAAACTGTTAACATAATTCACACCTACGTACCCAAGTGTACGTATCTTGAAATAGTGTAGGCCAATAGTATCTAGCTCATAGAATCTTGTGAGCCATCACTTGTGTAGAAAAATGTCCTCCACAAGCTAAATTATGGAAGGACTCCAACAGTTTACTTTGTTATGCCTTATTAACACAATGAAAAAACATCCCATCAAGGCTTCTTTTGTACAAACCATTACCCCATAAGACATAGTTAGCATCCTTAAATTTAATATTCCATTTTTATTTGTAGGATAGATGGGTGGGACATGCACCATAGTTAAGAAAATGAGCGATATTAGAATACCACTCATTAGTAGTGGTGACGAAGAGAACTATAGGCACATCTTCAACCTCAATTCCTTCATGTCCTATTTCCTTTGGTATGTTATCAACAATCAGTTAGCAGAGACCTTTTCCCCACACAAGCTTGGTAGGTTTGATATCAAGATCAAAATATTAAATCTTAGCAATCCAATGTTCCCTTTTAGTGCCAAACTATTGTTAAGTTAGAATGGAATTCACTATTGTATCAGGCACCAAAATGATAGTATGTGAGTTCAAGATATAAAATTTGAAATGCTTTACTACCTTGACCATGGCATAAGCATGCTTCTACATATTTAAATATTTTAATTCATGAACTTTGAGAGGATAGTTCATAAACGATATGGGAGATTCCACACCTTCTTTATTTTGTTGGACTAAAATCACTGAAAGTGTATGTTTGGAAGCATAGCTGTATACTACAAAGTCTTTGGTATAATCTAGGCAAACTAAGATTGGGGCATGGGCAATCACTTTTTTGATATCTTCAAATGCTGACTTTCCTTCTGTAGTCCAACGGAAAGTGGCTTTACCCTTCATCATGTTGAGAATGTGGTGAGTCTTCTCTACAAATTTTAGAATGAATCTTCATAGAAAATTCACCTTTCCAAAGAAAGAATGAATGATAGTCTTACTAGTAGGAAGAGTAAGATTTTGGATAGATTTGAATCTTTTTGAGTCAATTTTTATGCCTTCTCAGGATACAGTGTGACCAAGAAGTTTACCTTTTGTAACCCCAAAAATTGACTTCTTGGGATTAAGAGAAACACCATGTTGCCGATAGAATTCCAACACTTGTTGTAAATGATGCACATGATCAGGATGATATTTAGAAAAAATGGTCAAGTCATCAAGATATATTATGATAAACTTCCCTATTACATCTCTAAAGGCAAGATCCATTACTCTCTAAAAGGTGGCACCAGCATTGATCAAACTAAAAGGCATTCAGTTATATGTAAAAGTGTCCCACGGTGTAGTGAAATTAGTTTGATGTTGGTCTACTTTATTGACTTCTACTTGATTATACCTAGAAAAACCATATAACATTGATAACATTTTTGAACTAGTCACTATTTGCAACACTTGATCCATGATGGGTAAGGGATAGTTATCTTTTAAATAAGATTGATTTAAATTTTTGAAATCAACATAGATATGAATTTATCCATTCTTTTTCCTCACTAAGACTATGTTAACAATCCATGTGGAATGGTGGATTGGAAAAATAATTCTTGCGTTTAAGATTTTCTAAATCTCAGAAAGGATAGTACCTGATATTTTGGGTTTATATTGCCTTTACTTCTTCTTGTGAGGTAATGACCCAACTTTAAGAGAAATTTCATGCTCAATTTATTCAGGGCTGAGGGACTTTAGATCATCATAAGAATACACCAAAATATCAATGTAATGGCAAAGAAGAGTAATGAATTTGAGCTTTTCATCAAAAGTGTAGCAATTCTCAATGTTGACCATTTTAGAATTTTTTGTTGTACTCAAATTCACTTGATCAAATTCTTAGGAGGAACTTGAATCCATTTGTTGTTGCTTAATATACCTGTCATGATTATCAAATAACTTTTCAAGAGAAACCAAACCTTTTGGAATTTTATTCCCTTTGAGTTGAAGAAACTCTTCACTAATTCCCGTGGTGAAGATTCACTACCTTCAAAATAAATCTCCTCAAAACTGTCCATATTTTCCAGAAAATAAATGATTTGATTGTCATCATTGAACACCTATAAATGACTGGCATTATCAAGTACACTTGGTCGAAAGACCAGCTCAATAGTGTACTTGTCTGCTTTGAAATTCTTATGGGGAACCATGAGAGTTGTAGACACCACCAATGAATCTGCATGATCATTGAATTCGCTCAGCACAACAAAAATATTGAAAGCATCAAAATTTTCAATACAATCCCATACTAGATTGTGATAATGTCACAATATTTTATTTTTAGTTTGGTACAGGTTCCTTACCTGACAAACCACTAGTTCAGCATCTCCCTGAGTATGAAGAATCCTAATACCTTTAACATGAGCAACTTTCAATCTAAGTAGCAAAGACTCATACTCAGTGGTGTTGTTGGTATTATTGAACTGTAAATTATATGAAGAAGGAAAAATTTCTCCTTGAGGGGATATCAAGACAATTTTGGCTTCAAAACTGATAGAAGAACAACTGCCATCAAATTCTAAAATTTAGACATCATTAGAATTTGATCTTTTTAAAAATTTATCTTCGTTACTAAGGAAAGATCATTTATTATCTAAATTTTGCTCTAACAATTCTTCTAATTTCCTATCTGAATTATCACTTAAATAAATTTTGTCTGATGAGCTAAAAACATCTTCAGTGGTTAGAAAATAGTTACCCATTCTCGATGATTCAAATAAAATTTGAGCTTCAGGATCTGACGTTTGGGTAAGAATATATTTTGACTCTTTCTCAAGAAATAATTTTTTCATGACACCTTTAATGAGTATCCTTGCTTTAGATAGATCCATATTCAAATCTCCACCTACATATTTGTAAAAATTTCATCCGAGTAGGATGCCATAGGAAGTTGAAACATCAGCCACCGAGACTGTCATTTTGATCCTTTTATCTGAAAAAGCCACGAATGCAAACTGGGCATCTTTAATTTGACCTAGGAGTGGTACTTGCTTGTTCTCCATGGAAAATCATCTACCAAAAGTCTTAGTTAAGGTAAGACCAAGAGAATTTGCTACCTTGATGGGCATAACATTGTCAGAGGCCCCAGAGTCTATTATATAGTTGCTCAATTTATGACCATTTATCAGAAGGGAAACATAGAAAGGTTCTATTTTTCTAGGGGAAATAGGAGGAGTAGTGACAAGATTATTTTGAGTAGATTTATTCTTTGAGAAATTAGGAGTCATCTTTGAAAAATCTTGTCCTGTAGGGACAGCTTTATTTTTTTATGTATTCAGCCAACCTATCAAACTACTCAAGATTGGCTCGCAAGTACTCAACTTCGGTCATTTGAATCTTAGTTTTTTTAGTGTGATAAATTATATCAAATAATTGGAATGAAATATAAATATAAGAAGGAAGTACATCATCTTAATCTTTATTAGGTGTAGCACTAGTCTGAGGAATAGAAGCAGAAGATACAGGATGGTTTGAGGTACTTACTTTCTTATTGGTCACCAAGTCCTTTAATTGGAAATGAAATGAAGTCCTCCATTTAGCAATTGAGACTACTAGCTAAGGTTCTTTTCCCACCTTTCCTTTATCAGCTTATTGAGTTGACTGGTTTTGGGACCTAGTAAAGACAGCATACGATCCATCAACTACTTATCCTTTTTTCTTAGCTTCATCTTGGTATTGTAAAAAACTAATATTAGAGTCACCAGCTAATTCTTCTTCTCCTTCAGTAAATAGATTAGCATCATCCTCTTTGTCCAACTTAAGTTGGAAAGAGAGATCATGTTTAGTTTCATGATAACTGACTACTAAGTTGACAAGTGCTGCTTTAATGGCGAGCTTCCCCTGTGTTGAAGGAAGACAATTGGATTATCCTTGATTTTTAGTGTTGTTGCCTTAATATGAATGATTGGGAAACATCCTTCTTGTCATCTCTTGATAAGGGGGAGTAGACATGCCTTGTGACATTTGCCTTTTTAGGGCTAGTATTTCATTTGTCAACTTTTACACCATAAGATTTGTGGTGCTCGTGGAAGAACTTTCAACATATGAGGAAAATCTATTTTTATTGGAATTTTTTCTGATCTTACCTGCTAAGATAAGATCATCTTCAATCTCGATAGGAAAATTTTGGGATACAGAAAGATCTATAGGACCAACCTGCCTCAATAGAAAACTTACTTTAGGAAGTTGAGAGTTGATGAAAAATCACTTAAAATTCTTTGGTGTTGGCTGAGTGATTGTATGAATTCTATTCTTCAGCTTATTAAATTTAGCAATGAAGTCATGCATAGGCTCATGGGGTTCCTTCTTCATTTGTGTAAGTTGAGCCAATAAGGCATGTGCATCTTTAGTGGGTTTGAACCTAGCCTCAAACTTAGCTTTGAGAGTGTTCTAGTCTGTTATAGTTTGAGCCTGAAGGTGATAAAACCAATCTGCAGTATCACCTTGAAAAGATTATACAAACAATCTCACCACTATATCTTCATATTCCATGCCTATCACACTACATGCTATGCATAAAGCATCAATATTCTCATTAGGATGGACTTTCTCATCACCATAAAATTTGAGAAAATTATTTTTCAAACTATGAGGTAGTTTGTGTAAAGGTAGGACTAGATTGAGAGGACTAAAAGAGTTGCCCCAAGGACCTTGGGCTGCCATGATATGATGATTAAAGGGAGGGATAAAAAAACCTGGTGGGGTAAGTATGGACAAAAATCTGCTAGCACTAAGACTAGAAGCTTCATCTGGTATTGGAGATCTGATGTTGGTAGGAGGAAAACTCTTGGTACGTTGGAGGCGAGATGGTGGAGGAGAAATCTTAAAATTATTTCATTGTACTAACTTGAATATAGGATCAACAATACCTTGAGCTCTATGGCTTCACATGTACATTGGATCTACCAGAGTGAATAATGAAAAAGGACTGGAAATGCTTTAATTTGAAGTTTGAGGCTTCAAAGTGCATGTTTGTTTCCCCAGCAGAGTTGCCAAAAGCTGTTAGGTGAATATTTTATCATCAACTAACTAAAGGAAAAATGGGTATATCAACCATAGTATAATGAGATAAATCTCTCCTCTGAACAAGGGGAGGCTCCTTATAAACTATAATATACTACTATAAACTAAAAATAGGCTTAGGGGTGAGATCATACCATTCAACTCTTTTTTTTTAGAGATGATGTTCACAAGGAAAAGGAAAATTCCTATGAAATAAATGAAAGCAATCCTCTTCTTTAAGAAATGATGTTTAGTAAATAGTAGAAAAACTTCCTGGGTAGTAACTAGATCCACAAGAAACTCACGAAAGCACAAAGTCTTTTGTTGCTTCTCTTACTAATTCAGGACTAATAAAACTGTAGAATGAAGTGGAGCTCAAAGTCTCCACCAAAAACCACAATAGAGTATAAGATCACAAAGGATAAGAGTAGTACAAAGCCTTTCTAATACTCTTTTCACTAAAACACAAGAAACACAAACTAAAGGTAATTATAGCAACACAAAGTCTTCATAATTAACTTTAGAACATCTTCCCAATAATTTACACACACTCTACTTATTTAATTAAATAGATGAGATATTATTAGAAAAAATGACATAAGAACAATTCCCTAAATAACACAAGTCATTCCAACACAAAGTTTGAAAAGTAACCCACTTTCTCATTCATTCAAGAAAATATGATTTACAATCTAAGCTCAAAGTCTCGAAAGGCATCTCAATTTTGGAAGAGTTTTTGCTTCTAATTACCAAAAGATATATTTATAAAAGAGGCTCTCTTTATTTATATAGAGAAGCCTTGAAGATTTATGAAAGACTTAAATATTTTGACCTAGTCAAAGATAGAAGTCTTTGTTGACATTGGACTTTCTATATTTTTACATGTAATTACACATGACAAAAGTACATGTGTAAATGTCCAAAGCGGTTACAAAAGTGCATTTAGAAAAATTAAATTAAATCAACAGAAAGTCGATTCAATTTATAGCTCCATATTTCTCTATATGAGCATCGTACATGGTGATAGCTACTTGTATCCTGATACTATCTAGAGTAACAATATTCTTGAAAATCATCTTTGCCCTGACTATGGCATCTTTCACTACTGTGACCAATTTTGCATGACTAGTTAACCTAGTTTTTAGATTATCTAGAGTTAACTGACTATCTAATATATTATCCATGGAGGCCATCGAGAATGGTTTATCTCCAAATTTCTTTCGAAACATACTTTTGAATTCTTGAACCATTTCTTTGGCTGAAAGAAATTGGTTGTCTTGCGATGTTAGCTTGTAAGGTAGCTCTTCTAACTTGTGTAACAAAATGATGTCACTTTGTTCACTGAAGTCTTTTGATGATTTGAGGTCACTGATCAACTCATGAAGCACCTGACTCTTATATATCAATGTTTCTTTTGTCTCAGTATAAGAGTCTCTATCAGAAATGATGCTAATTGATACTAGGGTGCTTATTTTTAACTTCTTCATATCCACCCACTTATCAAGATACTTTTTATGCTTTAAATATATTGAGAAATGATATTGATAAAGTCATCTAATTCTTCTCTCACTTTCTTCATCTTACCCATTTTCTCAGATAAATCTGTAAGGAAATTTTTGTGTATGCAGCTTGTCTAAGTAATCTTCAAGTACTTTTCCCTTGAGATAGGTCTTTTTTGCTTTCTAAATCATGGGGTAATCGATGGAGATAACCTCTAAAGTTACTATTTATAGAGTGAAATTTATTCTCCTTATTACCGCAGTCAATTATTCTACCATTGCTTTATAATGGTCTTTCATCTCTTTTTCTCTATCAAACTTATGAACCAAGATGTCCATAGCTGATTGCATGTCACTCTTAGCACTTTCATGAGTTATTTTCCCTAACTCAATTTGAGAGATAGAGTACTCATTTACATCAAAATTGTCAAGAGTTGCATCTTGTGGAGGTTTTGCTATTTCCAAAAATTTGTGCCCTTTATTCTCAATCATCTTTGAAAGAATTTTTGGCTTTTTGGGAGTCTTGACTTTGGTTGACACCATTTTAGTGAAATCAAAGTCATCTGGGGAGATGGCTTATTTTTTCCTTTTAGGCGTATAAGCTGACAACCAAGGTGGGAGGGTAGAAGTACTTACATTAGCATCAATATCTATAGTTAGCATTACTAGAGTTACACCTGCACTAGTGGTGAAAATAATGAGCAGAGTATCAATTAAAACTACACCTGTTGCTGAATGATCGAAGGCAGAACTATCTCCAATATCAAAAGATAGAGATGGCAAACTGAGGATTGATCCTGAGGAATGAAGAACATCGCCAGAAGCACCTTGAGGGTCATCAAAAATAATTTTGGAAAGAGAGGTAGTTTTAGAAGAGGGAATACTAATTAGAGAAATAGGTGGAGTTACAATAGGTGTGCTAGACAAAGAAAAAGAAATTCTTATTTCTAGTTGCACACCCTCTCATAGAGATAGAGTTTCCTTTTCTTGTTGATCTGTGGGCCTATCATCAGTTTCCATCTATTCTATTACTAGTTCTTCGATGTTATACTTCTCAACTTCCATTCCTACTGATTCTAGCTCTTTTTCCATAACTTTCTATTTTTTATCACAAATATGATTCTAAGTTTATGCGGTCTAGAAGAAGGGACATCATCTTTATTCTTCATTCTATTTTCTACTCTTCTCCTTGTTTCCTCTTGAAATTCAACTTCTGACCCTATGATGAACTCTTTCAAGCTGATTCCCTTATTTTCTAATCAATCATTGGTGTTTGCCAATATTGGTTTAAATCTTCTTCTTAGTGAAGTCAATTCCTTTTATGACCATTAGATTGGGGGGGGGAGGGGCATTGGTGACCTGTTCAGCATGGTGCATATTATTTATTAAATCATAGTTATCTAGTAGACTTCTAGAGATATCAGCGAGTCCCATATATTCTATTTGATCAAGGGATAATCTACTATAGTCCATCTTTCTGATGTCTTCTACTGTCCTCAAATCGACCCAAACATATTTAATCATAGGCTCATGAAACTGGGTCTTCCTCTTGCTTATATTTTTTACACCTTTTTAGTCAAAGTTTGGTCTCTTTTTGAAATGCTTCATGGTTACAAGTTGCATTTCAATCTCCATAGCTCTAGCTTTTCTAGTGGTCAATATTGAAAACCTACCAATTTTAATCAGGAACCTAAAACCAAGTTTCTTGAGTTCCATCTGCTTATTGTGTAGGACAATAATTTGTCTACACAGCTCCATCAAGACCAATTTATCTGAAGGGAATCTTGGAAGCATATAAGGATGACCTTGGCAAAATCCAACCCACAGATAATAAAAGGTAGGGAATTGTAAGAACATACATCCAAAGTCATTCATAACTACCTAGGCTTCATCTGATATTCTCTTTTGCTCTAATTGAAGATCAAAGAGACATAAAAAGACTACAAAAAAGCATCATTCACTCTCTTGAAATGATGGATAGAGCCCTTTAATGTCAATTGAGGGTAATATTTATACACTGGGGTCACTCTCCTATACCCCTCTGATGTCAAACCTGGAAAGGATCTCATCGAAGCTGTAATATATACCAGGTATGAAGTCATGTAGAATTTGGAGGTAGTGGATACCTTCATCAATTACTCATGTAGAGCATTGCTGATTTGTTCTCCCTAGAAAATGACTTGTTTTCCTTGGAAAATTATTTTAATAAAGGGGTACATCCATTCATGAAACTGAGAGGAAGAAGGTAGACCTCTTACCTTGCTAAGAAGAGTGATTAGGTCATCAACTTTTTCTATGAAATCACTCCTTGAAAAGCTCTATGGCCATCTTGACATGTTCACCCTTAGAGTTTTAAGCCATTTATTGTTGATCACTTTCTTCACTCTTTTGAGATCTTTGTCATATTCCCTTTGTGCTTCAATGAAATCGAGCTTTAATACTTCAGTAGCGAGAGGACACATGAACACTTTGTCAATGAACTCAGGGTCCAGTCTAATTACCACACTACTACCAGCATCTAACACAACCCTGGTATCCTTATTGTAGAACTGAGTGCATTGGAGAATGAACTATATGTTATGGGTTGCTACAGGAAAAGAAGATACCAGATGGATATTACTCTCGATTATCTTCTTCATTTCATGGCTGGGATTGCTCAATTTGGTTTTTCCTATGAACTCAGCCATATCCACATGACCAATCTTTGTATCCCTAATGTCATTGACATTAGAAGTAACTGAGGTGAATGAAAAAACACTTTGATACTTGTATTTCATTGTTTTCAAATTCTTCAAAAAAACCTTAGTCATTTGGAAGAGCTTTTGTAAAAAGGATGTTGGTGAAGAAGGATCCTTGAGAGAAACTAAAATGAGAATCATGATCATGCAATCAAGGGAAATATTGACCATATGGGAAAATTGCATATTGATGATCATGACCATGGGAATGCACTTGAAATGGCTAAAGCATGAGTAGGTAGGAAAGCCAAAGGAAAGCGGGCTCGAAAAAGCAAAAATTTAAAATTTTCTAGAGTTAGGATTTTTGGAAAAAAAGTATGAAGGGGTAGCAAAAATTGTCACCCTTGCATATGGAGGTAGTATGGTGGCAAAAATCACTGACATAACACATAGAGGGAGAGTCTGTTGATGCATAGGTGGTAATTTTTGTTGCCTTTGCATGTTGGGTTTATGCATGGGTGGCAAAAATTGTTGCCTATGCATGTAAGATGTTTGAAACTAGGTAAGGGCATCGAAAATCATCACCTTTATAGGGATGGAAGCAAACATTATTTTGTAAGGGTGGCAATTTTTTCCACCTTTACACATGATGGGAGATATTGGGTGAGGGCAGCAATTTTCACCACCCTTACATAGATGGAACTTAGTCGATGGGTTTTGGGGTGTTTTTAGGCTTTCACCTAGAATGCCTCCTCGTGGAAGAAAGGGAGGAGGGGAAAAACAAAAATAAAACCTAAACAAGAAGAGAAAGAGGAAACCAAACTTTTGAAGTAGAGAGAAAAACAAAAAAAAATGAAAACCTAGAAACTAAAGAGAAGAACATAAAACCCTACTTGGCAAATCACAATCCCACACTTGAAGCTTGAAAAATTATGATACCACTTGTTCACATAGTCGATTGGATGCAGGGAGGAGGAGTAGACAACCTAGAATGATCCAAATGGGGCTCAAAATAGCATTTAAAGGGGTTAAAACTGATGCTAACAACTTAACATATGCTGCCATAAATGCCTCACGTAAAAATTGATGTCATGCAGAGGTGGAAAAAATTGCCAACTTTGCATGTGACATTTCAAAAAAATACAAAGGCAGAAATTATTGCTACTCCTGAATGTAAGGATGTAAGGGCGACAAAATTTTTTACCTTTACATGGAAACAAAAACTAGCATGCAATGGCAGCAAAAAATACTAACCTTGCATGAAAATGGAAAATAATATGCGAAAGTGGCAAAAAAATTTATCAAAATACTAACTCCTTGGAATTTATCAAAATTTTGACGTTCTGATCGCATCAAGACCATAAATAATTTTATGCTTTTTGAGAAATTGCATCGAGGGAAGGTTGTGAACCTTTTAAGGATGTTAGTTGACTAAAATCTAGATCAAGAAAAACTTGTCTCAAACGACAAACTTAGAGTGAAATGGACAGGTTTCATAGGGGTTGTCCCAAAAATGAACGTAGCTAATTTTGGAAACAACATTATTAAAACTATTATTAATTTAATTGCAGTTGAAGATTTGCACTCAAAATAGTTAGATTTGAAAACTAATTTTATTCATGGTGATTTGGATGAAGAGTTGTATATGAAGCAGCCATAGGGATATGAGGTCAAATGAAAGGAGAAGTATGTGTGAAGACTAAATAAGAGATTATAAGGCTTGAAACAAGCTCCACGATAATGGTATAAGAAATTTGATTGTTTTATGTTAGAACAAGAAAATCAAAGGTGTAATTCTAACCATTGCATGTGCATCAAACATTTTGATGATGGTTCCTTTACTATTTTATGCTTGTATGTGGATGACATGTTAGTTGTAAGAAAGAACATATAGCATATTCATATGCTCAAGAAATAGCTTAGTGATGTAGACACCTAAATCATGCCACCAATGACCTCTAATCAGGATTTTGGCCAATTTCCACCTAAAATACACAATTTGGCCTAAAAACACTAAAACGCGCTAAAATATTTGAAACTGACATATTCATGTGCTGATTTTAGCCAGGGTATCCCTAAATGGGGTAATGCAATTGATGGGCTAGCTAACTTTGATCAAATTATTTTGAGTCAAAATGCTAATTTTCCATCTGGGTGCTTTGGATTGCTCTTTCTTATCAAATCTTCTACACAAGACATGTGCTTTTGTTATTTTTTATTGATAACATCCTAAATGGGATAATGGATCTAACACATCTGACATCACCTTCCAATTCTAAACCAGTTAAATTTTGAACCAATAACAAGGCATTCTGATCAATTTAAGTAATTTATACACAAAGTACTTAAACATGCTTAAGAGATAATTAATCCAAGTTAGAGCCTAATTAAGAGTTCCTTGAAAACTTGTTGAAAGCTTTGTTTTGGAAATGAATATTGAATATCTGCATCTTTAGGTGACCTCATTTCTTGGGAAGACATCTCTAAGCCATAAATGCCACAAATATAAGGATTCATGCCCCCATGCCTCATCAATGCCTTCCATGATGCCCTCCATGCCTCTTTATTTCCCATTTTTCCAATGTCATGATGAGGATAATTATAAACTTATTTCTAAAAAATGAATTAATCCTTAACCACACATCTCAATTTCAAGATGGACAGTTCAAGTTGATTCTAGACATTTGTAAAAATCTATAAATAAGAGGCCTTACCACATCATTTCTAAGCTATTTTGGTGAAAATTTATAATGCACAAATATCTTCAAGAATGCATTACAATTAGTGTTACCATGCCTAATTGATTCCAAGCTAAGCCAAACCACAAGCCAAAGGTGCCAAGGAGAGATGGAGGTAACCACGCTTCCATTGCCAAGGACTTCATGAGCACAAGTTGAGCAAGCCACTACAACAAGCATTTTGGAGCATCCGAGGGAGGTAAAAGAGGGTTTTTTTTCATTTTAGTTGTGTTTCATTCATTTTTTTAACTAGTCTTGTAGACACCAAAATTATGTCACACACACATGCATAACTCCCTATGTCGAAACCCCCCTAAACCCATTTTAAATAATAACAATTAATCTCCCTAACCCATACTTTTACCCCTCATAAATTTAATTAATTTAAAATACTTAATTAAGTTAATTAAAAAATCATATTACCACCTTACCTTACCACCTCACCCTATGACTAATTCTCCCCTGGCGAGTAACCTCAAGACCTAGTCCCCTCATCCTAATTACCCAAGACTTATTCCTACTTCCAAACTAAGCTCCTAAACAACTACTTCCTTCCTAACCTCATATTTTTACCATTCTATAATGGGTGTCACACTTGGCATGCAAAACAATAGAAAATAGGCCAAAAATAGAAAGGTTTACCTATTCTAAGGTCATTGACGTTGATCAATCCACAACTGATGTCGGTGGGATCACGGTCAACATCAATGGGATCACCGATGTTGGTAATATAAACCAAACTCCACCCTGTAGTTCAAGTCAATAAAAATTAATAAAATCAATTCTTACTCTCATCAGGCTCTTGGCATTCTATTTTTGACATCCAAGCTTACAATCACCTTGCATAAGTCAGTCATAATAAAAAATTGAGCTCTTGAGGACCAACATCACCTGCTTTTTCTCTCTATTTAGGCACTCAAGTTTAGACTCCCTGATAGGGACCATCAACCTAGAAATTATCATTTCTTGACCACCATAGCTAAGTATATCACTGATACTATAGGTTATTTAAATATTTATTCTTTTATTTCTTTATATCTACCTTGCACTACTATAGGCACGTCTGACCATACTTTCATGAGGGAGTTACAAAGATTCTTTGCTTGTTTATCCTTTACCTGACATACCAAACCTCTGACTAGACTTAACTAAGCCATAATCTTGCTCTCCTAACTCTCTCAACCTCCCTAACCTAATCCAAACCATTTCTTAGACCTGGGAAAGCCCTCTACAACTTTTTAAACAAATATTTTCCCTATCGACCTTGGTAGCCTAATGACATCGGTCACCTAAGTACCATCCTCGATAGCCTAACTGATATCAGTGATATTCCTACCAGGCAACTATCAATTTCCTAGCCTCTTCAAAATCTACTTAGATAAATTCTAAAACACAACCAAAGCACCTCACTTGCACCCTATCACTCTCTAATGCATATAGGTTGTTAAAAATGGTAATTTTATCTCTCTTTTACTCTCTATTTACCTCTCTTTTAGTTATTTGTTATTCTTTTGACTCTCAAAAGTGGACTATCATCTTTAGGGAAGTTTCACACTTCCTAGAACAAGTGCGTAGCTTGGTAGCCCACTCATTTATCTTCTAACAAATATTTTGTGGTAGTGTTTTCTTATTTACAGATAATCCTCCCTTGCCAAAGAGGAGTTCTCAAAATGTATGGATATGACATGCAAACCAAATCTAGGTTCATTCTAATCACTTATCCCCATCCTTCTCTTTGTTTTCCTTTAGACTTAAAATAGACAAAATTTAGTGAAACATTTCTAGCACGCCCGATGGGACCCTAGAGTTTTCCTTGGGTTCATTTCTTATTTTAAAAATTCATATAGATGCATTATAGTGAAAATTTCATTTCTTGCACTTCTACCTTCTCTTTTCTCTTAAAAATAGAAAATTTAGTATCTTATTTCTCTATTTAAAAGGCAATAAAATTGAAATCTGCTTTCTTTTCTCCTTACTTTTAAAATCAATTTGCCTTTTTATTTTACAAAAAAAAGAGAATCCCTCCTTTACTTCCTCTTGCATACACACTAGGATAGTCAAATTCATACTCTAATCCTATTTCCTTTTTATTTTCATTCAAATCTAAACATTTAAGATTTGGGTTTAAAACTTACTGCATTTCATAGTTTAGTTATTACATTTTAAACTCACCTAGTTAATTACAAGCATTTTGAATAAATTTTAGTATGATTATGTTATACAACCAAATCACATTCACATAAACAATCATCTAAATTCACCTAAGAAAAGGCCCATCAGGATTTCATCACCTAGTGGATCACCTTACCCTACCTAGCTATCTTACTTGGATTTCACCACCAAGGGGAGAACCCAATCCATTCTCTGGTAGAGTATAATCTCTAGACAAAAGGTATATTTTGGCTAAGTAGCCTGGCTCGACTCCAAGTTTTTAAAGTGTGGAGAGCAAGCTCCTATAACAATCCATGCACCTAGTCTAACACAAATTTCCTCTTGAGCACCAAAAGTAATCTAAAACCAGCTCTAGATTGCTTTCTAGTACCTTCGATAACCAAATTCTCTTCTCACTATCTGATTAAGGAATAAGCCAACATGAGACTAAAATTAATCTCTAAGATTTAATAATTGCTAACTGAATGTTCTTTTTCTACTTGTTAATTACCTTATATATTTTTGAGTTGGTAAGGATGCTTCTCTATTGATTCACAAAATCAATACTATTTCAAAAGCTCAATTTGTATAACCTGTTATCTCAAGCTTTTTGAGTTTCATTCCTTCTTACATAGACCTTTTACATCCACTATTTTACCTATTTTTAGCCTCTAATTTCTTAAAACATTAGATCTTCCATTTCCCATGATTTTACTGGTGATTGACATTAGTTAATACTATCGGTATCAGTAGAGTTTACCTACTGACATTAGTTATTCCATCGACATCAACAAACCTTTCCTACCAATATCGTTCATCCCTACCAATGTTGGTGATTGTGTAATTTCATCTACTCAAAATAACAAGCTAAAATAACCCATTTCTCGACACTCAAACCTAGTTTTTATTTATTTTGTTTCAAAAACAAGATAGTAAGACTATTTAAACCACCTCTTGCATGGTGTTGACATGAGCTTATGCCAAAATTATTATCAATTACACAAGTTGGAAACCACTTCTACCTTCCCCTCTTACTTCTAATTCTGTCATGGAGCATACTTCAGATATAGAGCATACCCCCAGCCCTAACCAAGTTCCCATTGTGCTTGAGGGAGATCAAGATTTTGCTAAATTTCTTGACCACAATATGGCAGCCTTCAACATTACCTTGTTATGAGCTGAACCCATAATTCCTCAAGTGACCCAATTTACAGTATGCCAACCTCTTTAATAGAGACAACCTTAGTTTTAGTTGCCTCTACCATTTTACCCATGGTTACCCAAACTACCACTTTGATAATTAACCCAACTATAAACAATGTTCAAAATATGGCATCTCCAACCACCCAATCCCATCTAAACACTGGTGTAATTTCCCTACTTTTATAACCACAACTAGTTCATCCAAGTCATACCCCATTCCAAAATTTAGTGGTAACTATTCCATCCACCCTCGTGCCTATAATTACCCAATTTACAACTCACCCTTCATCCAATCTAACCATACCAATAATTCAACCTGTAATAATAACAACCAACCAAGGCATAGTCTCCAACCTAATGGGGCAAGCCCCTTTTATTTCTACATCTCAGCCTATGACTCATTATCTTTATGTTGCCCTGACACAACCTTAGTAACCTTTGTCATATGCTCCCTCTACTTCCTATTAGCTTTCCTATCACTTAGGAGGAATCCCTCCAACTAGTCCCCCTTTAGACCTCATTAAGATGCTAATGAACAAGATGGCTAATCTATAGACATCCATTTCTAGTTTATAGAATATATTATATTAGGATCAGATATGCAATGAACCAATCTATCCTTTTGTTCCTATTCACCCTTATCTAAGCCAATGGGATCTCCTTAAATTTACTCATTTCCAGAGTAAAAAGGACCCACAATAACACTTATGAGCATTTAGACATGCTTATTATTTAATAGGGCATGATGATGCATTACTACTTCACACCTTCCCTATGTCTCTTTCAAGTGCTGCCTTGGATTAGTATATCTCTCTACCTCAACACTCCCTTTTCTCATTTACCCAACTTGCACAAATATTCCTAGATCATTTCTCTATTAACATTTCTAAGAAGGTTTCTGTAACAGACCTATATTCTATCAGATAATTCGATGATGAGTCTATTATAGATTTTATCACTCATTGGAGAAGCTTGATCAATCAACTCTCTTTATCCTTACCCCAACTTGAGCTTATTGATATTTTCTCAAGGGCATGTGCTAATCACATCTCATCCACACTCTGGGTACAAACTTTTTGCATATTTGATGAAGTTTTTACAATGGCACAAAAACTAGAGGTTTGCATTATTGATGAAGGCAAAGTCAAGTTGCGTAGTAAAATTCCCAATACCAAGTCAGATGAATCCTCCTCTAAAACTTCTCCCTCTAACAAAAAGGCTAAAGGATATACCAATGCAGTGGTCATTAATTCAACCTCTTCCACAACAACAAACCAATCGAATACTTCAACTTCTAAAAATATGACCAAGCAATTCCAAAAATGGTATAAACAAAGACAATACACTCTCATTGGGGAATCATATACATTTTTATTAGAGAAACTATAACATCAAGGTGTCATAAACCTTCCTTATATTAAACCTCCTATATAATTTGACCCTTCCCATCATATCCTAACCTGGTACAAGAAAGATGAGTTTTGCAGTTACGATCGAGTTAAAGGCCACAACTCTAATAATTGTAAGACACTCAAGAACATTATTCAAGATATGCTTGATAGAGGTGAGATTATCTTGGATAATACTAATGCACCTCTTAATCAAAGTATGGATGTGTTCAAACACCCTTTTCCTAACCATTCACTGAATCAAAATATTATCTAGTCCACAACTAACTCAAGTGATCACAATATCCGTACAGTTAATATGGTTTTTCCTTTATCTTTAGTTCAACTTGCCCCTCAATAGGAGACACCTATTCTTTGACTCCTCGCCCACATTATATGGCATCTATTTTTCCCATTCTTCCTTCTCAAGTAGAAGAGCCTATTCCACCCATTCCACTCCCTCGAGAGGAAGAACCTCCTTTGCCACTCCTTTTTCCACCTAAGGAGCCTGTAATCCTAATTCTATTTGCACCAATATTACCTATCCTCTTACTACTTGAAGACCATGCCCTATTAGTTATTCAACCAAATGTTGAATGGAACATCATTCCTGTATTATACCCTCTTGAGGAACCCTCTTTGCCTACTTTTCCTCTACCTATAGAGAGTGATACCCCATCCACTTCACCTTTGCACCTAAAAGAGTCCATATCATCTACTCCCATAATAGATGAGAGACCTATTTCACCTACTCTAATTGCACCACTCTTACCCCTTCTTTTACCTATAGAGGATCATAATTTTCCCATGCCTCACCCACATGTTGAGGGAGCCATAATACTTATGCTTTACCCTCTTGAGGAATCTACTTCTCCTACCTCCCCTCCACCCATGGTAGATCAAGTCTCTTCTCCCATCTCTAATGAAGAAGACCCCATTGTGGTTCTTTCTCATCTTTGGCCTAAAGTAGTAGAAACCAAAAATTTACCTCTTTCCCAAACACCACAGCTTTTGAAAGACACAGCCATAAGGCCTATGTCAACTTCATCAAAACCATTCTCACATTTGGTGACACATCTAGAATTTCTTGACTCCACAAAGCTTGACCATGTGGCATTTTAGGATCATCTTAAGACTCTGTATCTAAAATAATGAATGTCGATCTTTACCACCAATCCTCTTACTACCCTATACCCTAAGGTCTTTGACAAAGATAGAGCTTCTTCACCAAAAGTACCAGAAGTTCAGCCATCTATGTTAGAACCCTCGAACTTAAAGGAATTTGTTACATTAAATCATATTAGGCCCTTAGGTGTATGCCTTGTTTCTAATTTAATTCATCCATAGGTGAAATTAGATTTGATTCCTCAACCATAAGTTATATTTTTTCACCCTAAAATATAGAGTTTTTTATTAATTTAGAAATTCCACTTCAACACCTCGAAGATCAAAATTTTGTCCTTTTTATTATCACATATATTGATCAAACTTATATCAAGAGAGTTATGATTGATGGGGGAGCTAGTATTAATATTATTTCCACCCATGCCTAAAAAAAACTAGCCCTTCCCAATAATTTCATTTCTCAAACTGATCTGGTACTCTATTCCTTTAACGATACTACAACTACTCCGATGGGCACTATTGTTTTACATATTTGTGTAGGTTCCCTCACAATTCCTAAGCTTTTCTATGTTGTGGAAGGAGATTTATAATATAACATAATGCTTGGATGACCTTGGATATGTTTTATGGCATGTGTACCCTCAACTTTGCACTAATGTGTCAAATTTGAACATGATGGACAAGTACATGTTATACCTAATGACCCACCTCCATTTAAAACATGTAATATGACCTATAGTCCCAATGATGTTCTCATCCCATTGAAAAAAGTATCTTATTCACATGATGCTTCTAAATCTTCCACAATCTCCACTCCCACAATTACATAGATACCAACAACACAAATTCCTAATAAAGATCCCATGGAAGAGACCTTTCAATGATTGTCACTTAGTGAATATCATTTGTTAATGCTCGACATATTCTATATTCCATAAGAGTATATAAGGCTTCACATGCACCCAAATTATGATCCCCATATTGGGATGGTCATCCCTTATGGGCCTCCTAACCTTTAAACCAATTTCACATATGGGGGAATTTATCAAGCTCCTACTACCAACAATCTATCTTCTTTGCCACAACCATTTACCTATGACTTCTCTTTCTTGATTAACCTTAGATTTGATCACACCTATCTCTATAGGTGTGCCTATAAAGGATTTGGTTTGGGTCATTATGAATAAGGTATTCATATGCCTTTTGAATATCCTACTACAACACCATTAAAAATGCCAAAAATAGGCATGGGGTGGGATATGATGAACCAAATAAACTCACTAAAACCTCCCATGAACCAATTGTTGAAGAACCAGTCTCTCCTTCTCAACTTTATTCTCCACCATCACCTATAAAATCAGAGGTATTTATACCTCCTAATTTTTTTTCAATAAATGCCATCCATTTGGGGCCTCTTACCTATTGTTAGGGTAAGGAAATAAGGCCCCTTCCTCTCGTTTATCCTAAAATAATTGATGAAGATTATCCTACTATTAACACTATCCATTGTCAAGATGATGATGCAATTATCATCTACATGGGTACAGGTGATTCATATATCTAATGATCACTCCCATATAAAATTAAATCTATGTTAAATAAATCAACTATTGACATCAATCTACCCTCCCACAATAACCCTCACATCCTCAAGATTGGCTAATCTTTAGATTCCTCTAAGCAAGAAGATTATGCCACATTTCTTAATGACCATAGAAAAGCCTTTGCTTGGTCTTACAATGACATGCCTAGTATTGAACCCTCTATTATCACCCATAACATTATCACCAATTGAGATGTTAAACCCATTAATTAAAAGCTTTGCAAAATGTATCCTCTTATTGCTCTCATTATCAAAGAAGAGCTCTAATGCCTCCTTTTTGTTAACTTTATCCAACCCATTGACTACCCACAATGGATTTCCAATATTTTTCCTATCACAAAAGCAATTGGGGGAATCTATATTTATACCAACTATCATGATTTAAACCTCACCTATCTAAAAGACAATTTCCCATTACCTAGTATCGCCCAACTTATTAATCTAATAGCTGGCCATGGGATGTTATCACTTATGGATGGATTTTCTAGATATAATTAAATCCTAGTCACTCCTAAGGATAAATATAAGACCACCTTTATTACCCCATGGGGAAATTTCTATTATTGGGTCATTCTTTTTGGCTTAAAAAATGCTGGTACAACTTACCAACATGCCATGACCTACATTTTCCATGATCTCCTACACAAAATTATGGAGGATTACATGGATGACTTACTCAACAAGTCTAAACTTTGTCAAGAACACTTGATAAGTCTCAAAACCATATTCACTCATCTCCTCCAATATAATGTTTGACTAAACCCAAATAAATGTGTCTTTGGTGTTCTTTCTGATAAACTCTTAGGTTTTATCATTTCCCTCTGTGGTATCAAGGTTGATCCTGCTAAGGTTAGAGAAATCTTAGATATGCCTCCACCTACCAATATAAAATAACTCCATAGCCTATAAGGTAAACTTTAGTCAATTCGATGCTCTATTTCCTAGTTGTTAGATCATTGCCAACCCTTTCACCATCTCCTCAAAAAGGATGTCTCCTTCTAATGGAATATAGATTACCAGGAAGCCTTTGATAAACTTAAACAATACCTACTTTCCCCACTAGTTCTTATTCTACCTAAGGAAAATCAACCTTTATACCTATACATCTCTACAACAAACCATTCTCTAGGTGTTATGATTACACATCGAGATGACCAACATTGAGAGCAGGCAATTTATTACATAAGCCGTACACTTATTGATTATGAGACTTGATATACTTATACTAAAAAACTTTGCCTTGCATTAGTTTTTTATACCTCTAAACTTCACCATTATCTCCTAAATCACAAAACCTATGTGGTCACTCATACTAATCCTCTCAAATATATGCATTCCAAACCATATCACAACCAACATGTAGCTCAGTGGCTCATGCTTCTTGCTAAATTCAACTTAGATTTTATTCAACAAAAATATATTAAAGGGTAAAATATCACTAACCAGTTAGTTTCTACCCCTTTACTTGACAATCAACCTTCAAATCTTGAATTCCCTAATGAATCTATTATAATACTCTCCACCGATGACATATCCTATCAAATGATGATGTTCTTTGATGGATCTAAATGCCAACATGGTGGGGGTGTGGGGGTCATTTTTATTCCTCTAGATGTCAAACCTATGCCTTTGTCATTTAAACTAAATTTTAAATGCACTAATAATATGGATAAATATGAGGCTTTGATTTTAGGAATTCAAAAAACTCTCTTCTTGGGTATCAAATCCATAACCATTTTCAGTGATTCTTAGCTAGTAGTTAACCAAGTTAATGGTTCCTACCTATGAAAAAATGAAATTCTACAATGGTATAAACACCATGTAGATACACTCTTGGGATCATTTGACTCTTATCTCTTGCAAACTATTCCTCGATCTCCAAACAAGTTTTTTGACACGATGGCTTCACTTGCTTCACACCTACCTTCTTCATCCTCCTCTTCAAGAATCTATGTCATCGTGTATTGCTTAACATTACCCTCTTATTTCTTAGCCAACATCCTCTTTTTTGGAAATGTCACAACCAACCCACAAGACTTATGGTATAAATAACTCACAAATTATCTTTCCTTCTCTATTACCCCTCTTAATCTTTCTAATAATAGGAAAAGGGCCTTCATAAAACATGTCACTCATTACACTATACTATGGGGACTTCTCTACAAATGAAGTTTTGATGGTCTTCTCCTTAGATGCCTAACTAGTACTGAGACTCCCTTTGCTATTAAGGAGGTCCATGATGGGATTTGTGGTGGGAATTTCAATGGTCACATAGTTGCTAAATATATTCTTAAACTTGGCTATTATTTTCCCACACTTCATCAAGAATGTGCTGATTATGTTCGACATTGTGTCAATTGTCAATAACATGCTAACCTCCTTCACCTTCCCATTCATGCATTGCAAGTTGCCAAACACTTTTGGCCCTTATCCAATGGGGCTTAGATCTAATTAGAGAGATTAACCCTCATTCATCTCTCCATCATCATTCTATCATTACTACCACTGAATACTTCACTAAGTGGGTCAAGGCCATCCCTCTCATCTCCACCAAAGTGAACAAAATTGTTGACTTCATTAACCATCACATCATCTATAATTTTTGTGTACCTCATAAGATAATAATAGATAATGGTAAGTCTTTCAAAAAAAAGATTGTTCAAGGTCTTTTTGATGCATTTGGAATCAAATTAAGCTTCTCATCACCGTACTATCCCCAAGCTAATGGACAGGAAGAAGCTTCTAACAAAACTTTGACCAAAATTCTCATGAAGGTAGTGAATGATACGGTCAAAGATTGGCACACACACATTCCTTTTGCTTTATGGGCTTACTGTACTAGCATTTGAACCCCTATAGGTGCTACACCTTTTTCATTGGTCTATGGGACATAGGCTATTTTTCCTCTTGAGGTCCAAATTCCTTCTCTTCACATTTCTCTACAATACATACTAACAATGAATTTCACCAAGAACATTTGACCCAACTTGAATTGCTTGATGAATTCCATCTCATAGTCCTCAACCACATCTAAATCTATCAAGAGCATATCAAATGCGCTTATAACAATAACCTCAAAGAGAAATATTTCAATATAGGAGATCTCATCTTAAAATAAAATCAACATGTGATGAATATGGAGAAAATAAAATGAGGTAAGTTTGCTCCTAATTGGCTTAGATTTTATATCATAACTCACAAGTATGGTCTAGGAACTTATCGCTTGTCTTCTCTTGAAGGAAGGCCAAAACTCGAGCCTTTAAATGCCTTACATCTATGACCATTCTTTTGTTAAAACAACATCACTTTATTTCATGTTTAACTTGAGCTTATCCCTTGAGCATCCCTATTACATTCATTTCCCTTCCTCTTCACCCTTACCTCTATACACTTAGATAACTTACATAGTGGTATGGTTTTATCCTCATAGTGGAAAACTCCTAAGTCTCTATAGTCTTGTCCATGACTAAAAAAAAGGGATATAAAATCTCAGGTCATGTTTTTTAACGTAGACTACTCCCTTGAAGGATAACTGCATAACTTCCCTTTGCTACTATAAATAGACTACACCCTTGAAGGATAGTTATTCAAAATTAAAAACAAATTCTTAGACCACTCCCTTGAAGGATGGTTAAGCCAAGATTTGTTCTCAAATGGAAAAATTAATGCAAAGGACTACTCACCTCTTTGCATGACATTAACCTATACAAAATAACATTGTAGGCTTCCCTCATTGATCAACTTACACCAAAAAAAAATTTAAGTCATGGACTTGTCTATATTAGCTCTCAGGTCATCCACAAAAGGGACATATCATTTCTACTTGGTAGGTTATGCTATCTAAATATTTTCTCTTATTTTACCCTTTTTTCCCCTCATACTCTTTCAAGGGACTATGAATTTCACTTAACATGAAGTAAACATGATGCTTCTCTAACAAACACAATGGTTCAAAAATATAAGGCATGAAAGAGGCTCATTTTCTTGAACCTATTTAAATTCTCCATTATGTTCTTTGCCAATGCAGGAGCACTCTACCTCTTTATTTTCCCATCCATATCACATGAAAATATATCTATTTGAGATGAAGAAACAATGTCATACCAATACTAACATAACCAACCTATTTATTTTATGCATACATCATCACAAATATGGAAAAATGCTGAAATAAATTAACCAAACCACTATACCTATTTTACGCATACACCATCACAAATATGGAAAAATTCTAAAATAAATTAACCTACTCAATATACTCATTTTAAGCATCCACCATCACAAAGATGAAAAAATGCTAAGATGAAGCTAACCATTCTGCTATGCATATACCATCACATATATGGGAAAGACTAGTCTAACTCAAATAAAATGAAAAACATTAACATCCAAATTAACATAACATCAAATAAACATCATCCATATCAACATTATAATCATAATTAATTCATCTCAAATAAACACATGGAAATAAATGAACATCTCATATATGTAATATGTGATCAAAATATATGTTCATCATCTACATCATCATAACATCATAAATCTCTCTCAAAATGTACATATCACATCTTTAGCTCATAAACTAGAAAATTTTGATACTCAGGGTCCTCGAGGCTCTCCCTAAGGTCATGAGGATACAATATCATCACCACTCTTTGTCCATCTACATTGATGTGAGCTCGAAGCCATCACACATGACATCAACCTCTCCTACTCTCCAAACTCTAAATATCTTGGTATTTGTGGGAAATTTCTAATCACCCTCTCATAGTAAGCAATCTAATCTAGGGTAGTCAAATACCTCACCATAGATACACTCTATGGAGGACCCATAGCACCAGATGATGGCACAACCTATACTATTCCTTGTGGTGGTGGTGGTGGTGGAGTGGCCTTGGTTGCTACTCTTAGACTATCTCTCTTTGTTATCACTGTAATCACCTAACCCTATAAAATAATCACCTAGCATTATAGTACTACAACCTAACCCTATAGAGCCCCAATCTAACCTTGTAATGTCACCACCTACCCATGTAAGGATTTAACCTCTGCTTGGGCTATCTCTCAAGCCTGCACTACTACATCTCAAGCCTGTATTGTTGCATCTCAAGCTTGTAGTGCTACATCTCTCTCCCTGACTAACCCCTATAAGTCTATTAGTGGTCTCTTGATCTCCACCATTAGATGTATCCCTAACCACCAAGATGTATAAACTGCTATACACCCTGGGTCCCCAACATCTTGCCTTGATGGTAGCTCCTCAAAATCTAGCCCATTGGTCTCCTAGGGAAATGATAAGGGTGCCTCTATATCATCCCACCTATATCAAGGGAGGGTAGGTAGAATATCTTGTAATAGCCTAAACTACCTCCTAACCCATGCTATGGGTACCATCTCTAACTCACCAACCTATCTCCCCTAACCCATAGTGATCTCTATAACCCAACAGGCTGCTCTACCTACCCTCTAAAATTTAGGTATGTCAGACATGGTCTCCACATGATATCTGTAAAGATCAAGCCCTTGATCATGTACCTATAGTAGGTGATGTCTCTCATGATGTCATCCACTCGGGTCTATGCCATCCCATCTCTCCACCATTTAAATCTAGCCTTGAAGCTAGCGAGGATAGTGGTAGGTAGCCCTACTAGCCATGTCACCATGATGTTCTCATACACCCAACAATGCAGAAGATGGTTGACACATAAACTATATCACCATCATAGCCCCAAACCCCATAACTCTCTATATAACTATGCCAAAAATACTAGACCTTAGGCAAAAATGGTCCACTTCTTGATCATCTATGTAAGCACACCTATCAAAGTAGTTAGAAATCTCCCTCCATCTACATTAGGTAATGCATAAACCATGATCTTAATCATCATCATGATGCTTAGATGATGTTGCTCCTCATCAATCATGTAGATTGGCTCATATGCAAGACTCACATAGTGGTAGGTCACTTCACTGAAATGCTCCTTATATAAACTGACCATGTTTATATGATGCTCCTCTTTCGAGCATGATAAAATTAACTTGCCCTAGAGTGGTAGTCATAAAATCTATAGACATCCTCCTATGTCATTATCAATTCCTTAGTCAATAGATGGAAGTTGTTGGTGATATGATCCCACCTCTCAATCAAAGCTATCATCAGTGACACATCCCATGTGACATGATAGTACTATCATACTCCTCCTAAACCCATAGCCACCATATGTTCACACTCATCTAGAGTAACATCTCTCCTCATGTGAGTCAATAACCTTGGTAGATGATCTCACAATGTAAACTCCATCCTCACCTGCATCTATACATAAAAAACTCAAGTCACATTCCTTTTAATCTACTCTATCACTACCTTTTTCCCTTCTCATTGGGAGAAATACATTGGTTTGAGGCCCTACACTAGGTTATGTAGGTAACACTCAATTGTCATGGGGTCTTCTAAGGTTATCTTAGTAATATACCCACCTTAATAACCATCTTAGGCTTCATTTCCTCTCTCTTTCTACCCTAGGATTCATTTCCTCTCTCTTTTTACCCTTGGCCTACCCACCCATTCAACTTTGGGCCTCACTACCTATATTCTTGACTCTTGACACTATGACCTAACTTTTAAGACCTAGACTTCTCAACTATCTTATTTTACCTTTTCCCCTAAAACACACCTTTTTAGATCTTTTTCCTAGGTTCTAGGAGAACTACATTGGCCTAAGGCTCTAAACCAAGATATGTAGGCAACACTCAAATGACATGGGGTCTTCTAAGGCTAGCTCAGTCATTAGGCTAGTTGACTACTTCCACTAGAGATCAAAACTCACCTTTTCTCTTGTTTACTACTTTTTAATAGTAGTTGATGTCAGTATTAATGATGTCAGCATTAATGATGTTAGCATTAATTCCAATGTTGGTCTCTTATCATCCTATGTCATAGCTAATGTCATTATAAAACTATCTACCTTAGTGTCATGTTCGCTAATGTCGATCGATCTCACTGATGTCAATGACTGGTTTAGCCTCAGGGTTGAACAACCCAAAATACAACCTACTCATTTCCCCTAAAAACCACCCCCAAATATCCATAACTTATCCTACACCTACCCTAACTTATTTTTTACCCTTGAATCCTATTTTATACAACCCCACCTCTCATTTAACTTAAAAATTATAAATAACCAAATCCAAGTAGTGTAGGTTCTTACCTTATCTCTCCATCTCCTCCTAGCTAGCACTACTGGATTCTATGGTCATGCACCTCTTGTTGGGTCCCTTCCTTGTGCTACCATCTCAAATCACTCTCAAAGCTCTATTTTTTCTCTCCAATAATAAATTTATAAATGAGTTTGGTCAAAAACCAAACCCCCTTTTGTTGGGTTTAGTCGGTCATCAATGTTGGCATTTTTGACCTAACCTATCGATGTCGATGCTTACAATTAATGATATTGGTAATGTTTCCCTAGTTTTGCTCACATCAGAACTTTATCTTATCAATATTAGTATATCTTATCAATGTTGGCACCATTCTAGTACTATTTTTACCAACCAACCACCCCTAAATTTTTAAAACTTTACCCATACATTGGGCCAACTGGAGATCACATATATCTCCCCCAACCATGATAAAATGACATTGAAGATCACTTAAATCTTCATCCTCAACTAATTTTCTTGGAGATCATAAATATTTCCTCACTCATTGACCCTTTTACACCACCCTTTCATTGTTTAAGTTGACCGCTTAATCTACTCTACTATAGTTAGTTATTATGCACATGCATGTATTTTAGGTGTTATGGATGGCAACCAAGCCTGTCCTATCACCTTAAACCATTTTGTGTTTCCTAGGGGCACTTCCTACCTTGGATACCTAGGACACATTAACCATTGGAGCTATAACTTTGATTGATTTAACCTGTCAACTATCACTTACAAGCTATGTTTTGGTTACTTCTATCCAAGTCTTCCTTAACCTTGTCTATTCTTGACTTTGTCAACTATAGCTCATTGTGGCCTACATATATGAAACAATGGTCAATTATCCACTAATCACCCCAATTACCTTTTTTTCAAACTAGTACTCAATTCTAATTTCTCCTCCATCTATTCCCATTTTGAGGCGGGATACCTCATCCAATACTTGGAGCATCTAACTCCTATTTGTTATCTTGCAATATGTCAATACAAATTAAAAGACAAAAAGGGGTAAATGTAGACACCAAAATTAAATCTCACACACACATGCATAACTCCTTGTGTTGAAACCCTCCTAAACCCATTTTAAATAATAACAATTAATCTCCTTAACCCATACTTTTACCCCTCACATATTTAATCAATATAAAATACATAATTAAGTTAATTAAAAACTCTTATTTCCACCTCACCCTATGACTAATTCTCCTCTGATGAGTCATTTCAAGACTTGTTCCCCTCATCCTAACTACCCAATACTTATTACTGCTTCTAAACTAAATTCCTAAACAACTACTTCCTTCTTAACCTCTTATTTTTACCATTTTATAATGGGTGTAACACTTGGCACACACAATAATAGACCAAAAATAGAAAGGTTTACCTATTCTAGGGCCATCAACATTGGTCAACCCATGGCCGACATCGATAGGATCATGGCTGACATCGACAGGGTTGCCTATGTCGGCAATATAAGCCAAACTCCACCCTATAGTTTAAGTTAGTATAAATGAATAAAAGCAATTCTTACTCTCATTCAGGGTTTTGAAATTCTATTTTTGACATCCAGGCTTACAATCACCCTACATAAGTCAATCACAATTATCAACTGAGCTCTTAAGGACCAACAACATCCACTTTTCTCTATTTAGGCACTCAAGTTTAGACTCCTTGATAGGGACCATCAACCTGACACTTATCATTTAGTGACCACCATAGCTAAGTATAACACTGATATTATAGGTTGTTTAAATATTTATTCTTCTATTTCTTTATATCTACCCTATACTACTTTATGCACCTCTAACCATACCCCCATGAGGGAGTTACAAAGATTCCTTACTTATTTCCCATTTACCTGACATACCAAACCTCTAACCAGGCTTAACCAAGCCATAATCTTGCTCTCTTAACTCTCTCAATCTCCCTGATTTGATCCAAACCATTTCCTAGATTTGAGAAATCCCTCTACAACTTTCCATACAAATATTGCCCCTACCAACCTCAGTATCCTAACTGACATCAATCACCTCACTACCAAACTCAATAGCCTAACTGATATTGGTCATACTCCTACTGACATTGGCAACTATCAATTTCTTAGCCTCTTCAAAACCTACCTAGATTAATTTTAAAACAAAACCAAAGCACTTCACCTGCACCTTGTCACTCTCTACTACATATAGGTTGTTAAAAATGGTAATTTTATCTCTTTTACTCTCTATTTACCTCTCTTTTAGTTATTTATTATTCTTTTACCTCTCAAAAGTGGACTATCATCTCTAGGGAAGTTTCCCACTTCTTAGAACAAGTATGTAGCTTAGCATCCCACTCATTTATCTGCTAACAAACATCTTGTTGTAGTATTTTCTTATTTATAGGTAGTCCTCCCTAGCCAAAGAGGAGTGCTCACAATGTATGTATATGGAGCGCAAACCAAATTTGGGTTCATTCTAATCACTTATCCCCATCCTTCTTTCTATTTTCTTTTAGACTTAAAATAGATAAAATTTAGTGAAACAAAGCTCTCTCTAGTGTCTAGACCTAGAGATGTTATGCTAGTTAGTATATTTATTTCATTTTGTTTTCAGTTTGGAACTAACATGATACTAACCATCCTCTATTGAGTCAAATTCCTAGATCACATAATGGCATGCTCGGTGGGATTAGATGCATCTCACACCTGAATAAGATCATTTTAAAACTCTACAATATTTATTTGGACCCTTAAAACTCTTATAAATTACTTTTCTAACTTTATTTTTCCATTTTTGTTTGCCATAATTTTACAAAGTAACTAATGCTGGAAAGTAAGACCAACATCGATTAGCAAAATTGACATCAATTAGATACTTATCGAGATGATCACATTGGTATAATTGATGTCGATAAGATAACCGACATTGGTTATCCAAAGTAACCATCGTTGGTTGTGTATAACCAACATCGGTCACTATGTTTTTCTTAAAACATAAACCCGAGAGCTCTTTTTTCAAAGTTCATTATTTCAAAAAAAAAGCTTCAAAGCTAAAGGGCATGATAAAATTTTTACTATAGGACCAATCTTGACATTTGCTCAAAACATGTTTAGATCACCTTTTGCATGCTTAAAAATCAATTAAGAACCTTGTTTTGGTGTTTAACAAAAGAATTTAGATGTTTTTGGTGAATGTTTTCAAAGTTTGTAACTAAGGTCAAGGGGTCAAATGAACACCACCAAATCTTCCATTTGGGCTTAAAATTGAGCATACTTATCAATTCTTGTTTGTAATAGTTGTTTAATTATATTTTTTTTGGTAAAAAGAGGAATGTTGCATGTATGCTCTTCCATTTTTTCCCTTTAGGGAACCCTTGGAATCAAAAGTACCATTCCTATTATAAAATGCCTAGTCCAAGGCTTAGAAAGAATGTCATCTAAAGCACTCCCAAAAATTCATCAAAGTTTGGGTGACCTTGGAAATGACCCTAAATTCTTTCTATTAGTATTTTATTTTCATGCAAACTTAGCTTGTGAGGGGGACATCATTACCTCCCATGAGTTTTTTAGGGAAGCTTTGACCTAGGGTTTCATCTCTTGGCATTGATTTCACTTACTCCTTTTGAGTTTCACATGGGACATATCTACATTTGGACATCACACTACACTAAGTGAATAATAGGATATAATGGTTGTAAAAAAGACTAGACCTTTTTATAACCAACCAATGCCACGGTCACCCAATTTCTTTAATTTTATTTTGCATTGTTTGATGTTAAAGTCATTGTGCAATTGATTCCCATAAATTTTTTGAAAAGCTTTCTATCTTAGTCAACCCCACATTAACGTACCCTTACCAGGATTTGGACGATTATACTTAGTGTATTTTGGTCATTTATCTTACTTGGTATTTTTTGAGACTAAAACTTGTTTTTTTTATTTTCATAAAGCCATGTCAGAACTAATTTGTCTATACATCATTATTTTGTTTAAAGAGGTGTTAAGCTAGCAATTTTACACCATACTTGTGCCTTGAAATTTTTGCTAAACTTGTTTGTGTGTGTGTCAGTTGATTTGAGGAGGGTAGTGTTATACTGCCCAAATCATGTCATAATATTTTGAGCCTTTTTGAGTCTTTGAAACATAACATAGATCAAATCATTTGAGTATGCTTACACCATTAGGCTTCTCAATTTGTTTCAAGACTAGTTTACCTTGTATCAAAAATTGTTTGTTTCAAACCATGCCATGTATATTATTTGGATATTTGTCTTATGATGTCATGTTATCCAATATTGTCTAGCTCATTAGATCAAATCCTATTCTTCAACATTGAGTTTTCAATTAGCCTTATCAAGTTTGGATTGAAACATTGATTGATTTTTGTTTAGGCCTTAATTCATGGGGTTGATACACAGATCTTTCTCTTTTGGGTTGCATAACTTTAATTAATCAATTACCCAAATTTGAAAACTATTGATGGTTTATTTTTTTAATGCCTATCCTCATCATTGTTTGTGCCTTTATTTGTGAGAACACAGCCTTTCTCAAAGAGCCTTTTATTTTATGCCTTATGCCAATTGAACATGTTTATGGTTGATTTCATGTGTTGGTTTTATGTCAAAGTTGTTTCCAAACTTGTTAGATTAAATCAAATCACATCATCCTTTGTTTCAAGTCTAGATTTTGACATCATTTGACTAAAAGTCCTAGCATATGCCTATTTGTTTGAGCCTATATTTTGACTTTGTGTTTGGACAAAAGACCTAGTAACTTAACTTTTCCCTTTCCTAGTTTAGACCTTGTTTGAAACACTTTGAACTAGACCTTTGACATGTTAATTTTTATTCAGACACTTAAATTTTTATGTGTATGAAATTTGAAATTATACATTTTATGTTAAGATATTTTATGCCAAGTCTTAGCATAAATCATTTTCGAAATACATCTCCATTTTAGACCACATTAGAGATACTGCTCCACTTTTTGACCAAGTTAGACTAAGCTTAAACCATTTGTCCTTTGGACAAAGTTTTTCAAAGTTTATAAAACTCTAAACCTTTTTGTTTTAGAGATTTCATCATTTACATGGATATTTCTAACTACACTTATGGTGGAGTCATGTACAATTCAACTTATGATAGAATGGTCACACAAAATCCCACTAGGAACCCCTATAGATAAATATTTTCTAAGGAGTTTTATTATTCTCCCTATAATAATCCATATGGGGAACATAGTCAAAATCCACAAAATCCAAATGGAGACCTTAATTGACATGAAGAGGCCTGTGAGGAAGACTTTGAAGACCCAACTATAGATAATGTTATTTGGGATATGAATCCATACCCTTTTTTCAATAATCAATACATGGAACACAGTTAAAAACCAACTCATGAGCCAACTCACAATTGGGATGATATGGTTTATGAGGAAGACTTGGATCCTTTGGCTTATGTGAGTAATCAAGATCCACCACAACATACCATTTCTATTCCAAGACCATAATTTCACACCATTCCTATATCAAGACCTTGTCTTTTAGTTTTTTCAAGAAATAAAGATCCATAATGCCCCTTCATCATTCTAGGACCTAATCCTTTGGCTTCTATGAGTAATCAAGCCCCACAACACCCGATCGTTACCATCTCAATACTTTCTCCTTTGGCTCATGCAATAAATCATGCTCCCCAATACCCTATCATTATCCAACTACAAGTCATTCCTCATCCATTACCAATCCTAACCAAACCTCAACCAATCCAATCATTCAAAGACCAAGTTGTGTTTAAAATTGGTATTTTACAACTCATTGGAAACCAAGGCCAAGAAAACCAACCAATCTAAGATGTTTTTGTTAAACCAACCACTTATGATAAGTCAACCTATGATGAATCACCTATAGATCCTATACCAGTTGTTGAAGAATCTCACACTAACAAGCTAGTCTTTATCAAGTCACTTCTAAATGATTATAACCAATTTTGGGAAAATCATTACCTTGATCATGTGCCCATTTTTTAATAACATTCTATTAAAAATCCATTATCTGAGGAGTTATCTCTTGACCTATTTACCATCCTAGAGGAGTCTCACTTTAACAAACTAGTTTTTATGGAGCCCATTATGCCATCACAGGCCATTACTTGTCCAAAACCAAATATTCAATAAGACATAATTGTAAAAAATTACCTATTAGATAAAGAATTAGAATTAGATTCAAGTTTTATTCTTGAACTGACATCAGATTTAGCATCAAAATTTGAATCAACATCAGTCTCAACATCAAATTTAGAGTTGATTGAATCAAAATTATATTTAGATACAAAATATGTTCATGATTGTTACAACATCGATTATGCATGCCTCATAGATTAGTTTGAATACATTTGTGATCCTTTTATAGTTTTTGAGGATGATTACTTTAGCTTTGACATAAGTTATCCTAGTATCTTCTATAAGGATTGTGCAACCTCTCCTCATTCCATTACCATTCTACAGGCCATTACCATCAACCAAAATAGCCATATCATTGACATTCCATCTCCCACAAGTGTTGATTGGGATTGATAGAATCACACTTTGTTGAATTGCATCCATAGTGACAAAGTAGCTAAAAAAGATCAAGGAGGCCAAGACCACAGTCATGTAGCAAAAGAACACTCTCTTAGTGAAACCTTTTTAGAGGCACTAGGATACAATCAAAGTCAGAACTCAATGCCTTCTAGTGAAACTTTTTTAGAAGCACTAGAAGAAAATCAAAGTCAAAATCTAATGTTCATTATTTAAACCTTCTCATAGGTGCTATATGACAATCAAGACAACTTCCTTGATTAAAAACTCTTTGAGGCACCAATAGCTGAGCACTAAAGTTCTTCACTACTTGATGAAGACAAAATTAAAGATCATATCAAAATAGCTTCATATCTATAGCTTAATTAGATAGTAGCTACTCTCAAGATCAAACAACATAAAAATCTAGTGGTCTTATTGAGAGAACAAGTCTTCGGCCCTACCACAACCAAAATTATGTTGAATCCAACATCAACAACATTACATGTGATTGAAAGTCTTAATATTCATTTGTTTCCACACCATTATACATTCCATTATTATCTACCATTCCATTTCACAAATAAAAATACCATCCATTATTTGTCCTTGTTTACCATCCATGGTCATAATTTATTTTTAGAGGCTACAAAGATACCTTGTCTCAATGCTTGAGAAAATTAGAATCAGTAACTAACAAAGATCACAAAAGCATTCTTAATAACTAAATTTGCATCAAGTTCTTGGTAGAGCAAATATTTAGATAAGGTTTGGGATAAAAATTAACATAATCAAATATTGTATTTATATCATTTGTTGATTAGGACATGCATCTACCCATCAATAGGAATAACAAAATTAAGAACCACACTCAGACCAAAAACATGTACCATGCCATTGCCATTGTTACATATCTATTTGCCATTATTACATACCCAGCCATTCACTCTATCACTTGGGGGTAACCCTCCTACCATTTTAACCAAATTATCAAACCATCATTATCCTTAACAATACCATACCATCCTATCATTCCATTCCTATCTAGACCAAAACCTATTTTTAGTCATCCTACCCAATCATGTTTTTATCTTGGTTCATTTGGTTCTTCTTGCACCTTTTATGAGAGGATTCTAATTAAGTTTCAACAATCAATCCAATCCATGTTTATAATGATAGTATATGAAATTAGTGTGATAGTTGATCTGGAAAGATATCTTTCATCCTATCAAGTTTGTTCGTGTGAGCCTGATTATAACCACCTATGGGTAAATCAATGTTTCACTAGTCTTGCTACTAATTATAACCACCTATGGGCAAATTAGTATCATTGACCTATGCCATTATATCCTAGTATTAACCACCTATCGAAAAACTAGGGGAAACACTTATTTACCATGAATTGTCATATCACCTTGCCATTACTATTTTCATTTGACTGGCTATTGGCCAGATTTGAGAACTTGTTGGGACCTAGTTGGTTTTTCCATGCCTTTTATGTGGATGGAATTACTATGAATTTAGGTCATTTTAGGACTATGTGGGTCATGCTCAATTCATGTTGAGGTCACCTCAGTCCCCCTTTCCCTAAGCTCTCTCCATTTTGTGAAAAACCTAAGCTAAACACTCTCACCATTTTGTGAGCAGGTATTTTGTCATTCTCTAATGAGTTATGATACCTCAAAATGCCAAAAACATTCATAAAATTTTAAAAATCCAAAAAAAATTGTCCTATCTAAGCCTAGTCAATTATCCTCGATCTGCCTTATTGGGGCATGGTCATTACTAGGATGCTTTCTTTTGTTTTTATTTTTAGGCTTTCTATTTGTTTGTTTATTTTAGTTTTTTTTGTTTGTTTGTTTATTCACTTCCCTATTTGTTTGATTTTAGCACTATTGACTTGACTCGGTCTGTATACATTTGTTGGATGATTCCTTGAGCACATTATTCTTGAGTCTATCCATATTTATACGTCAACATTGTCATCATGGTTTTTATCATTGGTGCATTGTTTTCAAGTGTTTATTTGATCAAGAGTCAATCCTTATGCATATTTTGGCCAAGTATTCATGGTGTTTCATCATGAAGCTTACCATCACATACTACAACAAGAATTAGCTTCATGAAGGTCTATAATCAATAGAGTTATAGAAGTTTTTCAATAACACTTTGGAAAATCCTTTCATCCCACCCTTGATCAATATCACTCATTTGACCATTCTAGTTTTATCATTGCTAATCAAGATGATCATCTCCTCATTGCTAGGTATAACTAAATCATTCACACTGATCAATCCTATTCTTCTATTCATCTATTTCATCACTTTTCACCCACTCATCTTTAATCTATATTTTAGGTTATATCCTTGAGTTATGCTTGTTAATCAACCTTAATTGGCACACAATAATCTTTAGCCAATCTAGGTCCTCTTAATGATTATAACCACCTATGGGCAAATTATTATTTTGACTTTTTTTCCTAATTATAAACACCTTTGGGCAAATTAGTAATATTTTTAAATCAATGCATGCAAGCATTTTCTTATTTGGATTAATCTCAACCATAAGTTAATTTCACCTTTCTTCTTGTTTCTTTTTGAGGGACTATCCATCAACAAATGTGACAACCACTCCCTCAAGGGGGCATCATCATAGGCTTTCCAAAAACCATTTCAAGCTTTGTTCTTCAACCATCATCTTATTTTTGGCATACAAGCCATTTCTCATTCCTTTAGAAGACATTGCTTTGCCTATGATTTTTAATATCTTCATAAATAAGGGCAAAATGTAGACACTTAAGTCTGGCCACCAATGACCTCCAATTGGTATTTTGGCCAATTTCCACTTAAAATGTATAATTTAGCCTAAAAACACTAAAACACACTAAAAGATTTGAAACTGACATATTTAAATGTTAATTTTGGCTAGCATATCCCTAAATGGGGTAATGTAATTTATGGGTCAGCTAACTTTGATCAAATCATTTCGAGTCAAAATGCTAATTTTTCACCTAGGTGCTCTGGATTGCTCTTTCTTATCAAATATTATATACAAGATAGGTGAATTTTTTATTTGTTATTGATAACATCCTAAATGGGATAATGGATCCAACACATCTGACATCACCTTCCAATTCTAATCCAGTCAAATTTTGGACCAATAATAAGGCATTCTGATCAATTTGAGTAATTTGTACACAAAGTGCTTAAACATGCTTAAGAGATAATCAATCCAAGTTAAATCATAATTAATAATTCCATGAGAAATTTGTTTTATAAATTAATATTGAATATTTGCATCATTAGGTGACCTCATTTCTTGGGAAGACATCCCTAGGCCATAAATGCCACAAATATCAAGATTCATGCCCTCCAAGCCTCATCAATGCCTTCCATGATGCCCTCCATGCCTCTTAATTTCCCATTTTTCTAATGCCATGATGAGGATAATTATAAAATTAATTCCATAAATTGAATTAATCCTTAACCACACATCTCAATCTCAGGATGGATAGTTCAGGTTGATTCTAGACATTTAGAAAAATCTATAAATAGGAGGCCTTACTACATCATTTCTAAGCTATTTTAGTGCAAAGTTATAATGCACAAATATCTTCAAGAAGAAATTTAAATTAGTGTTACCATGCCAAATTGATTCCAATCCAAGCCATATGCCAAAGGTGCCAAGGAGAGATGGAGGTAGCCAATCTTCCATTGCCAAGGACTTCATGAGCACAAGCCAAGCAAGCCACTACAATAAGAATTTTGGAGCATAAAAGGGAGTTAAAATAGGGTTTATTTTGCATTTTAATTGTGTGTTTTATTCATGTTTGTTAAATAATCTCTCCCTAGTGTCTAGGCCTAGAGATGTTATGCTAGTTAGTGTGTTTCTTTCATTTTATTTTCATTTTGGAACTAACATGATACTAACCATCCTCTCTTGAGTCAAATTTATAGATCAGAAGTGACTTATTTTCTATGAAGGATTTTGGTGATGTAAAAAAAATTCTTGGTATGAGGATTACTCATGATAGGAAGGAGAGGAAGCTGATCTTATCCCAATCAGAGTATGTGAAGAATGTCTTAGAAAGGTTTAGCATATTATATGTTAAATATATTAGTACTCTTTTGGCATGCCATTTTAGATTATCAAAGGAGTAGTGTCCTAATATGGAATATAAAAATCTTAAGATGTCTAAGGTACCTTACTCATCAGTAGTTGGCAGCTTGATGTATGTCATAGTTTATACTAGGCTAGATATTGCCCAAGTAGTGGGAGTTGTGAGTAGGTATATGAGTGATCTAAGATATGAGCATTGGTAGGTAGTTAAATGGATTATTTGATATTTGAGAGGAACCATGGATTTTATATTATGTTATGGTGGATTAGATACCAATTTGCATGGTTATGTGGACTCATATATGGCAAGGGATATTGATATCAGGAAGAGTACAATAAGTTATATATTTATTATTGGAGATACAACAATTAGTTGGATTTATAAGATACATAAGGTTATGGCTTTGTCAACCACAAAGGTAGAGTATGTTACTACCACAGAGGCTAACAAAGAGATGATTTGGTTATAGGAGTTGTTTTGAGAGTTGGGGCATGATCATGAAGTTGGGAGACTACACAGTGATAGTCAGAGTGTTATTCATTTGGAAAATAACTCTAATTTCCACTCGAGGTTGAAACACATTCAATTATGTTATGAATTAATTATGATAGCTTTGGAGGAGAACTTGGTGAAGCTAGATAAGATTCATACTAGTCATAATCTTATAGATATGATGACCAAGGTGGTCAAATATTATAAGTTGAGACTATGTTCAGATTTGGTTGGCCTTAGTGGTCATGGAGTAGTGATAGATTGTTGAGTGTGGATTCCTTTGGGGCTATCACATGATCTTAAGAGTGTATTTTAGGGGCCTAGAGATCTCCACAAATGTGGGGAGCATATTTTTCCCTACCCTACCTTTTGTGGAACCTTACTCCACATGTGAGTGGAATATTATTTTAACTAATCTCTATATTTCCATATTTTATGGAGTTGGTTATTAGATGCTTATTTTCCATGTTGACTTCCTTGATCTGAGGGAGTTGGTTGTTCATTGGAAAATGTAATATCTTCCTTGTTTTAATGAGTTGGTTATGATCACATGTTATTGAAATACGTGCCTAAAAAGGTGGAGACTCTATCTTGCCAAGTTCCTTCTTGGATGGGCTTTGAGATGAGCTTGATGAGGTGGAAATGAGGTGTCCTTAGTGGATGGTGCTTATCTTGGATAAACATGGTGTAATTTCTCTTCCTTTTATGGATTTTCCTTCATTTTCTATATATGCAAGTGTGGTGTAGCCTTTAGAGGTTGATGGTTTATTTGTAGGGTGTGTCTTTGAGGATCAAAGTCAAAGTGCAGATATTTTTACAAAGTGCATGTGTTTATTATAGGGTGTGGTATAGCAGCTTGTGAGATATAATAAAGTGCATGTGTAGATGAAAGGATAGCATTGGTTTTGTGAAACATATTCTATAGGATATTTTCTATCTCTATGAGAGTTCATTGTAGTCTTATGTTTTTATTATAGTTTATATTGAGAACTTTCTTCGTAGATGTAGCCCACATTGGGTGAACCATGATAGATATATGATATGTGTGTTTGATTCTTGTTCTCTACATTTATGATTTTATAATATTTATGATTTGAGGAATGTTTCCATGATGCATGCTATTTCATAATTTATATCTAATTTATGGTCATATTAATCTAGTTTCAAGTTTTTTAATTCCTAACAGACCAAGTTTATCATTGTAGATTTTGGAGAACAAATCCATTCCTAGGCCAAGTTTATAGACATACCAAGTTTAGACCATTTACCATTTATATCATGCTTTAGTATTTTTGATAAATCTAGACATTTTCTTCATGAGATATTAGTTGTGGGTTTAGGTATGCCTCACTACACATGAAGTGGAACCATGTACAATTTGGATTATGATAACATGGTCATGAGTGATACCTTTGTTCAAGATCCATGTGGTGATGATGTATTGTGTTTATTTCATGTAAATTTTCACTTTAAGTTTTGAAGAAGAGAAAAAATAAACTCAATACGGGTGTGGTTAAGAAAATTATTTAGTTCTATGCACATTGAATCCAAATGATTGTGAGATCTCATCTTTGGCTTGAGAGGAAGACTTGTACATTAATTGAAAAAGATTAATAAAATTGAACACAAAAATGCTTGCTCAGAAAATAGACTAAAAATGATCAAATTAGTGATAAAATAATTAATACGTGTGCTAATGGTTTGGGGTATGCTTCAAAAAATCTAAAAGGGGACTGTGAGTGGTCAGAAACATAAAAAAATGGATTTGATTAGGGTTAGGTAGGTCAAATTAGCTTGTTGGATTTTCTACCATAGGTGATCATTAACAGTTGGGGTGATCATTAGTTGTTATTCTTGACTATTGGTGGTTGGGGTCTGATCATCGAAGGTTGATTTTGGGATTCTAGGTTTGATAAATAAATGAATGACAAGATCTCACAGATGGATTCTAAGAGTTTGGCAAGGGCTGGGTTGATTACAAAATGGAATTAAAACATGTGAATAGTGATAAATAAGTACTTGTCTTACCAGAAGTTGATTGGGTGGGTGATTGATGTAGTTAGCCTGTTGGTGGAATCTGGCTTGATTTTGGTAGAGTAATGGTACTTGAGAGCTTGGTTGAGAGGTGATAATAATTTGGCTCCCAATAAGATGGTTGATAACATGGATAACATTGATTGACCTAATTGGCCTACAAAATAAAACTCCTAACTGTTTTAGCTCCTAATAATTATTATAGATTGATTGAACCTCCTAGGCCTCTTTATATTATAAGCACAAGCAAGAGGTGGAAGTGAAGGTGTAACTATGCTATCTAAATGTAATTCATTCATTCAAAGGCTTACAACATAAATTAGATAAGGTTATATTTAGAAGAGGGTCAGTGAATCTTGTATGCTCTTGGTGAAAAGGTGGATCCTGACCATTGATAGTTGGGGGTTCCCAAAGCTGACCATCGATGACCACCCTAACCATTAATGGTTAGGGTCCACAAAAAAAGGGTCCTAAGGGTTAAGGTTATCTAGTTTGGTGAAACTAAGTGAAGATAGGTTTGGTGAGGATATATGGGTGTAAGTTGGTCCCAAGGGGGGCCTAGGTGGGTCCAAGGGAATTTTTCACATCTATAAACGTAGGTGTGTGGATTTTTGGTGTCTACATTTTCCCCTTTTTTGTTGTGTGGCTTACGTGAATGAAATATAAAACAAAAATGGAGAATGGATCAAGGGTCTAGTTGCCCTAAGAGTAGGAGGAGGTGTTCACCCTAAAATTAGGAGTTGGTGAGGTGAGACTGAGATAGGTACATGTTTGATAATGGGTAGTTAGTGGGTTGCCTATTAGGTGACAAAAGAAGGGTTGGGCATTTGAAATGCAAAGTTGTGCACAAAATGTGATTAATTGCATAAGTCAAGATTTTAAAAAAACTAAATTTGCCAATGTTTTTAAAAATAAAGATCAATGTAAAGAAGATAACTAATCAATATATCATGTGATCACATGTAGGCATTGTAGTTAGATACACTTGTTAGGCTATGAGGTAGGGTTAGTGTGTTTTTGGGTATCTAAGGTAGGAAGTGTTCCTTGGAGAAACACTAATGGGTCAAGTGTCATAGGTATCTAAGGTAAGAATTACTCTTAAAAAGACATAAATGATCTTGTTGTACAGTAGGTGGTGCAAAATACAAATATTCAACATGGAAAGGTTGGTTTAGACAGTCAAAAGGACCAAGCACAATTATTATAAAATATGTGAAAAGTTGGCTTTAAATGAGCAAGCTTGAGGTGGATGTTTGTTGAAAGTGGGTGGATTTGGGTCAGGGTTGGTTGAGTTGAATCCATATATATGAGGCAAGTGGACATTGCCTACATAATTTCATGGATGTTTTTATCCAATAAGATCTTCAGGCTAAATGTAGTTCTACTAGTGATAGGTAGGTAAATGGGTACTCTAAAGTGTCATACCATAGGGTTATGTTATGGTTGAAAGTGTAAAGGTTGGGTAAATAGGTAATGTGAAAAATTTTGTACCAAGAGAGGGTTATTTAAGGAAAAGAAAATGGGGGACCCTAACTATCGATAGTTAGGGGTTACCCCAAGGGTCAACCAACGGTGATCACCCTGACCATCACCGATCAAGTAAAACCCTAAAAATCCATAATGGTAAAAATTAAAAAGTGAATTCATTTATACTATTTATCTTTTGGGTAGTTTACTCTAGAAAATTTGTGTATTTTGTCATGTTGCATGTGTGTGTTGAGTTAAAGGTATTTGATTGGGTGCTTGAGTGTGCAAGTTTGATAGTTGGTGGAGTTGATGGAGGGTGGACATGGATGTGGATGGGCAATGGTAAAAGGGCTTTGACCATGCCAATGATCATAGAATTAGGTAGGTGGTGTTTTGAAATTAATAAGATAGTGTAATAGGTTCATTATAGGTATTGTGGACTAATTAGGTTAGAGTTGGAAATAGGGTTTCCAAAAAGGATGCCTTAGGTTTGGGTTTTGGTGAAATTGAACAAACTAATGGGGAAAATGGGGATGAGGAAGGTATAATAAGTAAGTATTAGGTTTTAAAGTGGTTTTAGATAGTGAATTTTGGTTTTGGAGGGGTTTTATAGATATTATGAGAGGTTTAGGGTTCAAGTCACGTCATCATTAGTCCCATATAGTGACAATAGATGGTTCAAATCTAACCATTAGTGATCGAGGCCTAGGGTAAAAATACCATAAGGGATCATGGATGGTTCAAGGAACCATAGATGATTGAGGGAGTGGAACTAAGTGGTAGAAAAAGAATTGAAAGTTTTAAAAGATTCAATGATGTTGAAAATTTGGTATAGTGTTGTTAGAGTATGGTTAAGGGCTTAGGGGTGTAAAAAGTGGTATTTAAACATTGTGATTAATTGTTTAGGGTTTCATGTAAGGTGAAGTTAAAGGTGATATAGTTTTCTAAGTTATTTAAAGAAAAAAAATTGTGTAGGTGTTATAGGGTGTGGTAGGTATAAAGGGACAATGTTAGTATAAGTTAGGAAAAAATAGGGTAATTATTTGTGATAAAAGTAGGTAAGGGGTGGGATACAAATAAGAGTAGTGTGAATAAAGGTAGAGGTTTATAAAATTAAGTGTTAATGTCAATATGGTTAGTTTTGTAGGCTCATGAGTAGATCTAGCTGAGGGATCAGGTTATTACACTCTTTATCAAGATTTGAGATGCTATGACAATGAATGAGTGAAGGCACATGGAGGCCATGGGGCTAGGAATGATGTGTCATTACCAGCACTTACCACATGATCTAAGCATGATTATTATACTCATCAAGAGATGGGATCCTATGATAAACACCTTTTGGCTACCTACTAGAGAGATCACCATCCTACTAGAGGATGTGATGAGGATCACACAACTACTGATTCATGGAGAACTAGTGTACCATATAAAGAGTGAGGAGATTGATTATCATATGGACCTAATATATGGTGTTGATCAGGGTCATACATAGTTTCATGTAGGTGGATTCAAGTTTGGTCCACTATATCAGAGGGCTCCTAAGGATAGTTGTTTGGTGATGATGATGATGGCCCTAGCCTACTTTATGCTACCAAATTTAGTGGGCAGCTAATTCCCCTACTTATTACTTGGTGTGTTAGTGGAGATGATGTTAGGGAGGATCATGTTTAGGTGAGCCCCAATATTATTAGTTCAAATTTATAGAGATCTCTAGGGATTTTAATTCCATAGATGATATGGGATTAGTGTTGGGTTCATAATCCACTACTAGGCATTTGAGCACATTCAAGTTTTGAGACCATTGGGGCTCCTAAAGGATACCTATACACCGATAGACTATCAAGTTGATTTCATGCACTAGAGGAGGCCCAATTAATGACGTAGGTATTACTGATGGCTATGTAGTGTGGTATCAGGGTAGATATGTCATGGCTAACTTTGGATGGGGTGACAGAGGCCAGTAGGCCATGGATATTGATCTAGTAGGAGCACCAAAATAGGGAGATGTATAGGTAGTAGTAGCACTAGAAGCTACATAGGCATAGATCACCACTTTATAGGGATAGGTGGCCACTCTACAAGGCCAAATAGTGATGTTACAAGGTTAGGTAGGGGCTATCACTATTGAGAGGGACTAGACATGGGTCCAGGTTATAGGTTTACAAGGGCATGTGGCCACTCTATAGGGATAGATTGCCACATTGTAGGGATAGGTCATATCTCACACAACTGAGAAGGACCAAGCTTAGGCCACCCTTGTGTTATTTACTTTAGAGAGAGATTCCTTAAGATAGAATGGATGAGTAATAATAGTGCCAGTTGGTTTTATCTTTTAGGCTTAGTATTTGGTTACCATTCAGGATATGGGATATTATGAGGCCATTATATTATATTAGCATTTGGTAAAGCTAAGATGGGGGGAGTACACGGTTAGCTTGGTAGGTGGTCCATCCCTAATGAATCCAATATAGTGGGCATCAACAGTGAGGCCTTAAGTAGGTATTTCAAGAGGGCCACCACCAGATGGGAGTGCAAGTGTAGGTGGTGCTAGTAGTAGTGGTGTAGGTGGTAGTGGTCTGAGTGCCCTAGGGATCTGATTTGCTTTTATTTATATGCATGCTTTTTATTTTGGACTGTGTGTAGATGTAGTGAGACGTATATTTTTTTGAGAGAGAGTTTACACATTGTCACATGTATTATTTATAATGAGTTGATGTATATGATGTATGGTGTACAATGTTATATATGATTCATGCTTGTGGTTCATGTGGTGTTCATGTTGTTGGTTATACACGTTCATGTTTTATTCTTTATGATATTTTTGACTTAGTATCTTAGGTATATGATGGTTATAAAGTTAGCTATGATGTTATAATTCTATTCATGGGTGCATAGTAAATGTTATTGATGATAGTATAATCATAATGTCTTTGTTTATGGTTATATAAATTGATGTTGTAAGATGAATTATAATAAAGGTATGGTTCATGATGTTTTACTTTTTTTATTATGTTTGTGTTTGTGATGATGAATGGTATAATTAACGTTGTTCATGATATGATATATGTTCATGTAATATTATGATGTCAGATGGATAGGATGATGTTTATGGTATGATATTATTTCATTATGTTTTGATCATATGTAGATAGAGAATGTAGTGAATAGACATAGCTGATGATGTTTATGCTTTTAATTTGATGATCATGGAGATAAAATGGGAATATGGTTAAAGATGAGAATACATGAAATAAGTAGGTAAAAAATTAGATGTGTAGGAAAGTGATAAGAATCATGAGATTTATATCTATATGCATTGATAAAAGCTAAGAAAAGGATCATGATGCCTCTTCATTGGTAAGGACCAAAAATGAAACCCAAAGTTGGATTGGCTTAATGAAAGTAAGCATTTCAAATGCTCTGCATTAACATGCTTAGGTTGATAAACAAGTATCATGCTCTCATTGTGCCAAATAAGATCATATCCCTGTGCATATGATATGTGGAGGGAGAATGGGTGAAACTGGAACCATTAATGAGACTAGCATGCCTTTTCTATAGGCTTCCAAAGAGATAGTATAAACAAGTAAATGTTCATATATAAAGTATAGAATGATCGATGTGGGAAGTCTACTAAGGAGAGCCAATTGTTGCTTTCCAAGATTATTACTATTATGAGAACCGATTATGGCTTTCAAAATTCTTTTGATTTTTCTTGGGGGTATTTGCTATTCTAATTTTAATTTAGGGTTGGGGAAGTTAATCAATGTGGGAAACTTCTAAGAAATTGCTAACTCTGACAAATGTTTTACTTAACCATCCTTCAATGGTGTGGTCTAAGTTTATGTGCTTAGTTCAAATGATTATTATAGTTGTCCTTTAAGGGATCAATCCACCTTACATTTGGAAATTTCAAAATGATTTCCAATATCTATCCTTCAAGGGAGTAGTCTATAGATGCTAGGGAAGATCTAGAATTTATTATTGAATTTTTTTATTACTCTTGCTTTTGTTTGATTTTTCTTGACATAGATTTGCTTATACATGCTCAATGGACTACCTTTATGAAGGCAAAACTAAGTTGACATGAAATTTTAGTAGTTGAAAAAGGGGTATAGGTGATGATGACCATGGGAATCAATCTCAAAGAGATGGGAAGTACTATGGGAATCATGCTATGGATAGAGCCATGGTAACCATAGTTCAATATTAGGCTATAATTGTGATGAATAATCACATGATTTAATTTTATTTGGTTTCCCCTAAAAAGAGGGAAGTGAATGTGGTTGCAGGGGATGAGCTTAAGTTAGACAAATGATGATTGTTATACCTATTTAACAATAAAAGGGACATAGATGCAAATTATTGAGAGGACAATATTATGATCCATACATATGGGTTATGATGTAAGGTCTAAGCCAATTGAAAGAAAAATTTCCCCTTTTGATTTTCTCCATATTAGTTACATGTTGATTTTCTTTGAGAACAATATCTCCAATATTAAATTCTCAAACTTTCACATGTTTGTTATAGGTAGATTTAATTTATTCTTGATAAACATAAAGATGGGAAAGAGTAGCCAAATAATGCTCATCAAGTAGCTCAAGTTTAGCTAAATGTTCTTGATGATAATCATCTTTTGAAATAAGATCGTACAAAGATATGTGAAGAGAAGGTATTTATAATTCAAGAGGTAATACAGCCTTGGCTCCAAACATGAGATAAAAAGGTGTAGAACTTGTAGGGGTTCACATGATAGTACGATATGACTATAAGGTGAAAGGGATGTGCAAGTGTCAATCTTGACTTCAGGCATTAATCATTTTGGTAAGCATGTTGTCAAGGGTTTTGTTAGAGGCCTTGGCTTGTCCATTTACTTGTGAGTGATAGGGTATGAAAAACTAAGTTTTATACCAAATACGTCATAAAGACCTTGAACTTTTTTGTTTTTGAAGGATTTTTGATTATCAATGATGATCTTGTGGGGAACACCAAAATGGCAGATGATGTGATGAGTGATAAATTCTACAATCTTTTTCAGCTTCTATCGAGACAAGAGGAATAACATCCACACATTTGGTAAAATATTTAGCCATGGTAATGATATAATGATGTCATTGTGAAGAGAGGGGGTTGATTTCACTAATAAGTTTGAGACTCTATTGTGAAAAGGGCCAAAAATCCATGAAAATATGAAGGCTATTACTAGGTGTGTGATGTATATTAGCATGTTGTTGACACTTCACACACTTTTTCACATAATCATAATAGTCTTGGTTAAGGGTAGGAAACTAATAGCCTAGGTGGAGGATATGCTTGGCCATAGTGAACCTACTAAAGTGACCCCCATATATACCATCATGCATCTCTTTGATAGCATGAGAAGCTTCTGGACCATAGAGGCAACAGAATAGGAGGCCATTAAATCCTCATTTGTAGAGGATTCCTCCTATATTGGTACAATGAGAGGTGCTTTTAATAAACACTCAATGAGCATTCCTAGAAAATCCTGAGGGAACTATTCCAAGGTTAAGGTAGTCAAAGGTTTTTTGATACCAAAGGTTAGGTATAACTTATTCCACACTAAAGATGGTTGGAGTGCCTAATTTGGTGTAAGAAGTTTTAGTGAGGTGCTGGACAATGACTAAAATTTTGGAGTCTAAGGGTGATAACAGGATCTATGAAGCAAGAGAAGCCATGGTGTTGGTGAACTTATTAGTAGATTGCAAGGTAGATTGAATATGGTAGTGTTTGAATGATGTTAGGAGTTTTATAACTAGTTGTCTATACAGTTGCATCATTTCATTCTTACACTAGTAAATATCATTGACTTGGTTGACCATAAGTTAGGAGTCACTAAAGATATTTATTTTTTTAACTCCTAAGGCTAAGGTAGTTTGGAGACCTATTATTAGGGATTTATATTTAGCAACATTATTGGTACATTCAAAGTTGAGTTTAAAAGACAAAGGAAGTGGTTCATCAATGAGGGGGCTAAGGATGATATCAACTCCCCCACCATGCTGACATTTGGAACCCTAAAAAAACATGGTTACTTGGTTGGTGAAATCTATTTTAGATAGGATTGTTATAGAATCATCTAGGAATTTGAGAGGAGGAGGTTGGTTGTCTGTTAGAGGTGAGTTATCCAATTTTTCAATAATGAATTGTCTCCAAATAAAATTTTTATGGAGGAACTCAAGGTCAAACTCAGCTAAAAGCATGAGCCACTTGGCCATACACTAGTTTTGGTATGGTTTGGAGTGAATGTAATTGAGTGGTTTGGTATTGGTTATGACAAAAAATATATGATTAAGAAGGTAGTGGCAAAGTTTTGTAGCCAAAAAGACTAGAGCCAAGCATAGTTTCTTGGTATGTGTATATTGAGTCTCATACTTGACAAGGATGTGACTAATGTAATAAATGGATTTCTATTTGCATTGTTCATCTCAATGGGCAAGCATTTCCCCTAGGGAATGGTTAGTGATATAGATATAAAGGTAGAAAGGTTGGTCATCCTTAGGTGTGAGGACTGGTGGAGATAGAAGCTACTCTTTGATTACATCAAAGGCCTTTTGATAGATTCCACTTAAAAGAGATGTCCTTTTTCAAGAGGTGGTGGAAGGGTTAAAAAGGATCGTAGAGCTAGGAGATGAAGCTATTAATGGATTAGATCTTCCCCTATAAACTAAAAAGTTGCTTATTAAGATTGGCAGGAAGTAGCATCTCAAGAATGGCTTTAATTTTGGCCAGATCCACCTTAATTCCTTGAAGGGAAATGATGAATCCTATAATTTTACCTAGCAAGACCCCAAAAATACATTTCTTGGGATTGAGGTAGACATGGTAATGGATAAGTATTTTAAAGATGATTTTGAGAATGTCTAAGTGGTCTTTGTGAAGTTTGGATTTCCCAAGGAGGTCATCCATGTAGTCTTCGATGATTGTATGGATAAGGTCATGGAAAATATAGGTCATAGAATATTTTTAGGTTGTACCAACATTCCTAAGATTGAAGAGCATGACTCTATAATATAAATTCCCCCATGGGGTGATTAAGGTAGTTTTGTGTTGATCTTTAGGGGCAATCAAAATTTGATTATAACCTAAGAATTTATTCATGAGTGACAACATCTCATGGCCTACTGTAAGATCAATAAGTTGGTTAATGATAGGTAGAGGAAATTCATCCTTTGAGTAGGTGAGGTTGAGGTCATGAAATTCCACATAGATATGTAGTCCCCCTATGGATTTATTGATAATCATAATGTTTGAAACCCATTGGGGATAATCAATTAGTTGAATAAAGTTGATAAAAAAAAGGTGTTAAAGCTCTTCTTTGACAAGGAGGGCTATGTGAGGATGCATTCGATAAAGTTTCTATCTAACATGTTTGGCTTAATTATTGGTTATGATGTTGTGGGTGAAAATGGATAGGTCAATACCAGGCATATCAACATATGACCAAGTGAATGCAACATTATGGTCTTGAAGGAAGGTTGAGTAATCTTAAAGATCCTCAATGGTTAAGGATTGGCTAATCTTTAAAATGTGTGGGTCATCTAAAGTGCCTATGTTAATATCTATAGTGCATTCATTTAACATGGTTAAGGTCTCTAATGGTAATGATTTATGGATAGAATAATTAGGTGCACCAAGGTAGGTGAGAATAGAATCATCATCCCGATATTGAGCATTTTGAATGGTAGGAGAGTCTTATCTTACTAGTTCAAGATGGATGAAAGGGATGGGTACAATTTCCCCCTCATTTTAATAAGTCAAAGGGTTGGGGGTAATCATTTTGATAAAAAAAATTAGGTGGGATGATGTCCTCATCCTCACACTCAGGTGGAGGGGGTGGTGGTGAGGAAGGGGTCTCTTCTTCAACAATGGTAGTGGTAAATTGTTTGGATTTCTTATTATTTGGTAGAATCAAGCCAAATTCATGTTTCTCATGAGGCTTATAGGTCTCAATTGAGATCAATGTGTGTGGGCCATGCTCATATCATCCTAAACTAAATCCTTTCTAGGCATACCTATGGAGGTATAGCTTGACAAAGTCTAGGTTGTCTAAGTATGAGAAGTTAGAGATGATGATTGAGGTGGGGAAGGAGTGGTAGCATCATTAAGTAGAATTTTAATTTCCCTATAGATAAATTGAGTTTGATATCTCAAAGGCCCCAAGAGGGTAATGGATCTAATTTTGGGGTCATAACCTGGTTGGTGGTTGAGCTTTTCATATTCTTGAGGAGTTTAGAAGGCATCAAGGGTAAGGAGATGGTATTCTCAAAGGGTAAGGCATTGGAAGGTAGGCTCAAAGGGATTAGAGATGAGTATTTAGTCTATAAGAATAGATGAACTGGTAGATGCCTCAATGGAAGGGGAAGTAATATATTTAGTTTTTATGGGTGAGGGTTTAGTGGTGGATGTTTGTGGTGCTTTGGATGGAGGTAGGAGAATGTCATTAAGTTGGTAGGTCATATTTCATGTTGTGGAAGGGTTAGGGTTAGATTTTATGGTAACAACTTGACCTTCATGTTCAAACTTGACACAATGATGGAGGGTGAAAGATACACAACCCATGACATAGATCTAAGGTCTCCCTAGTAAAACATTGTAATAGAATTCACCTTTAACCACATAAAAGAGTTCAAGGAGTGTATGAGGTCCTAGACGAATGTGGAGGATAATAATTCCCAAAGTTGTGGTCATAGTGTCATTAAAGTAACTAAGGTTAGCTAAATTTTTGGACATGACATTATCTGATAGCTTGAGTTGGTCATAGTCATGGGAAGAGATGATATTGATACTATCTCCCCCATTGATCATAACTTATTTGATGTTAGTTTGGTTGATATAGGAAATAATAAAGAGATGGGGATCTGGGTCTTCAGGATGGATAGTAGGTATCTCAGAGTCCTTAAAAGTAACAAGGGTGGAGAGCTAGAGAGTGCCTATGAAGGCCTCTAAAGGTTGGGAGTCTCTTAATCTAACCTCAATGGCTTGTATAACCTTGATCATGGCCTAAAGATGGTAAGGTGAGGTGGAAATGAGTTCGTAAAGGATCATCTTAGTTGAGTTCTGGTGAATCTATTTAAGGATGACCCTCTTAATGGATTTGGAAGGGTTAGCCTCTGAGGTACTTAAGATGGTAACTTTGGGCTTAGATGTAGATGTAGAGGTTTGGATTTGGCTTATTTTAGGATGAATTGGTGGGTATATCCATGGAATGGACACTTTAGCCTTCCCTTTATCTTTTTATTGTAATCATGTGACCACATTAATGGTATAGATAAAGGGGCAAGGTGTGATGAGAGGTTGGGTAGAATCTCAATCACTCTGAGGTGAGAGTGGAGGATTAGGTGTTCATTGGTGAATGGTTATTAGGTTTATTGGTAGAGGAATGGATGGCAGCTCATTTAGTAAAATATCATCCTCATCATAGAGTCAGTGGATAATGGCTTGGAGAGCCTTATAATTCTCCATGTCATGCCTAGGTTTCCTATGATAAGAGTAGATTTGATCATTGTTGTACTAGGCCATCTTCAAACCAAGAGGGTCAAAAGGTCTGATAGGAGATAACATGAGGTAGGAGGTCTACAATAATATTTTAATAATGGTTATATAGGATTCCTCAAGAGGTGGGAAATGTCTAAGGACCATGTTTTTAGTTGATAAGCTGGGTGTTTTGGTGGCAATAGGTTTGGTGAGAGATGGTTTATGTAAGGTGGTGCTACTAGTTGATGGTTTTGGTTTGGGTATGCTGGTAGTTGAGGTGGTCAAGTTTGATGGTCTAACTATTTGTAATCTAAGAAGAAACAACACATTAAATAATAAGTGGGTTGGTGTAACTAATGGTAGTGGGAAACATATGTTAAAAGGGGATTGATTTTTAAGAAAAGTGGAAGGATGAGGCCCTAAGATAGAGGGCAAGGTAGAGGGAGGTGGATTCTTAGTCATATGGCCCTTCAATTTTTTCATCCTCTTGGTTGGTTTGGGTTGAGACATGGGTATAGGCTTGAGTGAGGTTAATTATACTTTCAACGATGGGTACAACAAAATCCAAGAAGGGAAGGCACCAAGATTTTTGAAAGGTTTGGTAGGTGATGTGGTGGTTGGAGAGGTAGCTATTTTGGTTAACTAAGAAGGTGAGGGGTTGGTATAATTTTTGATTGGTTTAAGAGCTGGTGGGGAGATGATGGATTGTTTGGTTAGAGGCATGCTAGAAGGTTTAAGTTTGTTGATGTAAGTGAGCCCTAGGTGCTTCCAAAAAGTGGCTTGATCCATGTCTAATTTGGTGACCATACCTAACTTTTGAATGAGTTTATAAAAAGGTTTGTATTCCAATGCCATGCCCTAGGTAGCAGGTATTGAAGATAAACCTATGGGTTGAGGAGGGAGGCTAATATCCTTATCTATTTCCTCAAGTAAGGGAGGTAAGTTTAGGCTGAGTGGCTACTCCATGAGGGGTGTTTGTGAAAAAGTTGCTTCCCTAGGCATGATGTCCATAGTTGTGTCTTGATCAATAGTTAGGGGAGATGGTGAGTTATAAATGGTTGTTTATTAGAGTTGGCTATCCAAAGTGGTGTTTAATGATTCCAAAGACTCTATGAGTTAAGATAAGGAAAAAAAAACCTCCTTGGTTTGGGATTTATAAGAAAAGGAAAGTTATTCCACCACTTCAGTAGATAAAGTGGGGAAAATTTAGGTAGGTTGGATGATAGGTTCCCCATAGACAAGTGTGTTAAGGAACATATTAACTATGTGGGCATCATGAGAATATTTAGATTGTGTGTCCTTGGATTTGATAGGGGCATGGTTGGAAAAATATTTCTTGAAGATGTTAAGAGTTTGGTTTTGAGGGGCATTTGGATTACCTAACATGAGTTCCCCCTTGTTGATAAGACTCTAAACAACATTCTTGAAAGTATTGCATCAACTAACACCATGTCCAATAATCCAATGAAAATCACAATGGTCATTCTCATTATATCAAGTAGGTGATGGATGAGAAGAATCAAAATTCTAGGGAGGTTTGATGGGTAGAAGTTGTATAAGGTTAGATTTTAGTAGCTTCTCCAAAACTGAGGTATAAGATTCTCCAAGTAGAGTGAAATATTTTTGGTTACTTTGGTTTAAGTTCTTTGTGTTCTAGTTATAGGTTTTGGGAGAATTTTTTAGATTGACATTAGGTGGTGGGGTAGCCTTAAGGATAACTACATTCACAATTCCCATGTTCTTAGTCCCAGAGTTGGCTTGATTTCTTGTTTTGGAGGAGGAGGCTTTGTTGGTTTTGAAGGTAGAGTTCTTTTTTCATAACTTTAGTTTACCCTCATCTATGGCATAGTTTTATAACTTACGTGCCACAGTAAAAGCTTCAACAAAAGTTTTAAAGATTTGGACATGAAATGTAAAAGAGATATGTTTGGTAAAAGCTCAAGAAAAAAGCTCTATAAGTTTGAGTTGAGGAAAGGAGGATGAGAGCTGATTAATCAAGCTCCTCCAATGGGTGACAAAATTAGAAATGGACTCATCATCAAATTACCTAATATAATAGAGGTTAATGATAGAAAACTTCTTGGAAATGTTAATGGAAAAGTGATTTAAGAAGACTTGTACTAGTTGGGTGAAAGAAAAGATGGAATGATTGGTGAAGGAAATATACCAATCAAGGGCTAGGCTAGATAAAGACATGGGGAAGGTTTGAAGGAGAATGGAATCATTATATTCAATCATGTAACATGCATGCCTGAAATCCCTAAGGTGTTGCTAGGGGTCCTCACTTTAAAATTTGGTAAATTTTAGAAGCTCCCATTGAGGAGGGTATGGTCTTATGGGGATAGAAGGATGAATAGGTTTGTTACAAATCTTATCATAGGATGGGATGTTATGAGCCCCCAAAATAGATGAATCAAGGTTTTTCATCTTATCTATGAGCATATTCATTAATTCAGTTTGAGGTGGTGCACCAAAAGGATTATAAGATGGATATTGTGGTTGAGATTGGGTAACATAGTAGTAATTTGGTGGTTGATAGGTTTCCACATAATGGAATATGGATGCTAGAGGTTGGGTATGGTAGGTGGATGATGGTGGTTGGGTAACATGTACATACCCTTAGAGGTTAGGGATGTATCCTAGATAGGGTGTAGTGGATACCTATTGAGGGGTTCTTATGGATTGGGTGTGGATAGTTGTTAGGTTGGTAATAAGAGGGGAGGTAGTGACCTTTGTGTTAGTAGGTGGTAAAGTAGAAATGATAAATACCCCCAAGCTTGGTAAAGGGGTGTCTACCAATGGGTTAGGTTTGATAGAGTGAAGGTTGATGGTTTTAGAGGTGGGTGCTCCAACAATAAGTGGAGTGTGATGGGTTGATGGTTGGGTTGTCCACAAGGTGGAGGAGTCATTGGTAGGGGTGGAAGGTGTATGGGTAATAGTTGGTTAGATAGGTTGGTCTTCATTTGTGGCATCAAAGAGCTTAATAAAAAAATATACCTGGGTAGTCAAAGGTTGGGTGGTGACTACAGTGATAGGAACACCCCTCATAAGGTGGGATGGCATGTCAAAAGGAGGATCTTGAGGTGGAGTTAGAACCAGGGCATGGTGTGGGGAGGTGTTAAGGTAATACTGAAGTAAAAATGGATTTTTGTCCAAAAAATTAATAAAGTCCATGTCTCCTTAGGAAAATATCCAAGTAAAATTAGGTATTCCCAACAGATGAGGTGAATCTTCTACCTCAAAGACATACTCCATGGATGATAAGGTAGAAGAAATGATTTAAGTGATGGATTCTATTTTACTAGGTCTCTTCACTACTGGTGAGTGAGAAATATACAAGATAGGGGAGAGAAAACAAGAACAAACTTACCACTCAAACAAGAATAAGATAATAAAATGATCAAGGCATTCAAGAGACACACTATGAAGTATGTTAAGCCTAGATGTTAGTTTTAATCTTACTTTTGGCTTATGCCTTAGTTTGTGTGATAGAAGTTGGCTTGTAGATTAGGTACTATAGAAGTAGTATATGATTGATTTTGATTTATTTAGGTGCTCAAAGTAATTTGTATTAGAATTAATATGTTGCTTGGTATAGGGGCCTACCCTCTCACTTCATGATCTAGCAGTGATAAAGGTGTCAGGTGCTTAGCTAATATATATTGATATCTAGAGTTTATACTCAACCAAAGAGCTGATTTGGTTCTCCCTTTGGTAATGACTTCCAAGTAGGATTTCCAAGAAAGGGTAAGGTGACTATTAGGTGATGAAATCCTAGTCGAGCCTTGTCTCAAATTATTTTGATATTTTATTGGTGAAAGTGGTTTGGCTAATGTGTGCAACAAAAGTGATGCTATAATAAGATTATTGTGCTTTAATTCAAAGTGAACTAATGTTAAAGGAAAGAAATAGATGCAGTTAATTTTAAGCCCAAAAATAAATTTTAGTTTCAATTGTGAGCATAGATAGAGAGAAGAGCATACAAATGAAAAGAAAATGAGACTAAAGACTCTAGGTCCCATCGAGCGTGCCAAAATATTTCATGTAAATTTTCACTTTAAGTTCTAAAGAAGAGAGAAAAGAAACTTGATACAGGTGTGGTTGAAACCTATTTGGTTGTGCACACATTGAATCTAAATGATTATGAGAGCTCCTCTTTGTCTTGGGAGGAAGACTTGTAGATAAGAAAACACTAAAGCAAACTTATTTTTTAGATAGATAATTGGGTGAATTTCTTAGCAATAGCTAGATCCTGGAATCAAGAGCTTCCTTAGGGGATATCAATCCACACATCTTAAATAGTTAAGTTGATAAAATTGGAATAAGGTACTTGCATCAATTGAATAAGATTACTAAAAATAAACACAAGAATGCTTTCAAAAAAAATAGACTAAAAATGATCAAATCATTGATAAACTAATTAATACTAGTGCTAAAGAGTTGAGGTATGCTTCATAAAATATAAAAGGGGTCTGTGAGTGGTTAGAAACATAAAAAATTAGATTTTATTGGAGTTAGGAAAGTCAAATTAGATTTCTAGTTTTTCTATCATAGGTGACCATCAATGGTTGGGGTGACTATTGACGGTTATGCATGACCGTCAATGGTTGGGGTCTAACCATCAGTGGTTGACTATGAAATTTTGGGTTTGATAAATAGATGAATGACAAGATCCCAAAAATGGATTCTAAGAGTTGGGCAAGGGTTAGGTTAATTATGAAATGGAATTAAATAACATGGATAGTGATAAACAAGTACTTGTCTTATTAGAAGTTGGTTGGGTGGGTGGTTGATGTAGTTAGCTTGTTGGTGGAATCTGGCTTGATTTTGGTAGAGTAATGGTACCTAAGAGATTGGTTGAGAGGAAAAAACAAACTGGCTCCCAATAAGATGGTTGATAATATGGATGATGTTGATTGACCTATAAAAGAAAACTCTTGAATGCTTGAGCTCTTAATAATTATTGCAGATTGATTGAACCTCCCAGGCCTCTTTCTCTTATAGGCATAAGCAAGAGGTGGAATTGAAGGTATAATTAGGCCATCTAAATATAATTCATTCATGTAAAGTCTTAGAATATGAATTATACAAGGTTATATTTAGAAGAGGATTGATGAAGCTTGTATGCTCTTGGTAAAAAGGTGGATCCTGACTATCAACAATCGGGGGTTCCCAAAGATGATCATTGATGGTCACCTTTACTATTGATGATTAGGGTCATGGGAAAAGGGTCTTGAAGGTCAAGGTTATTTAGTTTGGTAAAACTAAGTGAAAATAGGTTTGGTGAGGCCAAATGGGTGTAGGTTGGTCCCAAGGAGGGCCTAAGTGGGTCCAGGGTTATTTTTAATATTCATAAGCATAGGTGTGTAGATTTTTGGTGTCTATAGTGTTAGATGGATCCCTATCCTCCTTACACTACTTAATATGTGGAAAAAATCCAAGATATTTTAGCACACTACTTGTTTCATACACCTCCCTACATAGGGAAAGAGTAAGAACAAATAACCCAATACCTTGTTAGTGTGCCATTTGTCATTGAAAAAGTTCAAAAACAACCATACTATGTTACTATGATGTCAACTTATAACCCATAATTATTTAATCATCACTTGCTTGAAAAAAAGGATGAGAATTTAGTCAGAGTTGTGGAGGTAAGGGCCAAGTTTCCATAAGACTTTCCCCATGAAAACCTACCTAGTCTAGTTAGAGTGCTGAGAAATATAACTTACACCCAAAATATTGAACATGCTTCTGCTAGTTACCCTCAATCATTCATGTCAATTTCATACTAGGATATGAATACACTTTCAAAAGGAAAGGGCCCCATGGAGGACTAATTCATGAAAATACAACAAGTAAATCAAACCTATCTAAACCTAGCATGAAATTTCAATGCAATGGCTATATAGAATGCTCCACTTATAGAACTAACTTCTTTAATAAGAGTGATAGTTGATTTGATAGGTCAAGATAATCTAGGTGTAGATCCATTTTCCTAAATTAATTAAGTAGGTGACATGTTCAATGTCCCTTTCATTGTGGAAGTGACTTTGGCTTCCAGACAATGTGCCAAATACAGTGGATAACACATAAGTGTCTTTTAATTCAGGTTGAGGTGAGTCAAATGAACCAATAAACAACCCTAGAAAATAAGTGCCTTTAGTTAATACCATGAGTGGTTCATAATAATAGGTGTAGGAATTCCTACTTCCCAACCACAACAAGTTACTCCCATTCTTCAACCAATTACTTCTTCAAGCACACAATAACAAGGGATAAGTAATCAAGTTCCAACTAATGTTTTTCCTTAATAAGTGACAAGTGTTATCCCACCTCAACAAGTGATGGCTAATATTCCATGATAATATGTACAATTTAATTTACCATTGCAATAGAGGCGAAACACTATGCTACCTCAACAAGGGGCAACAAATATTCCACCTTAATAGGTAGTGATAAATGTACCTCTATAATTACAAAACAATGTCTAAGTAACAATTTATTTATATTGGTTAAATATAAATGACATATACCCAAAAAGCATCCAGTTCACAACAAGTGTTTTAATAACAAAGAGGAGCCAATGTCTAACAAGTAACTATTAGGTAACCATTTCCTTTTACTCAATAAGTGTCATAGATTCAAAGACAGGGCCTTGGTCAATAATGAGTCCCCTTTATTCATCCAGGTTTGACTAGTCAAAAAAAATCCTACTCAACCTCAATAGGCACAATAAATTCCACAAAGCCATATCCTTCCATCACAACCCTAATTCCCTCATACCCAAGGCCATATTATGAATCTAAACCAAAATATTTACCAATAATGCATGAAATATCAAAAACCACATCCCAATCCATGGATGCATATTCCTGGTTGATATACCTATAAAATCAACATTCCACAACACACCATACCTCTATTGTAACCTAGTCAAGATAGTCTACCCTCAATCACCCATCGACAACCATAACCAAATGTACCATCAATTTTATTGGCCCAAGAACTATAAAAAATGAAGGATGACATTGCCACCATTCAAATAAGAAACTAGACTAAGAAATTCAAATTGGATAATATGTGTTTATACCCATTTAACATAGAGTATATTTAGATACTATTTCCTCTATGTTATGAACCACTAAAATTTGACAAGTACAAAGGTAAAGGATACCCTAAAGGGCATCTAATAGAGTTATTTTTTTCTTTCTATCTAATGGTCTATAGTGACATACACCTACTTCTCTTTCCTTAGAGTCTATCTAAATAGGCTTTGGAGTGGTTTCTCAAGTTGCAAAAAAGTTTAGTATTTAAATTTGATGACCTCTTGGATAAGTTTATGCAACATTTCTCCTAAAATATTGAGCACGTGATTTCAGTAGTATATTTGAGTCAAGAAGCTACTTATAGAGATGGAGAGTGATTTATAGTCACTTCACCCACAACTTTCTAGATAAATAATTGGTTGCTTTGTTTAATAAAAACCCACATAGTGAAATATCTTATCACTTGGAGCTTTAGTGTGCACACACATTCAAGGAGATCATTGAGAAAGGCATATAGATTTAAAAACACCTTATTAATAAAGATATTATAAATTTGACCTCCTTAAACCAAAATATAAGGCCAAGTTAAAATCCTAGCCAAGTCCAAGTACAAGCATCCACACTAGCTCAAGCTAATAACTATGAAAAATGCAAACCATACAATTGTAACAAGAATGTTGTTGTTAGTGGATTAACTGAGTCATGTCATTTATAAATGGTTCAAACATTGTCTACTCAGCCTATGCTATAAATGAAACTTATCCCACATTAGTATCCTATCCATCAAGCATAGCCTACAACTCAACCTAGACCATCTCCCCAAATGTTTCAACCAACAACTTTGCAAACCCCTCCTCAAAGAAGAAGACCCACTCCTAGAGTCTCTAGTAACCTTGGTGATCTTATTGAAGTAGTGTTTTAAAAACTATCCATGACCAATATGATTAGTTGGTCAATTCTAAAACATAATCCTGATGGTATGCCATATCCAAAGTGGTACAAAGAGGACAACTTTTGTGAATACCATCATGTTCATGAAAATTCCATACACTATTATGTGTAGTTGAATCACCTTATTAAAAATATGTTTGAAAATGGAGATATCTAATTAGATAATAAAGCATCTAATTCCAATCAAAACTTGGGTATATATCAAAATTATTTTCCACAACATAATAATACCAATAAAAAACAACAATAATGAAGACCACATCAACAACAATAACAACAATGTCAAAAATAACAAAAATAATATTAACCAAATGGAAGGAGCCAAGGCCAAAATGAGCCTAATAACCAAAAAAATTACCATGTAGTTATACATGAGTGCAATAAATGTTTAGGCCATATTATGGGTGGGCATGTTTCTACCATTACCAAAAATCCTAGACCAAATGCTAATAGACTAGGACTATTACCTAACAATGCCAATCAACCTACCTATGCCAATAATCCTTCTTTGACCTATGACCATAGCTAAGTGAAATAATAACTAAGGATTGCCATTTATGGACCTTATACCAATAATTCTTCATTGCCCTATGACCATAACTAAGTACACAAAAAATTGAGAATTATCTTATTTGGCACATCTCCACCATCTTCTAGTTACAACAGTCTTGCATCTGATCTAGATTATGCAATTGTAACTCAATTATCTAAAACTTCCATCTTAGGCACACAGCCTTCTACCAATGACCTTATTCAACCCACTGTGCTAGATAGAAACAAGCCAATTACCACTGTTAAGGAAAAAATATATGACATTATGGAATAACTCTAAAAGACACCTACACAAATCTCCATTTTAGATTTGTTACATATGTTTACCATCCATAATAATATCCTAATATAACTCCTATGCCAATCTTAGGTGTCAAATGACATAAATCCAAACAAATTTCAAGATTTGGTTAGATACCTAGCCCTAGGCTAATATTTAACCTTTGACTAAAGTGATATGTCATCCCTTGGCCCTCTCCATAACAACCTGTTATACATTAAAGTTGTCATCATGTGACACAAATTCAAATGTGTCTTCATTGATAATGGGTCAAACCTAAATATTATGTCTTTGAATCTAATCAAGCATCTAAGATATATAATAGCCAACATTGAGTTAGAGACGATTATTATTAAGGCCTATGATAATCAAGATTAGGAATCGCAAGTAACCATAAGTTTGCCAATGATCATGAGGCTTTTGACCCATAATACACTTTTCTATGTGCTAGACCTAGACCTATCATACAATTTGCTTTTGGGTAGACCATGGATACATGGAATCCCTTTGACATTGGACTAGTGTATAAATTTTACTCACTCAAGGATGGAGGTCACTATCCATGGAGATTTACATCTATATGAACATTGACAGCATTTGGAGACTGAATATGAAAGTTACAATTACCACTTTGGTCTAGACCTAGTACCCAATAAATACAAATACAAAGAGATATTTATTGAATTGCCTAAGGTTAATTGTATAGAACCTGATAGCCTTACCTCATCCTTGAATACACCTCCTATTGAAATATATAATCATTTTACCATTTTGGGCAATGGTCTAGGAGAGTATTTCACCCATGAAACATTCCATATTTCCAAGATTCCACAAAATCCCAAGACTTATAGAAGGCATAAAGCTAAGCCAATTTACATAGAATGGTGACAAAAGGGGGGAAAATAGCTTCATAGCCTAACACATGTTATTTTCACACATACCACTAGCTAGGAAGTGAACCCACTTTCCAATGATGATTCCTAGTTATATAATGACAAGATGGTTGATTGTTACTATAGTGTAAATTATACCATCCCTCATAGGATCATGAATAATCAAGTGTATGAAGGTGGAGGCCTAGGAGAAAATATACATGGTACCCTTCAACCCATTTATATGACTAGATATATAGGAACTTATGGTCTTAGATTTAAACTTCATAGGGGTGACCCCACATATCTTATTCATGATCCATCACTAATGACTAGAGACAATAATGCCAATAGCAAAGTAGAATCTGATCATAACATATATTAAGACCTTTCTAGTATCAACCTATTTGACCCATATACCATTTGTACCATTATTCCATTAATCTAGAATTCCATGCTTCCCGTTTATCTTTCTTAACTTATAGATTGGGAAAAAAAAGAATCCATAGTACTATTAGACTAGTTTGAGAATGATGAGGCCCTTTGTGATTTTCTAGGCCTAAGAGACAAATGTTTCCTTGTGAGATAAACAAGTGTTCTCTATCAAACTAGATTCTGTAACTTATTTTGGAGAGTAGTTGAACACCCTTGGCCAAAAAAAAGAATAAAAATTGAGTTCCCAAAGTGAAAACCTCTTTGAGGTGATTTTGGACTAGGGTAAAAGTAAAAAGAAAGGCCAGTCTTTTGGTGAAAACCTATTTTAGGTGCCACTGAATAGGGATGTTCACCTCTCTTTGAATGAAGCTTAGGGGACCTCTAATGGTGAACTTGATTTTGGGTCTAAGTTTAGTATAGAGGAACAATATGCCTTTGATCAAATCATCCAAGAATGTCCTACATCATTTGTTATATGGCCATTTCTATCGTTAGGTGATTCAGATTCATCCTTCTTAAGAGATCTTGAAGAACTAGTTCGACTAGAGGACTTTGCCATTGTAAGCTAATTCACATCCTTACCAAATATTCTATTTGATGGCTCGATTATCCTAGTAGAGGATCCTACGTAATTCAACATCAAGACTCTAAATGACCCAAAATGGATCAAATTAGGTGAGTCCCTCATGGAGGAGGAACTTGAAAATTTTATAACATTTTTAGGGAGTTTGTTGACATTTTTGCATGGGCCTATTCAAACATGTTAGGTTCAGACCCTACCTTGGTTATACACCACCTTGTTTGTATGTTGATTCTAAACTTATAAATTATAAACTAATTAAAATGCATACTCATATTATTGTGTTAGTAAAGAAAGAGTTGGATTGCATCAGATCGGACTATTCAAAGTGGATCTCAAACATTGTGTTTGTTAGTAAAAATCTAGAAGGGATTAGAATCTGCACTAAATTTAGATATATCAATAATACCTGACCCAAGGATGATTTTACTCTATTAAATATTAACATGATAGTTTATTCCATAACTAGGTATGAAATTCTTTCCCTTATAGATGGATTTTTAGGATATAATCAGATCAAGATCATGTTTGAAGACCAATATAAGACATTGTTTACCACTCTTTGGGGAATGTTTTTCTATTAGGTTATGTTATTCAACCTCAATAATGTTAGGAACACATACCATAGAGATATTATTGTTATTTTCCATGACATGATGTATGATATTATCAAAGACTATGTCGATGACATATTAGTAAATTAAAGACCCATACAGATCATCCAACTGTACTATGAATAATATTTGAAAGGATTTGAGTATAATATTTGACTTAATCCCAAAAAGTGCATCTTTGATGTCACTTTAGGAAAATTATTAGGCTTCATTGTCTCTCATTGAGGCATTGAATTTGATCCTGCCAAAGTTTAAGATATTACCAAGATGTCACAACCTTCTACTTTAAAGTAGCTCCATAGTTTATAGAGCAAAATATATTCTATCAGACACTTCATTTCATAGTTTTCCAATAAATGCATCCCTTCACTCAATTTTTAAAGAAAGGTGTTACATTTATTTGGGATAAAAAATGTTAGAAATCCTTTGAGTGCCTAAAGGAATATCTTGCCAATCCCCCTATTTTTTTACCACCAATGCTAGGAATGCCATTTATACTATACCTATCTACTACTGACAAAGCCTTGGGGAAAAGTTTAGCTCAACATGATAAAAATGGGAAATAACATGTCATGTACTATCTTAGTCATACATTGGTATCATATGAACATAACTATATGCCAATAGAAAAATATTATCTAGTTATGGTCTTTGTAGCCTAAAAATTGCATCATTACATTCTTAACAACAAGACCATAATCATTGAAAACGTAGATCCACTTCAGTATCTACTATCGAAAACAACTTTACAAGGTTGCATGGCTAAATGGATCATGTTGTTGAGTGAGTTTGAGATTGAGTATGTCAATCATAAATCCATTAAAGGATAAGTAATTGATTACTAACTTGCTAAATCTCCCCTTTTAGATACTAAACCACTTACTTTTGCATTCCCATATGAGTCCATCATGACCATCATAGAAATACCTCTCGAGGATCAGCAATAGAGTTTATATTTTGATGGGTCATTCACATCTCATGGATTAGGGTAGGCTTATTATTTATTACACCATAGGGGGGTCTTATTCCCAAATCATTTTGTATCATCTTTCCTTGTACTAATAACATGGCTAAATATGAAACACTCATTATAAGGCTTTGTCAAGTGGTACAATGGAATATTCAACATTTCATGGTTCATGGTGATTCTCAATCATCAATTAGGTTACAAATTAATTCTAGAATAAATATGATAAGTTGGTACCATAAAAGTCCATGGAAGACATTCTCAAATAGTAGATTACCCACATATAGTTTAAAAACATACCTTGAGCCAATAATAAGACAACTAATGCCATGGGTACCATTGGTTATTTGATCTAAAATAGAGATAAGGCAAAAGACTATCAGTTCCTTGTTGAACATATTTTAGTGCCTACTCTTGAACCTTTAATCATTGTAATGACCTATGATATTTTTGGTACTAGTTATATCTGGTATTCATGCCTCTATAACTACCTTCATGATCACATCCTTCCACTAGACCTTTCATGTAAATGACAAAAAGCCTTTACACATCAAGTCTCTCAATATACACTACTTGACCCAACCCTTTATCATAGAAGATTTGATGTAACTTTTATTCATTGTTTGAATTTGGAATAAGCCACATTAGCATTAAGGGAAGTAAACAAAGAAGTATGTAGATTCCAGACTAGTAGGGCTATCCTTACCAAAAAGCTCCTATGTACTAATTACTATTGGCCAACCATGTAATTAGAGATATATTCTTATGTAAAAAAAGTGTGACAAATGTCAAAGGCATGCCAATTTGATTCATGAAATGGATATAATACTCAAACCAATGCTTACACCATGGTTATTTTCAATGTGGGGACTCAATATTATGGGGAAGATTAACCCTACCTCATATTATATCCATAAACACATCCTTACTACCACTGAGTATTTCACTAAGTGGGTTGAATCTATACCCCTCATTTATGTGACTATAAAAAAAATTCCAAATTAATCTTCAACCATATCATATTTTTTTATGGTATCCCATCCACTATTATATTTTATAATGACATATTGTTTAAAAATAAGGATGTAAAATTAGTCTATGTCGAGTACAACATCATCCAAAAGTTTTCCACTACACATTATATACACATAATATTTTCAAACTTTATCAATTATTGATGGTTTTTATCATGTAAAAACCCATCAAGTCTTAATATCTTTGAATTCACACCCTAAAGGGTGCACCAGGAAAGGGATGGGTATAACACTGGTGGTTATCAATATTATTGTCCCTTATTATCACTTAATGTTAATCCAACTAGATCCTAAAACCATCCCCTAAGCACTACCTCCTATTTTACACACTCTTCTATTATTTTACCACCTTCATTAGTTATTTCCCTAACCTAAACCCCTTTTTGATAGTTTACATGACATAGTCAGCCACATTGACCTTGTATCCTTATTAGAAAATCTTAATATGGACTACGTTGGCTCTTGGATGAACTAGTTCATGACCTAGTTTATTTTTGCCAATTACAATACTAGGTCAACCACATTGACCTTGTTGACATAAAATTTTGGAAGGGTTTAGGGTTATATCCACCTATATAAACACATTCATTTTACCATTATTAGAGAGATATCAAGAGTTAATTATTCATTTACACTTATTTACAGTCTACTATTCCACCATTTTACTTGAGGAGTCTTAGCTTAGGGTTTTTATTTGGAGAAGAATATTGTCTTTTGGAAAAGTATTAAATTCTTTAGCCTTTCTTACTGATCCTTACAAACCATAAAAACCTCTTACAAAGCACCTTTGGCCAAGGGAGAGATTGAGTCTCCATGAGTTCTTATTCAAGGTAAGTATATTTAACTTTACTCTTCTTTTTAGTAGATAGAAGTATGATAAGTAACGAATTTTGGATAATTGATCTATCCATACATTAGGTTTTTACCTATACATATCTTAAATAAAATTTTCTTATGCATGTTTACTTTTATGTTTACTAACCCCAATTTTGTGCCACAAACTTTGGTGAACATTAACTTAGATTTTGCTTTACCTATTATTAGTTTAGTGAATATGAAAAAATAGGACCTAGTTAGAGTTATTACATAGTTTCTATTGAGTGGAGGGTTTGGAACCATCCCTAGTGATATTATTGTGGTAAGAGATCCCTTGGCTAGGTTTATCAAATCCATATTGGTCTAAACCTAATTATCTAATGTATCCCCAATCAAAAGTGTAATTAGGATTTATCTTCTTCTAGTTAGGATTGATTTGTAGATCTATTACATTTCCCATTACATAAATTATAGTGAACTAGATGTGAATCTAACCTTTGTTGGTTTTATTTTATATTTTTATTTATATCATCTTATTATTTTTCTATATTTGTTATACTATATCAAACTAGCTGGTATAGTTCTAACTTTTTGTATGTAGGTTTAACATACAATCACATCAAAATGAATATGTTCTTTGTGTGTAGGTATTCCTCAAATATAGGTTACTAGATTGAATAGGTTAACATATTATTCTTATTCAATCCTAGATAAGAATACAAGGTCAAATAGGTCAACTCTATCATCTTATTTGCTCTGCCAACATCCAAATTAACAAACTAGGTTGAACATGTTGACTTAGTCTCTCAATCAACATCCAAATCAACAAACTAGGTCAAATAGGTCAACGTAGTCCTTTAGTTAGCATTCAAATAAAAAAACTAGGTCAAATAGGTCAATTTAGTATATTAGTTAACATACAAATCAACAAAATATGTTGAATAGGTTGACTTAGTCATCTTGTCCTTCTTCAATACACAAGGTTTTGTAGAACTGGGTCGAATTAGTCAACTTAGTTTGCAATCTTTGAAAGAAAAATTCAAGGTAATTCAACATAAAATTTTCAATCCTAATAAAATTTCAACCAAAAACGTTCCTCTCTTTCTCTCTCTATCATTTTATTACTTCATTTTAGTTCTATTTTGTTCAAGTTAGTAATCTTCAAAACTATAACCCTATAACAAACAAAGTTGACATGGTTGACTTAGGTCTATAACATGTATTTTATCTAAAAGACTAAGTCAACCTATTTGAATATATTCTTAAAGACTTTTGATTTCATATAATAATAATGACCCAGTCAAATTTATTCTATACTATTTACATATGATGTTGTCTAAACTAACTCTGTACCATTCTACATTTGGGAATTAACAACTATTGACTAGAAATTAATTCATATTTCATTTTCATCTGTTTGCATGCTTAGAGTAACTCACATAGTCTAAATAGGCATTTTTCCAAATTTATATTCTAGTTACACTATTTTACTCTTTTACACACACTACCAAATCACATAACATTCAAAACGCATTTAAACACTTATCTTCCTAAGGCCTACCTACTTAGATTTCATCACCAATGGGGAAGCTGACTTGGTTTTTTGGCAAAGTATAAAAATGTGGTTAATGGTATATATTGGAAAAGCACCCAACACCCTTATCACTATGGGATTATGAAATGAGGGGGTAGGCCTCAATACCAAACCAGTACCATTATCAACATAGATCCTTGTCAGTCCAAACATCCTAAAACCAACCTTAGATTGATTTTTAGTTCCTTCTTATAACCAAATCTATATCACAATAATTAAAAACTATATTATAACTTAAAAATACCTAGGAATTACCACTTAGCTATATTTTAATTTCAAATTGTTACTTGCTCTCTGATCATTGCATTCTATATTATAAAACTTGCACTAGCCAATGTTGGTACAAAATTTATGTTGTATGCTTCAATTGGACCAACCACATTGATTTGATTACTTGTATGTTTTATTTCATATGCTTATAAAAAATATTTTCTATTTTTAAAACACTATCATTTTGGTCAATACAATCTCTTACAGACTCTATCTTTTTCCCTATCAAGAGTACATAGTCAATTTGAATGACTATGTATCTTATCTATCTGTTATGTTTTCTATCTAGTAATACATAGTCAATCTAGTTGACTTTGTACTCTTCTAAACTTTTTTAAATAGTACACAATTAACCCAATTAAATTTATATTCTTTTTATCCCTTTTTCAATAGTACACAGTCAACCCAATCAACCTTGTCTCTAATTACTGCCTTTGCTCTTCTATCTGGTTGATATATTTCTTTACTTGGATGACTTCCTTATCTATTTGGATGACTTAGTTATTTATAATTACTTTATATTTCTTCTTGTTATTCAAAACATCATGAAATACCTTATTATAATTTTCTTGGACAATCTAAATCCATTTAGGCACTATATGGGGTGTTATTTTCTTCTTATCTTTTCTTCCTCTTTTTAGCCTTTAGGGCATCTTATGATGCCCATTCACACATTACTCTATCCTTTGGGGAATCTTATAATACCCACCCACATATAATTTCATACTTTGGGGCATATTAAGATACCCATACCTACAACCAATTACCCATTGGGGCATCTTCCGATGCCTAGTCGAATTTTACACTGCATGCTATCAAACTAACTCAGCTTCAAGAAACCTTTTGAGACACATAGGCTTGTCTCTCACATACCCATCATTGATATAAAAGTTATAATATATGTTTTCATTGAATTTTTCACCCTAGGATACTATATGAAGATCTTATAATTTGATGCAATATTGAATCATCTCTCAAGTTATGGGGAACTTGTAAGAGAGATGAATCTCTAGGATTGAAAGGGATAACTCCCTAGATTCTTCTTTAAATGCTTATCACCTAATATAATGCTTAATCATGAAAATATTTAGAAGGAAATAAAATTAATATAACTACTATGGTGATGCACCAAACTATTTGATCAATCACACACCAATTGACTAGTATACTAAAGACAACAAGACAGCATGAACATACACTAATCTCATAAGATCCTATTGCATCAATGTTTTATAGAAGGGTAAAGTATAGTGAGATTGAAGAGGAAGGCTAGTTCAATTTATAACTCATAAAATGATATCAATGACAAAAATACAACCTAAAATAGTGAACAAAACTACATGAGGTAAGACAAGAAAGATAACAAGTCAAGGTGATACACATCTACACTTGACTAGATCAACTAATTGAAACTTAGCACTGCATGAAGCCATGAAATGAGGTAAAAATCAATCATATTATTTATAAAAGGAAATAAAAAGTGGTAGGGATTCACTATACCAAGTAGATAATCCTTGGATATTCCTCTGCATCATCCAAGTGGTTTCATGGCCTTTCCACCCCCTCTAGATGCTTTATTTTCCTTCTCTTCCCAATTGGGTCTTTGAAGAAGGTTTGCAAGGGTTTTGAGGTGATTTTGGGTCTTAGAATTTGTTCATAAAGAACATACATTATACTTAAATAAAATTCCAATAAAGAATTATTTAGAACCCTCTCTAACTTTTCCAATCACCTCAAGGTCCCATGCAAAGTATTAAGGGAGTTTTGAACTTCTCAACTTGGTTATCCAAGCCATTTTCATTCATTTTGTGGGGTCTAGGAGCTTTCAAATCAAAAGATGGATTACTAGAAAGATTTATTTAAACCAAAGGTTGAATCAACTCTAATAATTTCCTATTAACATGTTCTAATCCCTATAATATCTCACCAAGATCTTAAAATGAAACTGACCCCTATTTTGAGGCTAGGTCTATACCTTGCCAATGAGCCTGCTTACACCTTTGAGCCAAATGACTATTATTTGAAATTAGCATTAAATTTAATATAATAGAAACATAATTTTAACCCAAATATTAATTATTAAAAACACTATGATTTTTTTCAAGGGTTGGAATTTGAAATGACCTTGCATTGGGAGCTAAATTTGCATGTTGGTTCATTAGGTCTGCCTGCAGACCTCCTTATCTAGACCACTTTATCTATCTTAAATTTTTTTAGAAAGTTTTTATATCATATTTTAGTTTTTATAAATCTTAAAAAACTTTCATTTTATCTCTCCTTGTCTTATGGTCACCTACTCATCACTTCTCCTCAAAACTGCCAGTCTTGTGCAAGGGAAAATTACCCCTCTTCGAAGATAAAATAGAGAGTATTAATCATATTAATTAAATATATTTTAAGGTATGAGAGGATTTATTAGGTCATTAATACCAATTTTACCATTTTTTAGACCTTAACTCCTCCATTTTCCCTTCCAAATCTCAAATAACTTGAAGCCGACTTTTGAGGAGGTGACTGTTAGTGTAGGGAGGGTATGAGACTATGTATTAGAGGTTGTTTGATACAAATAAAGGTTATAAAGTGTTTGAAAACATTTTTATGGTATATTTAGATAAATAATAACTTTTTATAAGTAATAATCCATCAACATAGTCTCATTTGGTATTAAGAAACCTTGCTTCCAACCTACTGCCTAATGTGCAACATGACCATGTTTCCCTTAAGAGACACCCCTTTTTATGATTATAGGTGGTTATAGGCATGGAAATATGTATTAAATGGTTTTTTGAAACCTTCCTTAAGATTTATAATCTATTATTCCTTGATGTCACCCCTTCCTGAACTTGAAAGTACTCGGAACCTCTTCAAAACCCCTATCTTAGTCCATTTCCTCTCAGTCCGTACAAACCTATAGGTGGTTATAGGACATTTAGAATTTTATTAATGTATGGTAGGATCTCTTGATATTTTATTGAGACTAAAATCATGTGTTTATTTCACTTATAAACCCTCAATCCAATGTCAACCCTATGCTTAGGTCCATTATTAGGACACACCTGTCTTGATTGTGCTTGTGTATGTTCTGACCCCTGTAGGTGTATTCTTGGAAAGCATTAGGCCTTGTATATGTTTCATAGGAATTAATAATGATTTAAAATATCATTATTATGTGTTTTATATCTATTTATTTACTTTGGAAGACCTTATATCTCCACCAAATCCCCTTTTTTCATCTTACTATTTGTCTTAGCTGTAGGTGGCACTTCTCAGGCCTATACATGTATGTGTGGAGTCCCTAGCCCTTTGATTTTGATGTGAGGAGACCTATTGTATTAACTTTAAGATCAAACAATCTTTATTTTAATCATAATTCCTACCTTTAAACCTTCAAATCACCATGTAAATGTCAAATTGGATCACTATCTAATATGTTGGATGTAGGTGTTTATTTTAGGCCTGTGTATGGACAAAGAGTAAGCTTGGGGAGATCTCAAAACATACATTCACTCTCATTATTATATATTGGGATATAAGTGAAAATTTAACCACTTATCATCATTTCACCTTGGTGACACAATCTAAAACCATCAAAATGAAGTGCAAGGTCACCCTTTTATCAATGTCTTGTAGATCTCACTGTTGGGATTTAGTGGTTTTTTGGCCATTTTCAAGGTGTTCAAAATTCAACATTAAATAATCCCTTTAACCCCATTCTTAGCATATTTATTTTCCTAGATGATGAATACAATATCAAGCTACTAGGAGTATTGAAAGGTCCTTAAAAAAATGAAATATGATAATCCCAAAATGCTTCTAGCCCTCTGTTTAATGTTTTTTGGGTAGACAGGCCTGAAACTAAAGTCAACATTCTTGGAGTGACCTTCATTTATATTATACCTTGTATGAGTCTATCATGGATTATTCCATCTAAAAGGATTACAATTGAAGTCTTACATCACTTCCACACTCAAATAACTATTTCAAACCCCTATTTAGACCACTTGTAGGTGGGGTTTTGATATACCACAGTGAACTTATGATATGGGCAAGTTGAAATTTTTCACAAAAGTTAACCTTGTGCCCTTCCCTTGGGAATATCACTAAACTTTTAACAATTATAATAAATTTGAACATCTACCTACTTCTCCCTATGTCACCATGATGTCAACAGGGTCTTATCGATGAAGGCTTTGGCTGTGTGCAGGCAAGGAAGATGGGGTTGAGATATGACATGGTTTCAAGGTTAAAAATGACTTATAAAATATCCAAACAACCTAAACAACATCCTCACACTATAAGGATATGAAACAACTACAATAATCCCTTTTGAAATGAATTCCACTTCTGAAAGCATCTGAGGCAACTATAAGTGCAACATAGACTAGTCTACAAGCATACACAAGCCTAGAAAAGGCTTCCTTAGGAAATTTAACTTTATAAAACCAAGATAGCCGTGAAAATTTCTTGGAATTCATGGAAGAACACCTAGAACAAACAAAACCATCAAACCAAAGCAAGAAAATCTGAAACAAGTGCAAATAGTGACCCCCTCATGGTTGCATATGCATAAAAATTTGATTGGAGGGTTATCAATTGTTAATAAAGGAAGATAAACCAATATAATAACTATTTATATGGACATTATGTTTACTTAGAGACCCTTTACCCACCAATACCATTCTTCCCAATTCCACCTGTACAATCCACACCAAATACTTGTAAATTACCTTTCTTGGCTTGCCAAGAGAAAATGGAAGAAAAGAAGTTTTATATGAACATTTTGACATAATAATTGAAAAAAAATCATGTAAAAGAGTGTGGGTAGGTGAAGATACACTCCACCCATGTTTTTAGCTACAAGTGAACTCAAGAAGTTTGTATAAGTGCCCAAAGGGGCCTATTTTTAAGGATAAACTACCATTACTTAAATTTCTAACTACTGCATAACTAATCCTAACATAATTTTATCCCCTAAACATTGAAATTCAATTTGGTGACAAATATTGTAACTCCACCATCCGTACAAGTCATTAATTAGGCTAGAAAAGTGGCTAAATGACCCTTTTTGCACATGAAACCTAGTAAGTGGCCAATTAATGGCTTGAAGACACCTTGAAACATATCAAAGACCCTATTAGGACATTTTTAAAATAATTTGGCACTTTTACTAATTTTGACCATGGTTGACCAACTTTGACTTTGATTGACTAGGTCAGTACAAGGAGGATATGCTTCAACAAGGACTAAAGGAAGGACAAGTGAGACATATAGGGAAAGAAGAGACCCCATAGGACACATGAAACCTTAAAATGTTCAAAATAGTAGGTTTTAAATCAATTTGACTATAATTCAAATTTGGTCAACATTCTTGGTGATTCATAGGGGTGGCATGCCAACTATGCCTTAGACCAGCTGCTTAGTTCTTCTATTGGGTATGGAGTCACACATATGGGTAGTCAAATTGACTTGAACAGACCTTTGACTCAAGGAAAACAATTTGGTTGACCCACACACACACAAAAGCAAAGACATAGACCAAACAAGGGAGGAAAATACAATTTTGCTATGAAGTACTTATGAAACACAATACAAACTCAAAAGAAACACACGTGTTCAACTAGAACACTTAGGGAACACAACCAAATCATGAAAAACACACACCTATTCTACTTATTTATAACATAGACCTCACAAGGACTAATAACAAAGATTTAGATGTATCTCATTCATAGGGATAGGTAACTCCTCTTCATTCATTTTGGTCAACTGATAAGAATTGATTTGCTTGCACTTGATAATGATGTAAGGGCCACTCCAAAAGGCATAAAACTTTGTATGTATACCTGGTTTTGCTTTGTCCTCATCCCATTTCAGAACTAGGTCACCTTCTTTGAACACTCTTATACTTACTCTCTTATCCAAAGAGTTCTTCATGAGTACTTGGTGGTGTTCCATAGTTTTATGTGCATTGTCCCTTGCTTCTTATAGCTAAGTTAGTTCTGTCAACCTAACTTCCATTGTATTATTCTCAAGTAGTTCCAAATGATGTGCAAGTTCTAAAGCAAGTAGTTCTTGAGACATGGACAATCTAGCTTCTCTTTTATAAACAAGCATAAAAGGATAATTGCCAATTGACCTCTTGGGAGTAATCCTATCAACCCATAAGGTTGTCTTCAACTTGATGTACCATGCCCTTTGATTTTTCTCTAATGTCCTTTTAATAATATTGATGAGATTCTTATTGGTAGACTCAACCAATCCATTACCTTGAGGGTAATAGTTGGATGAAGTGCTCAAGTAAACTCTATTCTTATTTCCCTAATTAAAGGTTTAGTACTCATGAAAGCAAGTGCATTATCAAAAATGATAGTATAGGGAAATCCAAACCTTGTTATGATACTCTCATAGAATTACAAAATAGCATTTTCACTTGCCTCTTTCAATGAAATAGCCTCTACCCACCTTGTGAAGTAGTCAATTGCATTCAATATCCACTTGTGTCCATCACTTGATGGAGGGTTGATTATACCAATGAAATCAAGGCCCCATTGCATGAAAGGTTGGTCTAATTGGATAGGATTCAATGGAAGGGCTACAAGATTTTGTTTGCCTACAAATAAGGCACATTATGGACACATCTTATCCCAATTGTAGCAATCCTTGAAAAGGCTAGGCTAATAATATCCAGCCCTTATTATCTTTACAACTATGGTTTTAGGAGAGAAATGACCTCCATCTACACCATTGTGAAACTTTTCCAACAACATACCAAACTGATCATTGTTAACACACCTTAATATCACACCATTCACATCTTTACAGAAGAGAATACCATCTATAAGACAATAATAATGGTTTTTAATCTAAAATACCTTCTTTGAGACTTGTTCAATCCATTGGGACACTCACCATTTTGGAGGAATCTAATGATGTCCTGTGTCCAAATTTGAATTGGTATGTGGTCAAATGATTTGGGGTGAGCTTGCTTTACCAAGACTTCTTCTTTTTCCCCTTGAATATCTGAAGCTAAATTCTCACATAACCCCTTCCCTCTCACCAAGTTTGTTACCTTGATATCAACATCATACTCCATTACCTTTGTGATCCACCCAACTCTCTTTTCATTGAGATCTTTGCTTAGAAGAAATTCCTTGGTGCTAGGATGAGAGACCATGACATGTATCTTGTTATTTAAAACCATGTACCTAATTTTTTTCAATCCTCTTATCACATCTAGGACTTGTTTCTCAATAAATGTATACCTGACCTCATAATTTTCCAATCCTTGGCTAAATAATGTAATTAATTAGTTTCTCTATTTCTTCATCATTCTTTTGCATAAGCATAGCTATGATTGTATCAAGGTTAATAAAGGAATAGAGTATGAAATATTTGGAAAAGTTTAGGTTTAAGAGAGTAGGAGATTGTGTAATTATTTGTTTTATTTCCTTAAAACTATTCTTACCTTCCTTTTTCTAAGAAAAAGCTTGATCTTTTTTTAGCATAGATGTTATAGGTTTCACCAAAGTTGAAAATTTTTGAATAAACCTTATTAAGAAGTTTATTTTATCCAAAAAACTTTATATTCCTTTCTTGTGTAGAGATAAAGACAAGCCTAAAATGGCCTCAATCCTTTCAGGGTCGATGGACAAACCTTCTTTAGAAATAATATAACCCAATAGCTTGCCTTCATGGACAATAAAGATACACTTCTTTAGACTAAGAGACACTCCATAATCCATACACTTCTCAAACACTTATCTTAGATGTTTCATATGATCATTAGCATCTTTTTAAAAAATGGTTATATCATCAAGGTGCATAAGCAATATCTCATTGATCAACTCTGTAAAATCCATGTCCATTTCCCTTTGAAAGGTAGCTCCAACACTATACAAACCAAAGGTAATATTCCTATAGGAAAAGGTTCCCCATTTTTTAGTAAAAGCTATCTTAAACTGATCCTCTTCATTCACCAATATTTAGTTATAACCTAAATAGCCATCAAGAAGTGAAAAATGTTGAGAACCTAAAATAAGTTGCACAAATTGCTTCATGGAAGGTAGTGGATAATGATCCTTGAGATACACCCTTTAAGGTCTTCAAAATCCACACAAAGTCTGATCTCTCCACTCTTATTTTAGATAGGTACATGATTAGATACCCAAGTTGAGTGCTTGATGGGAAAGATAATCTTAGACTCAATTAATTTGGTAAGCTCTTTCTTCATAATTTCCTCTATCTTGGGATTAATAGGCCTTTATTTTTACCTAGCTAGTTTACCTCCAAGTTATAACTCGAGTGTGATGAGCTAGACTTGGATCAAACCCTTTAAAATCCTTGTATTCCCAAGAAAATATAACATAAAACTCTTTACACACTTCAATAAAGGCTTACTTTTCAGATGGAAAACATATCTTACCAATTTTTAGAAGCTTATCCTTGAGGATCATGACTCTTTCATAGTTCTCTTATTTTGTGGACATGCTCACCCTTTCCTTCCTATTTTTATCATATTCATTGAAAACACTCTCCAAGGTGACCAGCCCTTTAGTTATCTTGTTTGTCTTCAACTGAATGACTTACTTCTCATATTGATTGTGGAACTTCTTTTGGTTCTTTGAAGAAAATTTTGCCTCATTTTACAAGAAATGGGAAATGTGTTTATCATTTTCAAACACTTTCCATGACAACTCATTATCTGAAATATAAGGTATCACAATGACCTTGATATGATATTGACCCTTCTCTATACTTACATCATCAACTATGTCAAAGTGTGCTCCTATGATAGCCAATCTATCAACATGTTTATTTGAATCTCTTGATATAGGTTGTATGTTGAAAGCATCAAAATATTAAAGTAGATTCCATACCCTATGATTGTAGGATTTAAGAAAAGGATTCTTGGTTGTGTCTTGGTTTCTCACTTGGTGTATGACCAATTCACTATCCCCATAAACTTTAAATTCTTGATTCCTTTTTTATTTTCCCATTGGAGGCTATGAAATAGGCCTTCATAATCTACCACATTACAAGTACAACTAAAATGGAATATATATGAAGAGAATTATTAGTTCTTTGATGGAGGGACTAACATGACACCAACCCCTACACCTACTTTGCTTCTTGAGCCATAAAAAAAAAATCCCATATCCCTTAAAGTTCATGATTTTCATTAGTGAGTGAGGGTATAGGAGTATTTTACTCATGCATACAATAGAATCCTAAATCATTCTCTTCTATGAATGTATAAGGATCATGTTCATATGTTTTAGCACCATACTCATCAAGGAAAATATTAGAAATACCTTCAATGGGAGAGGATGTTTCACCACCCATGACACCTTATTCTTCTTCAATAATTACACAATTATGATTTGAATTTATCTCCACATATGATTCAATATGAAACCTGGCTAAGGGATGTGTTATTATGGTTAAATTATCTCCATATATTTTCCTAAAAGATATAAAATACCAGTCATTAGAAAGGTATCCTCCTATTTTATTCATGAAGTCCTTTGACAAGCAAATAACAAAATGAGCTAGAAGGTCTACTACCACAATGTCTTGCATAATGGGGAAACTTAAACAATCATGTAGGAAGACTTTCAATCCTCTAACCAATCCCAATATCTTGGTTGGAGTTACATCAAGTTACAACAAACCTTTTTTATGTGGTTTATACTTTAATCCTAACTTATCTGCCTCTACCTTAGGTATAACTGCGGCACTAGCTCCACTATCCACAATGCAATTGTGAACCAATTTATCTCCCATAGTGAGTGTGAGATAGAAATGTGGAGGGTTTTTAGATGTGGTGGAATGTTATAGGACATATTTTGGTGTATTGGTAAGGGCTACATCATTGTGTCTTGGAGGTTGAGGGGCTACATGGATATTTAAAATTTGCTCTTATAGGAGTTCCTTTTGACCAGACATTTGCAAGACTTCCCAAAGAGATATACTTGTCTTGTTATTATTCAAATAATAAATAATGTTTAGAGGGGGATTATTGACCTTTTATTGCGTTCTTGAAGGTATTGAGGAAGATTGAACTTGATGCATTGTAGGCTTGACAATCTTTCTCACATTCTGACTTTGAGGAGGAGTGTGATTAGTAAGAGGTATTACACTAGGATTAACACTTTGTGGCCTTGGAGAGGCATTACTTGGAGTCACATGTGCTTCAAAACATCTCCCAAATCTCTCTTTTTTTCTCTTATGTTGGATACAACTGATGTATTTTGGTTCAACACATAGTTATCCTCATTTTCAAAGTTCATACAAATGATACTTTGGCTACAACCCTATCCATGAGTATTCCTTTGCATGATATTTTATTTTTTTGATGTAAGGAAAGGAGTAGCTCCCTCTTATGCCACCAAGGCTTGATAAACTTCTCTACCATCATACAAAAACTAACCTTGAGATTATCCCCAATGATCCAAATGTTCATCTCCTTGAACCAAGTTAGTCTGGACTGGAACAACAACCCTTGTGGATGGAGTGGAGTTAGGATTATAGACATTGGGCTGCCTATTAAAACCTTGTTGACCTTGTTGTCTTCCTTGTTAATTGTATTGGGGTAGAGGTCTATAAATTTTTTGAAGGATAATATTGGGGATTGGGTGGAGCACTTGTATGCAATTGACCTTGTTTGAGATAAGCTAATAATAACTGAATCATTTCATCTTTGTATATAGTATTATCTATGTTCTTGGGGGTGGTTATAGACTTGGAATTGGCATTGGGAACTTGTGCTACACTTGGAGTTTCAATTGAACTATGAGACAATAAAGTCATGGAAACTATTGGGGGTAATTTCCTAGCTTGTATCAAACTATTCTCATCTTCAATAGATATCCTCCCATTGACTAAAACATTACTTCCACATCAGTGTCAATGGCCTTGAGATAAGTGGGGAATACAAAGCTTAGAGGAGGCCTCATGATAGGTGTAAATATATACCATGTCTTTTGAAACCTTTCATTGAAATCCCCCATAGATTCATTATGACCTCTCCTTATCACATTCAACTGATGGATTAGTGAAGTTTGGTCACTCTTATTCTCAAAATTATTCACCAATAACTCTCCAAAGTCATCCCAATTAGTAATTCAACCACCCTCTAATGTCTTATACCAATCAAGTGCTTTACCCTTTAGAGACATGGTAAGTAGTCTAATATCTATGTTAACTTGAGTGATATTATGGAGGTTAAATTTTTTTGAAATGTCCCTAATGTGCTCAAATTGGGTAATAGAGAACTCTCCATTGAAGCTAGGGAGACTTTCGGTAGCATTGGGAAGAATAGGATCATATACAGGAAGATTAATCTAATTTTGGGTGTGGAAGGTTTGGAAAGCATGTTGCCTACCCATATCTTCTTCCTCCTCTTAATCTCTTGTCTCCTCAATCTCTTCTTCTTCTTCTTTAAAACCTTCTTTTTTAGGATCTTTAAATGTTAATAATGGTTCAAGATGTTATTCCTCAAGAAGAGATTTAGATAGAGGGACTTGATTGAATGTTATATTAGAAGATGATCTAGTGAAAAACATGAAGTATAATGTGAAGGAATTGATCTACAATAAAAAAGTTTGACCTTTTGGAGTCACAAAATGCTAGATAAGAAACACTTCTACAACCTTGGGCTTGTCAAGACCAACATTTACCTTGACATAGAAACAATTAGGAAAAACTATCCCATCAGGCATGTCAGAACTGTGGGCATAAAATTATGCACCCTAGGATACTATATCAAGCTCCTATAATTTGATGCAACATTGAATCATCTATAAAGTTGTGGGTAACTTATAAGAGAGATTAATCTCTATGATTGAAAGGGCTAGCTCCCTAGATTCTTCTTTAAATGCTTATCACCTAATATAATACTTGTTCATGAAAAGAGTTAGAAGGAACTAAAATGAATCTAACTACTACAATGATGCACCAAACTATTTTATCACTCACACACACATTTAAAAATGAACTAAAGACAACAATACAACATGAACATACACTAATCTCATAAGATCCTATTGCATCAATGTTTTATAGAAGGGTAAAGCATAGTGAGATTGAAGAAGAAGACTAGTTCACTTTCTAACTCATCAAATGCTATTAATGACACCAAATACAACCTGTAATAGTGAAAAAAAACTAAATGAGGCAAGATAATAAGGAAAAAAAGTCAAGGTGATACACATCTACACTTGACTAGATAAACTAACTGAAACTTAACACTATATGAAGCCATGAAATGAGGTAAAAATCAATCATATTATTTATCAAAGGTAGTACAAAGTGAAAAGGATTTTCCATACCAAGTGGATAATATTTGGATAATACTTTACATCATCCAAGTGGTTTCATGTCCCTTTCACCCCATTTGGATGCTTCATTTTCCTTCTCTTCCCAATCAGATCCTTGAGGAGGGTTTACAAGGGTTTTGAGGTGATTTTGGGTCTTAACATTTCTTCATAAATAAAAAAATTGGACCTATAATAAAATTCATATGAGGGATTATTGAGGACCATATATGACTTTTCTAATCACCTCAAGGTCCCATGCAAAGTATCAAGGGAGTTTTGAGCTTCTCAACTTGGCTACTTGAGCCATTTTCATTCATTCTGTGGATTCTGGGAGCTTTCAAGTCAAAATATGGATTCCTATAAATATTTCCTAAAAAATAAAGGTATAATAAAATTTTATAATTTATTATGAACATTTTAAAATCCGTATAATATCTCACCAAGAGCTTAGAATGAAACTGAGCCCTATTTTGAGGCTAGGTCTATACCTTGCCAATGAGCCTGCTTGTGCCTTTGAGCCAAATGACTATTATTTGCACTTACCATGAATTTTCATATGTTTGACACATAATTTTCACCCCATAATAATTATTATAAACAAAATAATGTTTTTCAAGGGTTGTAATTTGAATTTACCTTACATTGGGAGCTAAATTTGCATGTTGGTTCATTAGGTCTACCTGCAGATCTCCTTGTCCAGACCACTTTATCTATATTAAAACCTTATAGAAAGGTTTTATATATTTTTATAGGTATTATATAGATTCAGAAAACTTCATTTTATCTCTCCTTATCTTATGGTCACCTACTCATCACTTTTCCTCAAAACTACTAGTCTTGTGCATGGGAAAACTGTCCCTCCTCTGAGAAAAAATAGAAAGTATTATCCCTACTCATTATATATTTTTGAAGGTATGCAAGGATTTATTAGGTAATTATAACCCATTTTTAAAAAAATCATACCTTAACTCATCCATTTTACCTTCTAACTCTCAAATAACTTGAAGCAGACTTTTGAAAAGGTGACTGTTAGGGTAGGTAGGGTATGAGACTGTGTTTTAGAGATCGTTTGATACAAAGAAAGGTTAAGTGTTTGAAAAAAATTCGATGGTATATTTATATAAATCCTTAATTTTTCAAATTTATACTCCATTAACACTGTCTCATTTGGTACTAAGAAACCTTACTTCCAACTTACTGCCTATATGTCCAACATGACTGTGTTTCCCTTAAGAGACACCCCTGTTTGTGATTGTAAGTGGTTATAGGCATATAAATAGGTATTAAATGGTTTTTTTAAACCTTAATTAATATTTATAATCTATTATTACTTGATTTCACCCCTTACTCAACTTTAAAGTACTTGAAACCTCTTCAAAACCCCTGTCTTAGTCCATTTCTTGTTTCAGTCTGTATAGACTTATAGGTGGTTATAAGCCATTTCAAATTTGATTCAGGTGTGAGAGGACCTATTGAGATTATATTGGTACTAACCTCATGTTTTTATTTCACTTATAAACCCTCAATCTAATGTCAAAACTATGCTTAGGTCCTTGATTAGGACACCCCTCCTTGATTGTGCTTGTGTATGTTCTGACCCCTGTAGGTGTATTCTTGGAAAGAGTTAGGCCTTGTAAATTTTGCATAGTAATTAATCATTCTTTAAAATATCATGAGTATGTGTTTTAAATCCATTTTTTTACTTTTTAATACCTTATATCTCTACCTAAGCTCCCTTTTTCATCTTATTATTTGTCTCAGCTATAGGTGGCACTTTTTAGGCCTATAGGTGCATGTGTGGAGTCCCTAGCCCTTTAATTTTGATGTGAGAAAACCTATTAGATTAAATTATGGATAACAAACTCATTATTTTAATCAACATTCCTACCTTTAAACATTAAAATCACCATGAAAATGTCAAATTGTATCACTATCTCATATGTTGGATGTAGGTGTTTGTTTTAGGCCTGTGTATGGATAGGGAGTAAACCTGGGGAGATCTCAAAACATTCATTCACTCTCCTTATGATATATTGGGATATAAGTGACACTTAATCACATATCATTATTTATCCTTGGTGAAACAATCTAAAACCATAAAAACGAAGTGCAAGGTCACCTTTTTATTATGTCCTGTAGATCTCACTATTGGGATTCAGTGGTTTTTTGGCCATTTTCAAGGTGTTCAAACTTCAATATCCACTAATTCATTTAACCCCATTATTAGAATATTTATTTTAATACATAAGGAATATAATATCAAGCTACTGGGAGAATTGAAAGGTGGTTGAAACAATGAAATATGATAATCCTAAAATGCTTATATACCTTTATTTAATGTTTTTTGGGCAGACATGCTTGAAACTATAGTTAACATTATTGGAGTGACCTTCATTCATATTATACCTTTTATGAGTATATATTGGATTATTCCATCATGAAATGTTTAAAATTGAAGTCCTACATCACTTCCACACTCAAATAACTATTTCAAACCCCTGTTTAGACCATTTGTTATGATACGAGCTAGTTGAAACTTTTCACAAAAGTGAAATTTGTGCCCTTCCCTTGGGTATATCACTAAAATTTTAAAAAATTCAATAAATTTTAACATCTTCCTACTTCTCCCTTCATCACCATGATGTCAGTAGGGTCTTGTAGATGAAGACTTTGGTTGTGTGTAGGTAGGGAAGATGGTGCTGAGTTATGACATGGTTTCAAGGTTCCAAATGAGTTAGAACCTATTAAAAAAACCTCAAAAACATCCTCACATTATAAGGATAAGAAACAAGTACAATACTCCCTTTTCAACATGAATTCCACTTTTGAAAGAATCTAAGGCAACTATAATTCAACATAGACTAGTCTGCAAGCATACACAAGCCTAAAAGAGGCTTCCTTACGTATTTGAGATTTATAAGACCAAGAGAACCATGAAAATGTCTTGGAAGACATGAAGGAACACCTAGAAAAAACAAAACTATCAAACCAAATAAATAAAAATTGAAACAAGTGTAAACAGTGACCCCCTCATGGTTGTATATGCATAAAAATCTACTTGGATTGGTAGCAATTGTTCATCAAGGAAGATCCACCAATATAATAAATATTTATATGGAAATTAAGTTTACTTATAGATGCTTTACCCACCAAGACCATTCTTCCCAATTCCACTTGTACAGTCCATACCAAGAACTTGAAAATGGCCTCTCTTGACTTTCCAAGAGAAAATGGAAGAAATGAAGTTGTAGATGAACCTTTTGACATCCTCCTTGAAAAAAAATCATGGAAAAGAGTGTGGGGAGGTGAAGAGACATTCCACCCATGTTTTTAGCTACAAGTGAACTCAAGAAGTCTGTACAAGTGCCTAAAGCAACCTATTTTTAAGGAGAAACTACCTTTTCTTAACTTTTTAACTACCACCTGAATGATCCTAACATAATTTTACCCCCTCCACATTTAGATTCACTTTGGTGATAAATATTGTAACTCCACCATTCATACAAGTCATTAATTTGGCTAAAAAAGTGGCCAAATGACCCTTTTTGCACATGAAACATAGAAAGTGGCCAATTTATGACTTGAAGACACCTTGAAACATATCAAAGACCCTATTAAGACATTTAAAAAATAGTTTGTAACTTTGACTAATTTTTACCATGGTTAACCAAATTTGACTTGGGTTGACTAGGTCAATACAAGGAGGATGGTCTTCAACAAGGACTAGAGGAAGGACAAGTGAGACATATAAGATAATAAGAGACCCCATAGGACACATGAAACCTTATTCAAAAGTTAGAAATAGTATGGATTGAACCAATTTGATTAGAAGTCAAATTTTGTCAACAATATATTTATGCACTTCTTTTTCATGCTTTCTATATGCTATCTATCTAACACTTTTTTGTAGGATACTTACACAAGTCTCATCCTTTAAAGTAGTTCTCTATTTTCACAAAATTTAATTCTTCCTTTTGGGTCTTTTGGTTTCCATTTTTTCTCATGAGTTGCATTGTAACACTATGGATAAGACCTAGTCTTCCTTATGATATCCTTTATCCTCATTATTTTCTTAATTTTTTATATTTTTTTTGCACCCCTTGGGTTTATCTTTTGTGAGTTGAAATGTAAGACTATGGATATGACCTGGCCTTCCTAAAAAATACCATATTTATCCCATTTATTTTTCACATACTTTTAAAAACCTTTGGGTTTATAGTTTATGAGTCACAATGTAAGACCATGGATAGGACCTGGCCTTCCACATAAAATCACCATCTTTTCCTTTAGTATTCCTTGTCTAGAATATGTTTTTCAATGGTTATAAGTTTTTGATCTTTATTCTCAGCTTTATATTTTTATTATTTTAATAGATGGCCTATGTTAGCATTTTTTATCCATTTCCCTCATTATTATGATAATGAATCACACTTTTTTGTCATCATCTCCCTTTTTTTGTCTTTCATCACATTTTTTATGATTTGAAGTAATTCAAATTGTTTCATGTTTCATTCCTCTTTATTTCCTTTCCTTTAACTCCACATTGGATAAAATAAGGTCAAATTCAAGATAACATTTTTATTTCACTTGAATTTATGAGACTCTTAAACACTATGCTCTCTAAGATCTCTCTAAGTCCCAAGTATTCAAATGAAAGTAATTTTTAGCACCCATGATTAGTCTTCCAAATCCGTATGGAGGAGGAATAGAAAAAGCCATAAAATAAAGTTAAAATATAAATCATTTGAAATAAAAGGCAATGTGATACAAAAGGCAACATACAAATTTTAAAATTTAAAATCACACCAAAAGATATGATTAAAAACACATATCATATCTCTAATCAAAGTTCAAACTCCACAATTAGCCTCACAATAAAATGGAGGTCCATTAGAGTGTGATAGGGTATTAGATTGGAATAGGAGAATTCAACAAAATTTATGGTGCTACCTACTTTCTCATGTAATTACCTAATCTTCACAGTAGACCAATGACTCTGTAAGGGGTCCTAAAGAATGGGGACCATGTTATGGGAAGGTAGGTTCATTTTACTTTTCATGCATATAGACTTCATAAGATGATCTACATACTTCATTTGTTGAACTAACACTTATGTGGCTATGAGTAGTTATTAAAAGTCCTTAAGGTCAAAATTCCTCTTGTTTTGACAATCCTAATTTGAGTGTATTGCCTTAGATAAAGAGTTTCTCTACCTTGATTTTTCTTTCATTCTCCCCTCCACCCATTTCATTCCCCCTTGATAAGCACATGTGATTCTAAATATATTTTCCTTCTTCTATACTTCCCTCTTCTTCACATCTTAAAAACATGCTAGCACTACTTTGTTTCACATCTTTTATCTTTAGAACAAGACAATATACTTGAGAAACTATGGATTCTTTTCGTTACACCATGGCTCTACATTTCTAGATGTGCTTTGATTTCTTGTACCATTTATCATTGTTATACTACCCTTTTTTTTGACATCTGAGTCTATTTCTACATTCACATACTTTTTCCATTGTTGAGTGAGGTTGGCTTATTAATTCTCACTCACCAATGTTGTTTTCTCCTTTTATACACCTTTTTTCATTAATGATTAAGGATTGTTACTACTCATTCATCAATGTTATTTTACCATTTTTAATTTTTCATTTTTGTTTAAGGATTGTTACTGATTTCACATTAATGTTTGATTACCATCCTTTTTGACATGTATCCTTAGTTTAGCTTGGTGAGTTTTCCTTTATTACCTAAGGTTTACTTGTTTGAGTTTTTCATCTTTTAGTAGCCTTGGCTTTTCAGTTACTTGATTTTGATCTAATTTTGACTTGGTCATTTGGTTTAACATATCACTTGTCACCCCAAATTTCCAAATTTACAAGTACATTCTATCCACATATTTTGGATTTCCTATTTTTAGTTTTTTTTTAATCTTTAGTTTTGTATCCTTGGGTTTGTCAAAAGAAGTCTTTATGCCCTCCAAGATCATAACTAAAAATCACAATAGACAACCTTCTATAATTAAAGGTAAGTCAAGGTACGCATTACATTTACTTTTTTAATTTTTTACCTTTCAATCATTTAAATTTTATTTATTTTATTCTTTAAAATATTATATTTATTTTAGCTTTAGCATTGTGTGTTGCTATGTTCTTTCTCAAAGCACCATCCCTTATTGCACCTGAGTGACACGTGATGAACTTTAAGTATGAAATATGTATACACATAATATTTTCAAACTTATCAATTATTGATGATTTCTATTTTATAGGAACCTATTAAGTTTTAATCTCTCTGAGTGCACACCCTAAGGGGTGATTAGGAAAGGGGTAGATAGACTATTGACCTTCTTTGGATTATTATCCCTTATTACCACTTGCTATCCATCCAACCAACTCCTAAAACCATTCCCCTAATATTTGAATCCTATTTTTCACCCTCCTCTAGTCTTTTACCACCTTCATTATCTATTTCCCTAACATAAACCCCTTTTTTATAGTTTACATGACATAGTCAACGACATCAACCTTGTATCCTTATTGACAAATCTTACTAGGGACTAGGTCAACCCCTGGCTGACCTAGTCCATGACCTAATTTGTTTTTATCAATTATTATACTAGGTCGACCTTGTCAGCCTAAACTTTTAAAAAGGGTTAGGGTTAGATCTACCTATTTAAACACATTAATTTCACCATTCTTAGAGAGATAATAATAGTTAATTATTCATTTTTACTTATTTATAATCTGTTCTTCTGCCATTCTACTTGAGGAGTCTTAGCTTAGACTTTCTACTTGGAGAAGAATCTTGTCTTATGGAGAAGTATTGGATGATTTGGCCTTTCTTAGTGATCCTTACAAACCACAACAACCTCTTGTGAAGCACATTTGACCAAGGGAGAGATTGAGTCTCGATGAGTTCATCTTCAAAGTAAGTATATCTAACTTTACTCCTCTTTTTAGTAGATAAAAGTAGCATAATTAATGGCTTTTAGATATATTGCTCTCTCCATGTATTAGGATTTTACCTATACATAGATTAAATAAGATTCTCTTATGCATGTTTATTAAGCCCTACTTTATGCCACAAGCTTTGGTGAGCACTAGATTATATTTTGCTTTACCTATTATTAGTTTAGTGAATATGAAAACATAAGACCTAGTTAGGGTTATTGTGTAGTTTTTCTTGACTAGAGGATTTAGAACCCTCTATAGTGATATTATTGGTGGTAAGAGATCCCTTGATTAGGTTTAGGGATCCATATTGGTCATGACCCTGATTATCTAATTTATCCTCAATCGGAAGTGTAAGTAGGATTTATCTTCTCTAATCTTGGATTGATTTGTAGATCTATTGAATTTCCTATTAAATACACATATTACTCCAAGGAAATGGACAATAAAAGGCATCTAATAAGACTATTATCAATATTATTAAGAAGATTGTCAATGATGTTAGCTACAGTTGACACTTGAAGATCTTTTATGCCCTCTAGGTATATTATACTAATTATTGTACTCCAACAAGAGCCACACTATATTACCTTATCTATGGCACTAAGGTCATCCTTCCCATCGAGGTCAAGTTAATTTCTCTATGTGTCTCTTTGAAACACAGCCTAGATGATGAAGTTTATAGAGTAGATCATCTATAAGAGTTAGAGTTAATGGAAAAAAGTGCATGGTCACTGTAAACAATCTTCAAGAATATCAAAATCAATTACTTGGTCAGTATAACCTATTGGTCAAACATAGAGAGTTTAATATTGGTGATCTTGTCCTCAAATAAAACTAGAATAACACCATGACTAAGAAAAAAAAGGCAAATTCAAGCCTAATTAGATTGGCCCTTATGTAATTGTGGCTATTTATGGTTTTGGAGCTTACAGGTTAGCTACATTAGATGAAGATGAACTTGATGAGCCCATGAACATAATACATCTCAAGAATTATTTCATTTGAGATACCTAAAGTAATGTCTATGAGGATTTTTTATGTTGTCTTGAGATATCACCTTCCCTGTATCATATTGTATACCATGAACCGATATAACAATCAATAATAATATTAAATAAGCAATAAATATTACATCTAATAATAAATGAAATCATATAAATTCATCCAAGTCTGATATAACATTATAGCCACTATTGTACAAGTATAACATATAAATATTATAGTTTTTAATAATATATAATAATATCTAAAATAATAAAACATGATACAAAGTTCCACAGAGCAGAGTCTAAATGGCTCAAGAGACTTCACGAATCAAGTATCAATTTGTAATCTCAAGTGTAGTCTTAAATATAGTAGTCTAGTTTAGAGGGAGAGCATCATATAAATGATTTTATGCATCAACCATAGACCATAGATCCTCCATATTATCTCCCAAATAAAGGGATGACCCTCCCTTCATGGATGGGTAGATAATGATGGTGCGAGAATCTAGAATAATAAACTAGAACCGATGTTTTGAAGATATCTAATACATAATGTGTATCATAATGAAATATATTCTAACGTGATATCACACAAATATGAAAACTATATCAAAATATGAAATGACAATGTTTAATTAAAACATTACTTTGGCCAAAATTTTCATTAATTAATGATATCTAGGATTAGTCAAATTCATACACACCACTCAATCAGATTACACCTCATTTTATATTTATGATGCTAATTAATCTAGTGGAATCCATCCACTACTTATTTAAGGTCATAAATGTAAGATTAAATTAAAAATATATAATAATATAAAAACTAATTATTCATTCAAAATATTTCCCTTTAGCTACTAAAAAATATGCTAAGTATAGAAATATAAAATTCATTCATTTAGTGTGTCAAATGAAAAACAATGAATCCATAAAATCTAGTTTATTACAAAGTACTAAATAGAATAAAAAATAGTCCTAAACATAGCATCTAGATAATGATTTATATAGACTACCATTTATTCTAATCCCAAATAACTTATAATGATATTTCATCCCTAAAATAATCATTATAACACAAGCTTATATATTTATTCATATTCCACATATAAAACAAAAATCAGTCCAAAGCATTATAACATACTTTATATTTAAAACTCATAAATACTTTAATTTAATTTACACATTATTCAGTAATAATGTTTTAAAGCACATCACAACTTTGTACATATGTATATACATTTGTGTGCGTGCGTGTGTGTGTGTGTGTGTGTGTGTGTGTGTGTGTGTGTGTGTGTGTGTGCGTGCGCGCGTGTGTATGTGTGTGTGTGTTGAGTATGATTCTAATACCATACAAATACTATATTATATATAGTATACTCTAATAAGACATCCACTATCCATGACTTAGAGTATTCCATATATGAAATGTATACATCTAGTTAACAAAATAGTCCCATAATCCCTTTAAGAAATTGGATAAATCACAATGTATTTTGTTTAATTAAAATAGATTGAATTTCATGTAATACAACAATTATACACAACCAATCATTTATACCAATTCCATTTAATCATATAACTAAACCCCATTGATTCAAATTAACATTTAATTTAAATGAAAATGATGAAATACACACTTAGTCGGCTATGCCCAATCCGAGTCTTCTAATATAACAAAATAGTCTTGACCATATAATATATAAAAATATATACATTTAAAATCATATACCTAGTCTTTCACTAATTGTGAAAGACTCTTAATCCATAAATTTTTTGGATAAGCAATAATACACAGTCATATCTATATATATGCATAGTTCATATATATAATGAATATAAATAAATATTAACTCTGCCATATTAATGTATATTTATATGCATAAATCCAAGTGCAAAATCTATACTTTACTCATTCACCTACTTTTACCTGGGTTATATGTTATGGCTTGGACCGTAGTATTCCCAAAACCATATATGAACAAGTATGCATGATAAAATATTTCATAAAAGATTTAAAATAATAAACTATAGTCTTGACTTATAATGTACAAATTCATTTGAATCTGAAGCAACATAAATCTAATTGAAATCAAAGCCTCAATTTCATCTATATAGGTATCTTCAACTGTTTAAATTCAACACATACATTTTCCTTCTAAAGCCTTATAATTTAGGATATAGGTATAATTATATACTTTGTTTTGAACTGAAGATGTGTGTGTGTGTGTGTGTGTGTGTGTGTGTGTGTGTGTGTGTGTGTGTGTGTGTGTGTGTGTGTGTGTGTGTGTGTGTATTCATAGTCCATTTTATATAAATAACTCATACATCTAAACCCAAAAATACAAATAGGTTTAAACACAGTCAAACCCTCATAAAACCTAATTTTTAATTTATTTTATTTAATATATTAATGAATATATCATAACCAGTTCAACAACAACACTATGTCAAGCCAATCAAATAAAACCTTAAAGAAATAATCATTCCCATGGTGTAACAAATATTTTTGAAATGGAAGAGGAGTTTAAGATAAATCTTGTTTAAAGCCAAAATAACCATGGAATTTCCTACAGCCTTACCTAATTCCCTTAGGTTACCCTGGGTTGGATGTAGGGTTATGTGGAGGCTGAGCCTTCCACAGGGCCCTACATACTATGATTTTAAAACTTTACCTAACATTTAAAATAAAATAAAACCCAGTAACCATTTCAAAAATCCATCAAACATTACACACATAAGAATTTAAGTATAAAACCAACCTGTGAATATATATGAATGCCAAGGAAGCCAAATTACTCTTTTTCCATAACTCATTCACACCTTCTTATCCTTCCATCTCCTACTCTCTATATGCCATGTGATGTGTCATGCCTCACAACCCTCTTCTCATTTTTTTAAAATTCTTCTGCATCCACTTACTCACAACCACCTTCTCCTCCATTAACATCAAACCCAACTGATCAAAAATATATACATGTAAAAATAGATCAATATAACTATACTATGCTACATTTTTATACCATGCAACCATAACCAAACTCTATCATCATTTTTGTAGAATAATGGTTAACCCAAAGTTAATGAGTGATTAGAAGCCCTAATCATCTCGAGACTTCTAAAAGAATCAATAAAATAATCATTTTATATCCTAAATAATATTTTTATGACATTGATTTAACAATATTCCATCATTGACTTCTCAAAACTAACTATCCAAACCAAATAAAAAAGTCATATAACCAATGTTTTATTCCATGTAAAGTCAAATATCGACTAGTGATCCATAAACTACACTGATAAACTCAAAATGAAGTTTTAAGTATGAATATTGAAATTATCAAAACTAAACATGTTCTCGAAAAACTCAAAAGAACTTGCAAAATGTTTGGCAAAAATGTTCTTAGTTGTTCAGTTGGATTGGAATTGTCAAAAGACTTGTTACGTCCATTTACCAATTAAACCAATTTTTAAATACGTTGTGTTATAATTGTTAAAATAAAAATTACTTGCATGAGTTCATTTACTAATTAAAATCAAGTCAGCAAACTGAAACAAAATCATGCATCAAAATGACAATTACCAAAACATGAAACGTGATAACCGAGTTCAGCTCAACAATTGATGCCTACATCTTTGGGTTCTCCAAAGGAGTGGACCATTTCCATTAAGGGCACTTCAAACACCTAGAAACAATAAATAATTTTCTTGTAAGCTAATATCTCAATGCAAGAATTCACCTTCACCATGACTAAAATCAAGCTCGGCACCTTCAAATTCTGTGAGTCTTCATAACACCTACAAAGTTGCTTCAAAAGTCCTAAAAATCTCCTTTATGGGATGAAAAATATTCCTCCAATATGCAAATTAGTTAAAACAAAGTATTAAGACTGTGTATTATGGCTGGAAGATGGATAAAAATCCATTACATAAGCTTTTCCAAGCTTTTACAAATTCTCGGCCTCTTAAAAATAAAAACACAGTCTAGAATTCATTAACTTCAAATAGAATTTCATCATTTTTATAACACTTCGACCTCCATATCTGAAGTGGTCAAGGCCTATCCCTTTTGGGTGGTAGGTCAGGGGTTCAAAATTGCTAGCCCTTTCTTTTGGGTGCTTAGCATGAGTTTTGAAATTTTCTCCCTCCTTTTTTGGTGCTTTGACTTATTCTTTTGTCCCACATGGGCTGCATGGAAGGTGGTTGCATTCTTTAAATAGCTTAAGCACCTCCTTGGAATGTGTCAACGTCCCCTTTTATGGGAGACTTGGTGCTAAGTGTAGGCATGCACGTTGGTAAATGCACAAAACATGGCTTGGGTGTAAGACTTAAGGCTACCATTGGACTTGGTCTTTCCTTAAAACTCACCACCTTTCTTGGTCTCACCACCTTGCTCAATGAGCTTATCTCATGCTTGACTCCATGTGGCATGTTGATGACATGGCATCATCGAACCATTTTTTTGCAAACATTAGCATTTTCCAAGTGTTGACCTATGATAGGTCCAAATGTCAAAACCACCTTGAAACACATGCCACATGTCACAAGATACATATTTTGACCAATCTTCAAATAGCCATAACATGATCTCCCAAACTCATATTTACATTTCAAAAAATGCATCAAAAAGCTCTCAAAGAGATCTACAGTGTACCACTACTGAAACTCTAAATTAGAACCATTATAAGAACCAAATTTTGAGCTTTAACTTGGCATGTCTATTCTCACATTTATCATATTCTATGACGTGGCAAATGGATCATGAGCTATGTGGCTTGGTAAAGTGGTTGGTTTTTCCCATGTGGCTGGGGCATGATATTACCAAACAATTATCCCTCTTCATGTGGGATTTATATGGACTCGTGATTTCAAATATATGGACTCCCAATTTCAAATCTATGGACTTGTGATTTTAAATCTATGGACTCCCAATTTTTGATCACACCTCCCCAATGGAAGGCTTTTGGTCTCCAAAAGTCCAATATCCCCTAAAACTGCAAACTGGTCTAATGCATCCATGAAAATAGAACCCAATCATAGCAAGAGGTATAAACAATTGAATTAAAATGATTCACAATCAAATTATAAAAATGCCTAATCCAAAGGCATGAGTAAGTCAATCTGCAACTGCCAAAGTGATTACAACATACCAAAATTGCTTGCCCAAATGTCACATCCTGTAAAGCGATAAATTGCCAAAAATTGAAACAACTCCCAATGTAACTGCAAGATAAGTTTATAATTATGACAACATATAATAAATTTTGTGTACATGTTGCAATACAATGCCCTAGTATGGGACTTATATGCTAAGCAAATGCAAACAACCAAAAGTGTATGCTACCTAACATCCAAACATGCCCATAGGGTCTTAACAATGCATCTATACATCCATGTGCCAAAAATAGATAAATTCAAAATAGCAGTTGAATAAGTGTTATAAGGAATTAACTCAACCTACAACATGCATTCTGCTATTATCTCCAATTGATCAAGTGAGTTTAAGTCCTCTATATAACTTACATAGCATAAATAGGAGATCAAAAACTTAGAGTTATCAAAAAGTGAGAATTGAAAAAATTCATATGATAAACCTATCTTGAAGTGTTCCCACCAACTCTAATCTACATCTATCAAATCTTTTTCATTTCCTTAAGTGAATTCATAACCATGCTTTGCAAAAATAATGTAGTGATAATCCACTTAACCATTTCTTTCTTCCTAGTGAAATTGATTGTCTTAGTGGATTCCTTAGCATTATTATGGATTGATTTAACTTCATTGACCTTATTAATAGGTTGATAAATCATCTTACTTTTACCATTTCTAGAATGATAATATGATTGAAGTTTAAAACAATTATCAATCCAATGACCACTCATATTGTAATGAGTACAAACAACCTTCTTAGGTGAGGTCTCCCTTTTACCTCTTCTTGCTTTGCTATGATGAGAATGGTATTTAACACCTGCAATATACTTAAACAAAACATGTCTCTTACAACAAAATGCAACACTGTGATTATGCATCCCACAAAAAGTGCAAGGAAATGATTGCATTATCTTCTGAATGTTAAATCCAAATTTCTTAAACATAAAAAGTGGAATAGAAGATTTAGTGTTAGCTCTAGTGTAGGAATTAGGAGGTGGAATCTCAATACATCTTCTACCTTCCTTCTTACACTGTACATGCTCTACTAGTGGCCTTGGTTCTTTGCTATTAGAAGCTTGTCTTCCTTTAGCCGTGGAGAAGGTTTCTCCAATTTCCACCTGCTCACTAGTGTAACCCAAACCTGCATGAAGAGGTCTATGCTCAACCTAAATTGGGTTAGTTATACCTTGGCTATATCTACCAAGTCCTCCTCCATTATAACCCATTTTAAATAATAATTTAGATCCTATGCCCTTAGTGTATCTTTCAAAATAACTAAAAACAATATTACTAGAATCTAAATCTAAAATGGTAGAAGAAGATGAAGATTCATGAGGTGAAAAACTTACACTGCACTCAGTCATAGTCTCTACATTTGAAGTTAAAGGCTTACCTTTTCACACTCACCACATTGCAATCTAATCAAGAGCTCATCTTTGGATTTGAGATCTGATTTTAAACTTGCAATTTACTCTTCAAGGGAATAGAGCTTGCATCTCAAGAATGCATTCTCATCCTGAATTTGGCTATTGATGCTTTCAAGCTCTTCCATCTTGGCTTTATGTGAAAACTTGCCCATGGTTTCCTACAAACACACTGATTCCACAATTGCACACTGTAATCTAATCAAGTGATATGGATAACCAATAAACTGAAAGCAACTGTCAAAAACTCAATTAAAAGCTAACCCAGCTTTCTAACTACTCTAATATCAGCTTGATCTGTAAACTACACTGATAAACTCAAAATGAAGTTTTAAGTATGAATATTGAAATTCTCAAAACTAAACATGTTCTTAAAAAAATCAAAATAACTTGTAAAATTTTTGGCAAAAATGTTCTCAGTTGTTGAGTTGGATTGGAATTGTCAAAAGACTTGTTACTTCCATTTACCAATTAAACTAGTTTTTAAATACGTTGTGTTATAATTGTCAAAATGAAAATTACTTGCATGAGTTCATTTACTAATTAAAATCAAATCAGCAAACTAAAATAAAATCATGCATCAAAATGATAATTACCAAAACACAAAACATGATAACGGAGTTCGGCTCAATAATTGATGCTTACATCTCCAGGTTCTCCAAAGGAGTGGACCGTTTCCATTAAGGGCACTTTAAACACCTAGAAACAATAAACAACTTTCCTGCAAGCTGATAGCTCAATGTAATGATTCACCTTCACTATGACTGAAATCAAGCCCAGCACCTTCAAATTCTGTGAGTCTTCATAACACTTGCAAAGTTGCTTCAAAAGTCCTAAAAATCTCCTTTATGGGATGAAAAATACTCCTCCAATATGCAAATTGGCTAAAATAGAGTATTAAGACTATGTATTATGGCTAGAAGATGGATAAAAATACATTACATAAGCTTTCCCAAGCTTTTACAAAGTCTCGGCCTCTTAAAAATAAAAACAGTCCAGAATTCATTAACTTCAAATAGAATTTCCTCCTTTTTATAACACTTTGACCTCTATAGCTGAAGTGGTTAGGGCCTATCCCTTTTGGGTGGTAGGTCAGGGGTTCAAAACTACTAGCCCTTTCTTTTAGGTGCTAAGCATGAGTTTTGAAATTTTCTCCCTCCTTTTTTGGTGCTTTGACTTATTCTTTTGTCCCACATGGGCTGCATGGAAGGTGGTTGCATTCTTTAAACAGCTTAAGCACGTCCTTAGAATGTGACAACATCCCCTTTTATGGGAGACTTGGTGTTAAGTGTAGGCATGCACATTGGTAAATGTGCCAAACATGGCTTGGGTGCAAGACTTAAGGCTATCATTGGACTTGGTCTTTCCTTCGAACTTGCCACCTTGCTTAACGAGCTTATCTCATGCTTAACTCCAAGTGACATGTTGAATGTGGAATCATCAAACCATTTTTTTGCAAACATTAGCATTTGCCAAGTGTCAACCTTTGATAGGTCCAATTGTCAAAACCACCTCGAAACATGTGCCGCATGTCGCAAGAGACATTTTTTGACCAATCTTCAAATGGCCATAACAGGAGCTCCCAAACTCAGATTTACATTCTAAAAAATGCCTCAAAAAAATCTCAAATATATCTACAGTGTACTGCCACTAAAACTCTAAATTAGAACCATTATCAAAACTAAATTTTGAGCTTTAACTTGGCATGTCTATTCTCACATTTATCATATTCTGTGATGTGGCAGATGGATCACGAGCTATGTGGCTCGGTAAAGTGGTTGGTTTCTCCCATGTGGCTAGGGAATGATATTACCAAAAAATTATCCCTCTTCATGTGGGATTTCTATGGACTTGTGATTTCAAATCTACAGACTCCCAATTTCAAATCTACGGACTTGTGATTTCAAATCTACGAACTCCTAATTTTTTATCAACTAATCAATTATCAATATTCTTCCATGTAATGATTATTAACTAGTCAATAATCATTTAACATATCAACTATATAGCATGGAAAATATAATTATGTGTTAAAAAGACTATTGCTTAATGTTACCAAGTCATCCAAAAACAAAATCTATGCTAACACAATGATTTCCTTAAATCATTTAACAATATAATCAATGTCTAATGTATTATGATTATTAAAAATTTGATCAACATTTAATCAAATGCAAAGATATTTTAAAACAATGTTATTGATATCTTTTTGAAATTAGGATATAATTATATTATAATAATAATCTTTAATTATTATTACTTTAAATCTTATAGATCAAATAATAGCAATGGAATCCATATGTACTTATCATATTAATGCATACATAACATCATATTGTTCTAATACATAACGATATGCAATAAGGCAATAAGGTAAGTAAAAACATATATAGATTCATTAATTTAACCAAACAATTAAATCATACAAGATAAGATACGCATGACCACAAAATTAGTGAAATCATTCAAAAAAATCAACATGAAATTAGTGAAATTACATAATCATATAAAATGATCTAAGAACACAAAAAATCACAATAGTCATTCAAACAAAAAAATAAAGCATACTACAACTATCTATCAAAAAATTAATCATGAAACACTAAATACTAATGTGGTGTGTGCATGGGTTTCTAGGTTTCATTCTTTATCATCTCCCAACATCTGCATCTAAACCACCCTCTTCGATGATGCTCTCACTCCGTCACACTTTGAGGGAAGAATATGTCCTACGTCCACCTCACAACAATGAAGGTAGTTAGCCTGAAACATCATTATATCCATAAAATAATGCTATATAATTAACAAACATGATCATAATGTATAGAATATAAAATTACTACTAACTCATAGATAAACTAATCATGTAAATTAAGCAACACATAAATATCTCATAATTATGATATGACATAAAGCTTAATCAAATATTAGTTAATCATTTAATCAGCATAATAATGTATGAATCAAATAGGTTATTTATCTTAGATATAAATTAGGATGTGACATCCTTCCCTCCTAAAGCTAGTCATCATCTCAATGAAATTAATTCTAACATAATTTCTGAATTTAAAACATTATTCAGTAGAAAATAATGTAATATGCAGTAGCAAATTAAGCAAACAAATGTGGAAACAACTTATAAAATTCATTATAGTCATCCTAAATGACATTATCTTTAGAGTATTAGTCCCATTGGATCCTACACTATGACACTTATCTATTATGCAAACTAAGTTTGTGAGTGTTAATTATTCTCATTGGTTCTACCAAGACCACCCCAGGATCCATAACCTACAAAGCATTCCAATCCAACACATGTGAAGTACTAGTAACATACTTTGTAAGATAAGACACATGAAAGACATTATGAAAAAAATCTATAACTGGTGGCAAAGTAATCTTATATGCTACAATATTGACCACTTCTAAAACCTTGAAGGGTCTCACATATCTCGATGAAATTTTCAATGAATTCTCAAATTTAATCAAGATTTTCTGAGGCTTAATCCATAGAAACTCTTTATCACCTATAAAAAACTACCTAGTTGTTCTCTTTAGATCAACATAACTTTTCTATCTATCATTGGCCTTAGCCAACCTCTACCTAATTATCTTGAGTGGCTCTTCCATTTTTGAAATCATCTCAAGTCCAAAGACTACCCTATTTTCTAACCTATCCCAATTGATTGGTGTTCTACACCTCCTTCCATACACATAATAGAGTCATCTTCACTGTTAATTGGTATGAGTTATTGTAATCAAAATCAACCAATAGAAGTTACTCCTCCCACTTGTATTGATGATTTATGCAATACATAGAAAGTATATCTTTTAAAACTTGGTTAACTCACTCTATTTGTCCATCAATTTATGGGTGATAAGCAGTGCTAAAGTTAAACTTGTTGTGGTGTGGAGCTAAACGCTTCAACTGTTTGCAGACACTAGAAGGAAGGATGCTGAAGAACCAGAGCCACCGGCATCGGCAGTATGACCGACGTCAGTCAAGTGCAGTGGAGAAGAAGACCGGTGACGGCAGGAAGTCAGCTGATGTCGGCAGCACCAGACCAGCAGGGACCGGCATCGATCGCCTGTGTATTTTCAGAACTGTTGTTGACGAACAGTCAGTTAGTTGAACCGAGTGTTTGCATGCTAAGGGGCTAATTTAAGTCGCGGGCTGTGTGTCTAATTTTAGTAGTTAGACTTCTATTTTTGTAAGCATGGGATCTTATTTATAGACCCATAAGACATGTATTGTAAAATTAATTCTAAGGCAAGTAAAGGCATTGAAGCTAGCAAGGTCAAGGAGATCTATAGGTGTAAGGTCAAGGAGATCAGCTGAAGCATTCAAGGAGGGATAGAAACTCAGGGTTTAGAGTTGTTGTGTTGAGCAAGAGAGAGAGGGAAGAAGGTCTTGAGGTGTGGCAAGCCTTTGAGGTGGAGGAAGAAGTGGCATCTTCCTTATTGTATTTTCTTCTAGTAGTATTTAATACAAGAGTGTGTATTGTCTCTCAAATTCTTTGCTGTCTCAAGTTTCTAGCTACTTTATCATTCTGGTATAATTCCGTGTTTAATTGCATATAATAAAGTAATCAATTGTGCTCTAATTGGTAGAGCTATAGATCCCCTGACAAGTGGTATCAGAGCTACGGTTTGCAGGAAGCAGGGTATTGTTTTTTATTACAGGTCATTCACAGGGTTTTCTGATTGAGTGGGAGTTCAGCAATGACAGGAGAAAGTAAGCTACGAATGGAGAAGTTTAATGGAAAGAATTATCAACACTGGAGGATGCAGATTGAGGACTATCTATATCAGAAGGATCTGTACTTATTGTTGGGTGGGGTTGCATGCAAGCCCACAGATATGAAGGATAAAGAATGGAACGTTCTTGATCGGAAGGCTCTAGGTTCCATAAGGCTGAGCCTTGCATCATCTATGATTTCCAGCTTATCACAATGTAAGACAATGGAAGAGTTGATAAAGTCCTTGGCAAATTTATACGAAAAGCCCTCAGCTTCTAATAAGGTATATCTTATGAAGCAGCTATTTACTTTGCAAATGCAGGAAGGTGGATCGGTACATACTCATCTCAGTGATTTCCATGGTTTGGTAAACCAATTAGCTTCAGTCAATATTGTTTTTGATGATGAGGTAAAGGCTCTCTTGATTTTATGTTCTTTGCCCGAAAGTTGGGATGGTATGGTTATGGCAGTAAGTAATTCTGCATCTGCTTCTAAAATCTTAAAAGTTGATGATGTTGTGAGTGTGATCTTGAATGAAGAAATACGCAGGAGAAGCACAGGTGAATCATCAGGGAATGCTCTAAGTGCAGAAAGCAGGGAAAGGTAAAGGGAGAAGGTTGAGCAAGGGAAATCAAGGTCGGGAAGGAGATCCGAGTCCAAAGGTATCACCTGCTGGTTTTGTGGAAAGAAAGGACATACAAAGAAGGAGTGTTGGTTGAGAGATAAAGAGAATCAACATGCAGGTATGGGAGAAGCAAAGGATGCAAATATTGTGATGCAGGATGCTCTCATACTTTCTTCAGATAGTCAGGTAGGATCATGGATTTTAGATTCTGGTTCATCTTTTCATGCATCCCCAAACAGAGATTTGTTCTACGAGTATGAACAGGGAGACTTTGGAGTTCTTTATTTAGGGGATGGTACGCCTTGTCAGATAGTTGGCAAAGGGAAAGTGCAGCTGAGATTGCAGATTGACAACACGTGGGTGTTGAAAGAGGTCATGCATGTTCCAATTCTGAAGTAGAGTTTGATTTCTGTAGGAAGGTTGGGAGATGAGGGATGCACAATAACCCTCACAGCGGATTCTTGGAAGGTTACCAAAGGAGCACTTGTTCTAGCAAGAGGTAAGAAAGTAGATACTCTTTATCTGTCTACTTGTATTACTGATTCCACTTCTGGTGTAGATTCGAAGATGTGGCCTAATAGGCTTGGTCACAAAAACAGGGAGGGAATGGAAGTTCTTGATTCAAAAGGTATGTGCACAGATATAGTTCATTGCAGAAAGAGGAAATTTGATGCCTTTGATAGGAACAAAGAAGCCTTGGTGTTTTTGGAGGAGATGAAGGATAGAGATCAGTCACAGGGGCTGAATAAGTATGAGCAGGGCAGTATGGATAGAGGTTTGATCCAAGAAGAGCTCGTGGATGAAAATTTCATCACTTACAGGAACACACAGACACCGATGTCGATAGCTTGGCACCGACGTCAGTCATCCAGATATCGACATCGGTCATGTGCAGACCAGCAGGGTTGGTAGGTCGGATAGGAGAAGTCCGACGTCAGTCATAAGGACCGACGTCGGTAGGAGGGACGCCGGCGTCGGCCAGGGAAACGACGTCGACAGTCAGGGTCAATGCAGGGAACCGACATCGGTCAGAAGCAGACTGAGAGATGGCCTAGATTGGTCATTGGAGCAGATGTTGGGTGAATTACTAAGTCTCAAACACCCATGTGGAGGTCAGGAAAGGTATGTGAACCTCATATTCATTGTTCACCTTCTTTATATTGCTTACTGATAGTCACGAACTAGGACGATGGAAGAAGCAATGCAGGTAGAATCTAGAAACAATGGGAGCTTGGCATGGATGAGGAGTGTGAGTCCTTGGAGAACCAAACAAGTATTTGTTGGTAGTGTTGTCAGCTGGAAGAAAGCACTGGATAGAGGGATGGATTCCTGTTTTAGAGAAGAGAGTGGATGGATACATGAGACAGAAGGCTATGGTATATGGTCTTGATTATGCTGCAGAATAATGGAGGTTTGACCATTGTATTTTATCTTTACCAGGTTGGATAATATTAGCTACATTATCATGTTACTGTATTGTGTTACTTGTTGCAGGGTTTCATATACAGGGAGTTTTCTGAGCTAAGGGTAGACTTGGTTCAGAAGTGTGTCATGGAGAATTTGGGAGCAGAAAAATTCTTTTGGCATAAGATACAAGTATTGCATCACAGGTTTACGTGGTGGCTAGTCTTCAAGAGTGACATTGAAGAGGGATACAAAGCCTAAGGAACAAAATAGATGGTGTACAGGTATAGGTACAAGTTGCAGCCATTTATCTCCAAGTGGGAGATTGTTGTGGTGTGGAGCTAAATGCTTCAACTATTTGCAGACACTAGAAGGAAGGATGCTAAAGAACCAGAGCCACCGGCGTTGGCAGTATGACCAACGTTGGTCAAGTGCAGTGGAGAAGGAGACCGGCGACGGTAGGAAGTCAGCCGACGTCGACAGCACCAGACCAGCAGGGACCGGCGTCGATCGCCTGTGTATTTTCGAAACTGCTGTTGATGAACAGTCAGTTAGTTGAACCGAGTGTTTGCATGCTAAGGGGCTAATTTAAGTCACAGGCTGTGTGTCTAATTTTAGTAGTTAGACTTCTATTTTTGTAAGCATGGGATCTTATTTATAGACCCATAAGGCATGTATTGTAAAATTAATTCTAAGGCAAGTAAAGGCATTGAAGCTAGCAAGGTCAAGGAGATCTACAGGTGTAAGGTCAAGGAGATCAGTTGAAGCATTCAAGGAGGGATAGCAACTCAGGGTTTAGAGTTGTTGTGTTGAGCAAGAGAGAGAGGGAAGAAGGTCTTGAGGTGTGGCAAGCCTTTGAGGTGGAGGAAGAAGTGGCATCTTCCTTATTGTATTTTCTTCTAGTAGTATTTAATACAAGAGTGTGTATTGTCTCTCAAATTATTTGTTGTCTCAAGTTTCTAGCTACTTTATCATTTTGGTATAATTCCGTGTTTAATTGCATATAAGAAAGTAATCAATTGTGCTCTAATTGGTAGAGCTACAGATCCCCTGACAAAACTACATACCCAAAGCTGAATTTAGAGTCAACTAAAATCTATAAGTCATCCTCAAATCTTGATAAAAATGATCTTATTTAGAAAACCATGAAATCAATACATTTATTTCACTAATCTCTTCACAAGTATAGGTGCATCATCTATCAATTTTATTGATATGAAGTGGGCTACCTTAGTTATTTTTTCAACTAAAACCAAGATCATGTCATGTCAATTCCATTATAATGACAACCCTTGGATAGAGTCCAAACTAATCACCTACCACTTCTATTCTGGTATATCATGTGCATATAGAAATCTAACTAGATGCACATCTTTAACTTTCACACACTGACATTCCAAACAATAAGACACAAATTTTGATTCATCTCTCTTGATTCTTTTCTAAAAATAGAATGATCTAAGCTCAACCATGAGCTTGGTTACTCCTAGATGTCTTAAATATGGAGCATTATATAATTACTTTAGCATTGTGCTCTTTAGATTCTCTATCTCAAGCACACACATCTTACCATTGTACCATAAAAGACCATCACTCTCTATTTTTAATCCCTTATACCTAGGATTTTGAGCATTCTCAAATAATGTTTTTTGACCTCATCATAGTATTCATTTCTTGGCAAAATATTAATTATTTTATTTCAAAAAGTATTCTTAATAGTAGGCATGATTGATATGTACCTCCTATATCTTATAGCTTCAACTACTCTATTCTCCCTACCTTTGATACAAGTAATATCAAAATCATAATTAGACAAGAACTCTGACCATCATCTTTGATGAACATTTAGGTTCAGTTGGGTGAAGATGTAATTGAGTCTTAATTTATCAATCTTGAGATAAAATGGTTTTACTAATAGATAATGCCTCCAAACTTGCAAAACATGTACAAATGTTGCAAGTTATAGGTTATGAGGGGCATAATTCACCTCATATAGCTTCAATTGTCTAGAATCATAGGCTACCACTGAGCCATCCTGCATAAGAAATCCTCCAAGTCCATCTCCAAATGTATCAATTATTACTAAGAATTAACTATTAGGATTGAGAACTCTTAGCACTAGTGCTAAAGTAAGCCTCTTTTTTAGTTCTTAAAAGGCTACCTCACACTTATCTAACCAGACAGAAATCTGATTCTTCTATTGAAGAGAGATAATCAAATTAGCTATATTAGAGAAATTTGAAATGAATTTTCTTTAATAACCTACTAATTCTATGAAACTTCTTACCTCATGCACATTCTTTAATTCTGACCACTCCACTATGGCTCTTATCTTTGTTGGATCCAATAAAATACCATCTATAGAGATAATATGTCCTAGATACTACACTTTATTTTGAAAAATGCACATTTAGACAACTTACCATACAACCCATGCTTCCATAATTATCGTAAAACCAGTTTTAGATGTTGCAAGTGCTCTTACTCATCCTTAGAATAAATAAGGATGTCATATAGAAAGACTAAAACAAAATGATCTAGGTAATCTCTGAACACACTATTCATAAGATTCATAAATATTATTAGAGCATTTTTCAGTACAAATGGTAGCACTTTGAACTCATAGTGCCCATATCAAGTCTTGAATGTTATTTTTTGAATATCCTCTTCTTGGATCCTCAATTGCTGATACCCTACTCTAAGATCAATCTTAGAAAATACTTTTTCCCCTCACATTTGATCAAAGAGATAATCAATCTTAAAAATTAATATATGTTCTTGATCATTGCTTTATTTAACATCTTATAATCTATATATAGGTGAAGAGTACCATTCTTATTCTTGATGAAGACAACTAGTGCACCTCATGGTGACACACTTGGTCAAATCAACCATTTTGAAAACAACTCCTAAAATTTTGCCTTTAGCTCAACTAATTCAATGGTTGTTATTTTATACATCACCTTTGACTATGTTTTTGATCTAGGTATGATATCAATCGAGAAATCAAACTCATGCTTAGGTGTAAATCCTGATAATTCTTTTGAAAACACATTATAGAAGTTTCTCAAAAAAAGATAATTTTCAATAGATGGTTCCTTAGACTCTTATCATTTATCTTAATGATAAATTCCTAACATCCCTTCCTTTGAGCTTTCTTGAGTTGAATTGTAAAAATATGCCTTAGCTTTAACTCCTTTTTCTCAACCTAAAATTGTGTCTTATTTCTAAAATCATCTTGACACTCAACCTTCTTCATAAAATAGTCAACCTTGGCTTTATGTTTTACAAGACAATTGACTCCTAGGATCACACCATATGATCCCAATGGTACTAAAAAAAGATATACTACTATAGTTAACTCAGGTAACCTAATCTTTGCTTTGACTAAAAACTTGTCAAATTTGACCTTTGAATCATTCTAATACTATATCAAACATGCATTTGCCATAACTCTAGCCTTTTTAGATAATTTACTAAGCATTCTATGAGAAATGAAACATTTTGTGTATCCCGTGTCAATAAAAATAGAATCTAGATAATCAAAAAAAACCTAATATTTATATGGGTGAAGCTTGATACTCAACCTAATGATTGTCAATAATTGTATGAATTCACTGCTAGAATGTACCTTACTGAGAAGTATAACCCTTATTCTTTGAATTGTCTTGAGGATATTATTGATCAAAATGGTCACCTCCACATATGAAGCAACCTCCAATTTTTATTTTTATTTTCAAACTATTAGTTTCCCTTGAAACCACCCTCAAAACAATAACTAGGTTTCTTGTTCCCTGTGCCATTATTTAACTTGGTATTCTAATTCTTGAATCGACCCTTGGAGTCTTCACTCCTCTGCTTTCAGTTCTTTTTGAAAGATAGTTTGGAACTTCCAAACTTTTTTTGAACTTATCTTTGACTTGTGCAATAGATTTTAGTTTCTATTCTTACTTGACCACATTCTTAAACACCTAATATATAGTAGATGGACCATGTACATCTACTTCACAACTAATTTAGAGTTTCAATCCCATGATGAATTTCTTGATTCTGAACCTCTAATCTACTTGATACTGAGGTACATACTTAAGTAGGTTGGTGAATTTCTCCTAATATTCATTCATCGATAAATTTCCTTAATATTCTAAAAATCCATAAGTTTTTGATCAAAGTACAATTGTGAAATCCATTGTGACCTAAACAGTGTCATAAACTATTCCCAAGTGGTGGTGGTTTAGTCAAAGTTCATTTTGAGTTTCTTATTTTTCCATCAATTTATTGATTTACCATCATACTAATAATCTCCTCAGACTAGTTTCATGACTTCAAAATAATTTTGAATATTACAATACTTCTCCATTTTTGTTAGCCATGCTTTGGCTCTATCCCCAAAAATAGTTCCATTAAACTTGGATGGATTTACCTTTTTCATGTCATGTGTCAACTCTATATCTACTTAAACTTTTGCATTCTATGGTACTTCCTCATGTCTCTACTCTTGAATATGTTCTTGATCATCAGAATGCTCTTCAGCTTCTTCTTAAGCATTCTCCTCTTCATGGCCATGCACTTCCTTCTCTAGGCCCTTGATTCGATTCCTAGTCTCTTGCATGGTTACAAGGATTTAGTCCAACTTTGTAGCTTACTCAATATAAAATTGATTTGAATCAAAAGGGGTTCAATATTCAAAGTACCCTCACCTCCTAGTCTAGTGCACACCATTGTTCTTCTTGCTTATTAGGAGAATAAGTTTGTGTTAGTAGACACATTAAGTCCTAGATTTTGAGCCTCAAATATGATACCACAATGTAAAAATCCCATTGGATTTTATTGGAATATGGTAAATCTTTTTGGTTTTAAATTTTAATTACACATATTCATCATATAGATTTAAACATGAGAAATTTAATTAGTGATTTTTAACCAATAGGTTTATAGCTAATCCACTTAGCTAAGAATCACCATGAATAAATATAAAAATTAAGAACAATGCTAAATAAGCAATAAACACTATATCTAATCATAAATGAAATAAAAAAAATTAATCATGAATGATACAACATTATAGCCACTACTATAGAAGTATAATGTACAAATTTTATAATTTTTAGCAATACGTAATAATATATCAAATAATAAAATATGATACAAATCTCTATAGAGCAAAGTCTTCACAATTCAAGAGTCTCCATGACTCAAGTATCAATATGTAATCTCAAGTGTAGTCCCTATTATAAATAAGGGGATGACCCTTCATATATGGATAGATAATGATGGTGTGGGAATCCAAAGTAATAAATGAGAACCTATGTGTTGAAGATATATAATACATAATATGTATCATAAAGAAATTTGTTCTAACATGATATCACATAAATATGAAAATTATATCAACATATGAAATGATAATGTTTAGTTAAAATATTAATTTAGCCAAAATTTTCAATAATTAATGATCTCTAGGATCAGTCAAATTCATACGCACCACTCAATTGGATTACACCTCATTTTGCATTGATGACACTAATTAAGTTAGTGAAATTTGTCCACTTCTTATTTAAGGTCATGAATGTGAGATTAGATTAAAAATATATAATACTATAAAAATAATAGATTTTTTCAATATTTCCTTTTAGCTATTAAAAAATATGCTAAGTAAAAAAATATCAAATAAATTAATTTAGTCCGTCATATGAAATACAATGAGTCTATAACATCTAGTTTATTAAAAAGTAATAAATTGAATCAAAAATAGTCCTAAACATATCATCTGATTATTAATTTATCTAGACTACCAGTTCCACTAATCTCAAGTAATTTATAATGCTATTTCATCCCTAAAAAAATCATTATAACATATGCTTATATATTTGTTCATATTCAACATATAAAACAAAATCCAATCTAAAACATCATAATATGCTTTATATTTAAAACTCATAAATTTTTTAATTTAATGATTTTATACAAACACTAAAAAAAATACAAGCATCTATTTACACATGATTCAGGAATAATGTTTCTAATCACATCACAACTGTATATATATTATTGAATATAATTTTAATACTATATAAATACTATATTGTATATAGTATACTCTAAGAAGACATCCATTGTCCATGACTTAGAGTATTTTGTATACAAAATGTATACATCCAATTAAAAAAATAGCCCCATAGCCCCTTTTATAAACTGGATAAATCTCAATGTACTTTGTTTGATTAAAACACACTGAATTTCATGTAATACAACATTTATACACAACCAATCATTTATACCAATTATATTTGATCATATAACTAAATTCCATCAATTCAAGTCAACATTTAATTTAAATGCATATGATGAAATACACATATAGCTGACTATGCCCAATATAAGTCTTCTGATATAACAACGTAGACTTAACCATACAAATTTATTCAATATATACATTTAAAATCATATACCCAGTCTTTCACTAATTGTGTAAGATTCTTACTCAATCCATAAATAAATCTGAATAAGCAATAATACACAGTCATATCTATATATATGTGTAGTTCATATATATAATGAATACAATTAAATATTAACTTTGTCATATCAACTTTGACATCTTCATGTATATTTATATGTATAAATCTAAGTGACAAATATATATTTCACTTATTCACCTATCCATACCCAGGTTACATGTTATGGCTTGGACCGTATTATTCTCAAAACCATATATGAACAAGTATGCATGATACATGATTTCATAACATAGTCAAAATAATAAACTATGGTCTTGACTTATAATTTACAAAAAAAATTGAATCTAAAATAACATAGATTCAATTAAAATTAAAACCTCAAGTTTATTTATACAGGTATCTTAAACTGTTTAAATGTAACACATATAATTTATTTTTTAATCCTTATAATTCAAGATATATGTGTGTGTGTGTGTGTGTATCATCGATTCAAATATATATATATATATATAGTTGTTGTTGTTGTCAAACTAGTTATGATATGTTCATGACTGTTTAAACCTATTTGGATTTTTGGCTTTAGATGTGTTGGTTGAATATTTTGTCGATCAACGTACTGATAAACAAAATAGGTCTAATTAGCCAAAGTAGGAAGATTGGTCATCCAAATGTGTAGGTTCACCACATCAAAAGGGGACTAATCTCTCCTCTCATCAAGGGGAGGCTCCATATATATATATATATATATATATATATATATATATATATAATACTCAAGGGTAGGATAAACCATCCATCTCTTTCTTCAGAGATGATGCATGCAAATCAAAGGAAAAATCTCAAGGGAAATGACAGAAAGCACTCCTCTTCTTTTAGAAGTACTATTTAGCAAACCACAAGAATACTCCTAGTAGTAATTGAAAAATGTAACCAAGAACGTAGTAACCAGCAAATTGAGATGTAGAACAAAGTCTCCACCTGAATTGCCCAAGAGTGAGATACGAGGACAATGAGGGCATAAAGTTGTCCCAAGGTCCCTTACACAGAAACAAAAAGAAAACACACTAAAGGAAATTATGGAGGCACAAAGTCTCTCCATAGTTGACTTCAAGACACCTTCCTGATTACTTTCACTAATTCTGCTTGTTGAATTAAAGGAACAAAAAATATATTAAAGAAAAAGACATAAGAATAGTTTCCCCAAAAACAAAGATATCACAGCACAAAGTCTAAAAAGTCACTTTCTTTCTTATTCCAATAACAAAATATGATCAACAATCTGAGCTCAAAGTCTCAGTAATGCCTTTCAATTTGGGCAGAGTTTTGTTTCTGATTGTCAGAGAGAGATGGATGGTTTATCCTACCCTTGAGTATTATTTTCTATATATATATATATATATATATAACATATCTATAGGGAACCTCCCCTTGATGAGAGGAGAGATTAGTCCCCTTTTGATGTGGTGAACCTACACATTTGGATGACCAATCTTCTTACTTTGGCTGATCAGACGTATTTTGTTTATCAGTACGTTGATTGACAAAATATTCAACCAATAGTTTTTGGTGACTCCGCTAGGGATATAACCCATTATTGTTATAACCTATCCATTTTACTCTACTGTGGAAGAATGAAATACTCTAGTGCTTTCCTATTGTTAAAATTTTCCTCCCAACCTCGTGTAACAATTTTTTGGTGACTCCGTTGGGGATATAGTTATGTACATTCTAAAACCTCAAGTTTCAGATGAAATCAATTTCTACTATTATCCATTATAGACTCCATTCCATTTCTATGTTTTACCCATTATTATTGTAACCTTGCCATTCAACTCCATACTAACTGGAAAAGAATACGTAATTTAAAGCTTCAAGCTTCAAACTGAAGCAAGGTCAATTCTTTTCCATTTTTGTTTCATAATCTAGTAGATTCAAGGTATACACAAAGCCAAAGGGCTAAAGGTATTGTTGACCCTATTTTCGAGTTGGTACAACAAAGTAATTTTGATCTGTTTCCTTCACCATCTCACCTCTAATGAACCAAGAGCTTTCCTCCTACTAAAGTCAGATCTCTATTGCCAAACGAAGTATCCACTTCTACTATTAATAAAGCTTTGCCAATAATTATCCCTTTGAGATTTGTTATTCCTCCTTTTCATAGTCATATAATGGCAGTTTAAGGCCCCTAGGGTAATGCTTTTGGTCCTCTCAATCTTACTCCACCTCTACATGAGCTTCCACGCAGTTCAAGGAAGAATTTCCCCAAATTCTATGGTGACGAGAAAGTTCATCCTGATGAACACATTGCAGCCTTCAGCATAGCCTGTGGCATAATTGGAGTAGAATTTGAAGATGTAGCAGTCAGGCTATTTTTAAAAACATTACAAGGTGCTATTGCAAATTAGTTTTATCATCTACAGGCCCAGTCAGTAACTGATTGGAATACCCTCAAAGCTAAGTTTGAAGCCAAATTCAAATCTGTAGAAGATGCACATGCACTTCTAGCTCAACTTACATAGATGAAGAAAGAACCTTATGAACCAATGAGGGACTTCATATCCAAGTTTGACAAATTGAGGAACAAAATTCCTATAATTGCTCGACCTATAGCTGAGAATATCAAATACTTCTTCATTAATTCTTAGTTACTTGAAGTAAATTTTCTTTTAAGATGTGCTGGTCAAATAGATCTTGATGCAGCTCAACATTTGGCCATTGAGGTAGAAGATGATCTCATCTTAGCAGGGAAGATAAGAAGATATCCAAATAGAAATAGACCATCATCTTCTAAATATTCATCTACAGGCATCATAGATCCAATGGTGCAGAAGTTGGCAAATAAGTTGATTTCTCTCAAAAAGCAAATGGCACAAGGAATGTCTTCTGCTCCTTCATATAGAGATATGCCAAGAAGGACATTTCTAAATCAATCATATCATGGCAGTGCTACCAAGAATCAAGGGCAATAAAATCATCTTCCTCCCCCACAAGGGAAACTTGCCCTAGAAGCTCCTCTAACCAATTCAGCAATGGGATATCTTGAAGCAGAATCAGAGTTCTCTTTCTAACCTGAATTGAATCAAGAAAATGACGCTAATCTCCTTGTATAAAATCAAGAATAATCAATTGGTGACTCCCACATTAGTTTCCTAAACTACCAGGATGAACCTAGAAGCAAAGGAGAAGCTTTTAATGGATCATATGCAGTGTTTACCAGGTCCAAAAACCAATTAGTCCAGCAAGCTGATAAAGGGAAGATAGAGGAGCAACCTCAACTAGTAATTATAATTGCTAAGCATGGAACCACTCTGCCTTTCCAGTTAAAGGATCCGGTGATCACCCAAAAGGCAAATACATCAATTTTACCTTCACCTTCTACTTCAATTTTGCAAACCAGCCCTCATCCCATCCCTCCTAAAACTTAGAAGGTTGAAATACCTTTCTCTGTACCTAGCTCAATTCAGCCATTTGACATAATTGATCATGTCAAAAAGACAAAAATACAAATGTCTGAATTTGAATATTTGCAGTCCAATCTTGATTAATTGAATAAGTTGGTCAAATATGTCAAGAACCAAACCATCCCTGTAGGACAAAAAGCTAAAAAGGTAACTCCTGAGTCTCCAAAGAACATGCCCATTTTGAATAATCTTGTCATTACTCCTTTAGCTGCCCTTGGGAAAATAGAACCTTTCTATATTTCTCTATTAATAAATGGTCACAAGCTAAGTAATTGTATTATAGACTTAGGTACATATGACAATGTCATGCCTACAAAAGTAGCTAAATTTCTTAGCCTCACACTGACCAAGACATTTGGGAGATGTTTCTCCATGGAAAAAAAGCAAGTACCATTGCTAGGGTAAATCAAAGATGCCCAATTTGCATTTACAACATTTCTAGATAAGAGAATTAAGATGACTATCTTGGTGGCTAACGTCCCAACATCTTATGGCATTTTGCTTGGATGAAATTTCTATAAGGACGTGGGAGGAGAACTAAGCATGGACCTGTCTGAGGTAAGATCCCTATCGAAGGCATAATGAAGAGGTTGCTCCTTGAAAAGGAAGCAAAATATGTGGTCACCCAAACATCAGCCCCTAAAGCTTAAATTATTTTTGAATCCTCAGGTATGGGTAACTACCTTTTATCTATAGACGAAGTGCATGAAGCATCTGATAAAATTATTGAAAGTATCAACCAAAAATTAGTTCAATTAGAATAACAGAAGAACTAGTAGGCTGTAATACAAATGAAGGACCTTTCCTCTCTAATAAAGAAAAGTCTAAAGAAAAATCAGTGTCTGATGAGGTATGGACTCTGGAATTTGATGGCAGTTGTTCCTCTACTAGTTTGGGAGTCGAGATTGTGTTGATATCTCTTCAAAGAGATATGTTTCCTTCATCTTACAAATTACAATTTAGCAACACTAATAATACAGCTGAATATGAATCTTTATTGCTTGGATTGAAGGCTGCTCAAGACAAAGGCATCAAGTTTCTTCATGCCAAAGGGGATGTTGAATTAGTGGTTTGTCAAGTGAGAAACTTATACCAAACCAAGAATGAAAGATTATGCCACTACCACAACCTGGTTTGGGACCAAATTGAAAGATTTGATGCTTTCAACATTTCTGCCATACCTAGGGAATCTAATGACAGAGCTGATGCACTTTCTATTCAGGAACTCTTTTAGTTCTTCACTCATATTTCAAAGAAGACAGGTATACTATTGAGCTAGTCTATAGACCAAGTGTTCCTAAAAATGTTGATCATTGGCAAGTATTCAATGATGATCATCAAATCATTGCCTTCCTAGAATGAAAAGACAATTTTGAACAACTACATTTTGAAGGCAGTGAATCTCAAAAGTATGAATCAGCCTCTGAATCTAGTTCAAATATAAATAAAGAATTCTTACAGCTGAAAGGAATAAAATTCTCAAAGGCTTGGTTTCTCTTGAGAAACTATTTGACAAGCATGATAGATTCATCAAACAACAACAAACAAATTCAAGTTTCTCTCAGGGATTCGATCAAGTAAATTTGACTACTAAAAAAAATTCCAAGATGGTTAACATTGGTAAGTGTTGCACCCATGAAGAAAGATTCAAGTTCACCACTTTACTTTGTGAATACATAGATGTCTTAGCATATTCTTATGAAGACCTGAAGTCTCTCAGACCTAATGAAATCTTCCATGACATTCCTCTCAAGGCTGATTCAATGCCCTATAAGCAAAAATCTAGGTAGTACAATCCAAAAATATCAGGTAATATTCTATCTGAGATACAAAAAATGTTAAATGCTAGAATAGTCTTCCCAATCCATCATTCCACATGGATTTCAAACATAGTGCTTGTAAGGAAGAATAGTGGCAAAATTCACATTTGTGCAAATTTCAAGAATCTGAATCAGTCATATTTGAAAGATAATTACCTTTTGCCAATTATGGATCAAGTGCTTCAAACAATGATAAGTTAAAAAATGTTATCAATGCTAGATGGCTTCTCAAAATATAATCAAGTTGAAGTTGGTGAAGCAGACCAATACAAGACTACATTCACCACACCTTGGAGTACATTTGCATATACAAGAATGCCTTTTGGCCTGATAAATGTTGGTGCCACTTTTTAGAGAGCAATGAACCTAGCTTTCAAAAATGAGATAGGTAAATTCATAGTGGTATACCTCGATGACTTAACCATCTTTTCAAAGCATCATTCTGATCATGTACGCCACTTACAACAATTGTTGGAGCACTACTACTAGAATGGTATTTCCTTGAATCCTAAAAAGTCTATTTTTGGAGTAACAGAGGGGAAACTCCTTGGACACATTATGTTTAAAGAAGGCATAAATATTGACTTAGACAGAGTCAAGTCTATTCAAGAGCTTAATTTGCTTACAAGTAAAAATGTTGTTCACTCTTTCTTTGAAAAGGTGAATTTCTTATGGAGGTTCATCCCTGAATTTGTCGAGAAGACTAGACACATTGTGAACATGATGAAAGGGAAGACCACCTTCAGCTGAACTAAAGAAGGCAAGTCAGCATTTTAGGATATCAAGACTACCATTGCCCATGCCCCTACCTTGGTTTGTCCAAATTACAATAAATATTTCATCATATATAGCTATGCTTCTGAACACACGCTTTCAACAATTCTTGTTCAATAGGACAAGGAAGGTCTGAAATCTCCTATTTCTTTCATGAGTTGCCATCTCAAAACCCATGAGATGAAGTAATCAAATGTAGAGAAGCAGGCTTATGCAGTGGTGAAAGCAGTCAAACATTTATGCTTCTATATTCTGAATTCACACACTACTACCTTAGTTCCTGACACTATAGTCAAGTCTATATTAACTCAGTAAGAGTTTTGCATAAAAAGAGAAAATTAGATTGCAAAGATCTAAGAGTTTGATCTAGACATCAAGCCAACAAAGCTGGTCAGGGGAAAAAGCCTATGCCAATTAATTGCTGACAACAAGCCAAAAGATACACAACATGTAGAAGCTGAAGTGAAAGATACACCAATAGTTCTTTTTGTCTCCACTACCAATGAGTGGTATTCAAGTATTGCTCATTTCCTTACTTATGGTGAATGTATCAAGTTGAAAGCTACCAATTTTGTCCTTTGGGATAATGGCTTGTATAAGAGAAGCATAGATGGAGTATTCCTTTGCTGTGTAGACAAAGAGTAACAAAGCCAACTTTTGAAATATTTCCACAATCTAGCTTGTAGAGGACATTTTTTTACTCCTGTGGCTGCTCACAAGATTCTACGAGCTAGGTATTACTGGCCAACTCTTTTCCAATATGCATATAAGTGGGTGAGAAAATGTGAACTCTACTAGCAATTTATTGGAAGACCCAAGTTAGTTGCCCTACCTCTCAAGCCATTTATCATAGAAGAACCTTTTCAGTAATGGGGGATTGATTTTATTGGGACTATAAACCCATCTTCAAGTGCTAGACATGATTAGGTCATTACAACAACTAACTATTTCACCAAGTGGGTAGAAGCAATCCCAACTAAGCATGCTACTTCAAAAGTTGTATGCAAATTTCTCAAAGAGAATATCATTTCAATTTTTGGAGTTCTAACTAAAATTGTTACTGATACTGTAGCTTGTTTCACCTCCCAGGATATTACACAATTATATTTTCATTATGGAATTATACTCTCTCACTCTTCTGATTATTTTCTACAAGAGAATGGACAAGCTGAATCAAGTAATAAGAACCTGATAACTATCATCAAGAAGCTAGCAGATGACAATCAAAGGACATGGCATAAAGCATTGGTTGATGCTCTATGGGTAGATAGAATCACACCAAAAAGGGCAATTGGTATGTCTCCTTTTTAACTTTTTTATGGTATCAATGTTGAAATATCAATCACCTTAGAATTGCTAGCCTTAAAATTGGCAAAGGCAATTGAATATAAGACATATGAAAGTTCTCTTGATAAGAGAATCATGTGCCTAATTGAGTTGAATGAACAAAGAACCATGGTGGTGGACTGAATTGCTACTCATCAAAGTTTGGTAAAGAAACTCTTTGACCAGAAGGCCAAAAATCATGATTTCTAGATTGGGGATCAAGTCCTGCTATGGGACAAAAGGAGAGAACCAAAAGGGATGCATGGAAATTTTGACTCCCTTTGGAGAGGCCCATTTATAATTCATGAACACAATGGTGAAAATAGCTTTCTTCTAAAATATCAAGGTGGCACACTCTTTTCTCTGCCTCATAATGGGCAGCATTTGAAGCACTTCAACTCTTGAAGTATCGGATCATTGTATCTGTACATATGTATATTTGTATAGTTTTTAATTCTATTTTGTTTTGTTTGTTCCTTTTTTTGATGCCTTCCATTTCTAAGTAACATGACTTCATAGCCCAATGGTACACATGAAGACACTGAAAATTTTGGATTCTACTCCTTTCAATTTTTTTTTACAATTGATAGAAGTTCCCCAACTGGAGCCAGCTATTGTACCCCAAAAATATCACTCATTTTTGTGACAACATTTGAACTATTTTGGTTCCTCAGACCAAAATAATCTCTACCCTTCTCAAAATTTGTTTTAAGCATTCAAATTCCTCATTTTTCAAGCTTCTAAAAAATTTGCAGACTCTGCAGGCTTGAATCTACAGACTCTGCAGGCTTGAATCTACGAACTCTACAGGAAGAAAATCTATGGACTCTACAGACTTAAATCTATGGACTCTATAAGAAGAAAACCTACAGACTCTATAGGCCAAGTTCAACAGACTTCACAGGTTTATTTCTATGGACTCTATAGGAAAGAAGCAAGATCTCAACACCTAGGCAATTTCAATCAGTTGGTTCAATGACAAGGCTCAACTAGAAGAGTTCATCGGCAAGCTTCTAAGTAAGGATTGAACCATTGAACCTTGAACCATTTTGGTTCAACAGGTTCAATAGGTTTAAAGGTTCAACATTAGTAGCAAAGGTTCAACCACTTCAAGGTTTAAAGTTCAAGGTTCAACGACTTTAAAACACTTATCAAAGAGAAGAAGGCTTGAATCATTGAACTATTGAAACATTGAACCACTTTGGTTCAAAGGTTTAACGGGTTCAACAAGTTCACAGGTTCAAAGGTTCAACCAGTGTGATGAAAATCAAAGAGCTTAAAAATATTAAGGAAGTGACTGACTAATGGTTCAACAGGTTTAAAGGCTTCTACAGGTAGGTTCAATCAAAAGAACAAGTTTCCAACACTTAGTAATTTTCAAAGAATGAACTGATTGAACCGATGAACCATTAAACCACTTTGGTTTAAAGGTTCAATGAGTTCAAGGTTCAATGGGTTCAATGAGGCTTATTTCAAATAATCTTGGTTCAAGCAGTCAAAGGGATGAACCATTGAACCAAAGTTGGTTCAATCGGTAGGTTCAAGGGGTTGCCCCAAAGCCAAAGGATCAAATAGCCCTTGCAGAGGGCAGAAAGGGGGAAAATGGACCAATTCAAAGGCTAAAAGAGCAAAGTGAATTCCTTTGGGAAAATGAACAAGGCAAAGAGACAATTCCTTCGAGGAAATTATTTGAAAGAATTCCTTCAGACTTTTTCCTTCGAAAGAAATAAAAGACTAAAAAACAAAGCCTAAGGCAAGAAATAAATTCTTTCAGACTTCTATCTAAATGAATTCCTTTGAACAAAAAGTCTAAAGAAATTTAGGGAAGTTGTGGGAGAAAAGCTCGAAAGAATTTTTGAAGGCCAAAGACAAAGCCACCAAAACAATTCTTGCAGACTTTTGTCTGTAGGAAAATGTTCATGAAAAAAGTCCACAGAAAAGCTCTGAAGGACTTTGAAGACAAAAGGCCATCGAAGGACCCCGAAGGGTAGGTACCCTTGCAAGGGACTCTTAGCTACCAAATTAAAGGACACTTCCCCAAAGCTAAAGGGTCACCTTCCCTTCGAGAGGATGCAAAACAAGAAATTTGAAGGAATCAAGTAGCAAAAAAGGCTAAATTAAGAGAAAGCCAAAGAAATTATAAGGGGTGATGCACTCAAAGATGTCAAAGTCAAGAATGGTGAACTAGCTGTTGGAAATTTAAACATAGTGATGGGTACGCAAACGTCAATTTCAAGGTTCATAAAATAGCTATTGATTTTGAAAAGCCTTAAAGAAGAGCCAAAGAACTTAGCGACTCACCAAAAGAAATAAGCTTGAAGGCCATTCGAAGACCACTTGAAGGGTAGATACCCTTGTGGGGGGCTCTTCCCAACCCAAAGTAGACCATTTCTCAAGGCCCCGAAGGGCAGGTCACCTCTGGGAAAGATCAAATGACAAAGCCAAAGGAATTGCTGAGGAAAGTGATGTGCTTGTAGATGTCAAAGTTGCGACAATGAAATAGCCATTTATCCTTGTAGGTTTAAATCTACGGACTTGAATGCATTTAAAGGCTTTAAAACCAAGATCAACAAGAAGTGACTAAGGAATATAGCATCATATTGAATCAAGGACCCGATTCAATTAACCAAAAAAGGAGGAATGAGGAGGAAGGATTAGAAACATTTGCACATCAGATATGTTTCTAGAAGTAGACTACCAGGTGGATATTGAAAGATGCAAACTTTCAATAGCATGACCCATTTCTCTACATTGAGAAAAGTAAATGGGTAAATGCCCCTAAATTCTAGCATGTCTTCTTAACAAAATTCAATGCAAAATGATGTATTACTATTCCCAATTCCTTCTTGAAGAGGCTATATAAGGGACTCTTTTATTATTATAAAAGGATCTCTCTCTGACGAAAAGAAACAAAACTCTGCCTAAATTGAAAGGCATTACTGAGACTTTGAGCTTAGATTGTTGATCATATTTTGTTATTGGAATAAGAAAGCAAGTGACTTTTCAGACTTTGTGTTGTGATATCTTTGTTGTTGGGAAAATTATTCTTATGTCTTTCTCCTTAATATATTTTATGTTCCTTTAATTCAACAAGCAAAATTAGTGAAAGTAATCAGGAAGGTGTCCTAAAGTCAACTGTAGAGAGACTTTGTGCCCCCATAATTGCCTTTAGTGTGTTTTCTTTTTGTTTCTATGTAAGGGACCTTGGGACGACTTTGTGCCCTCATTGTCCTTCATATCTCACTCTTGGGCAATTCAGGTGGAGACTTTGTGCTACATCTCAATTTGCTGGTTACTAAGTCCTTGGTTACATTTTGTAATTACTACCATGAGTATTCTTGTGGTTTACTAAATAGTACTTCTGAAAGAAGAGGAGCACTTTCTATCATTTCCCTTGAGATTTTTCCTTTGATTTGCACGCATCATCTCTAAAGAAAGAGAGATGGATGGTTTATCCTACCGTTGAGTATTATTTTATGTTTATATATATATATATATATATATATATATATATATATATATATATAGCATATCTATAGAGAACCTCCCCTTGATGAGAGGAGAGATTAGTCCCCTTTTGATGTGGTGAACCTACACATTTGGATGACCAATCTTCCTACTTTAGCTGATTAGACCTATTTTGTTTATCAGTACGCTAATCGAAAAAATATTCAACCAACAAGATGTATGAGTTATTTATACAAAATGTAATATATATATATATATTACATTTTGTATAAATAACTCATACATCTAAATCTAAAAATCCAATAGGTTTTAAACAGTCATGAACATATCATAACTAGTTTGACAACAACACTATGTTAAGCCAATCGAATAAACTCTTCAAGAAATAATCATTCCCATGGTTTAACAAATATTTTTTAAATATAAGAGGATTTTAAGATAGAGCTTGTTTAAATCCAAAATAACCATGGTATTTCATACAACCCTACTCAATTCCTTCAGGTTACCATGGGTTGGATGTAGGGTTTTGTGGAGGCCGAGCCTTCCACATGCCCTACATATAACCCTTTTAAAATTTTCCATAACATTTTAAACAAAATCAAACCCAATAACCATTTCAAAAATACATAAAACATTTCACACACATGAATTTAAGCACAAAACCAATCTATGAATATATACGAATGCCAAGGAAGCCAAATTATTATTTTTCCTTAACTTGTTCATACCTTTCTTCTCCTTCTATCTCCTTCTCTCTATATGTTGTGTGTTATGTCATGCCTCACATCCGTATTATCCTTTTATTTTATTCTTCTTGTCATGTCCCCTTTTTTAGTGGACATCGTCAGACTTGATGGTTAGCCTATTATGCGACCCTCGTAGGCTGATAGGATGACTAGAGGGTCATGATAGAGATTGGCTTGGCTACGATTAGCAGAATTCCTACAGTTGGCTTTCGTTCAGGCTCTTTCAGACATGAATTAAGGGAGATATTAATATTTGATTGATTTAATCAAATATTAATTATTTGGTCTAATTTTAATTAATTATTAATTATTTGGTCTAATTTTAATTAATTATTAATTATTTGGTCTAATTTTAAGACCCCAATTCTAATTTAATAATTGGTCTAATTTTAAGACCCTAATTCTAATTTAAGAAACCCTAATTCTAATTTAAGAAAATCTAATTTTGGAAACACACCTTTTTGGAGGGTATAAGGGTTTCTCATGGGAGAGAGTTTGGGAATATGATTGATTATTGACTATTGATTTTGAAGAATTCTTCTGTGAAGACTAAGCCAAGGGTTCTAGGATTCCATTTGCATTGGAGAACGTTCACTCTTCAGTGTGTGCGATTCAGAGGTTGTGAGATATCAGTCGATCTATTGCCAAATTGAGAGATAGCTTCATACAGAAGTTATCACAGAGATTTACAGGTTTGAGAGATAACTTCACACAAAAGTTATCATAGGGATTTCAGGTATTTATTTCATTATGTTTTGATTCAGATATTGCACAGATAAAGATCTTCTGTATTAGAGCCGTCCCAGATTTGCAAAAGATCAGGTTTTGAGATCATGTTTGTATTCTTTTATATGCGTGCCAGAGATTCATTATTATAATCATTCTAAAGAATAATAAGAGCATTGATTTGCCAGTTAAGAGATTTACTATGGTTTATTTGTTTATTTTGAATTTATCTTGCAAAATTGCATCTTTACTCATGCAAAATATCTAAAAAGCAAAATACGGAAAGATAGTCAAGAAAATATCTAGTTTCAGATTTGAGGGGAAATTGGGGATATTACAGTGGTATCAGAGCTTTTGTGTTTTCTCATATCCCTATAAAAGGGGATATTACAGTGGTATCAGAGCATTTTGTTTGTCTAGAGTCCCTATTTGTTGGGGATATTACAGTGGTGTCAGAGCTAAATCCTGCCATCCTGAGGGTTTGACAATCTTATGCAGCCATAAGAGTTAGGACCACACAGGTATAACACACGTAGTAGAGCCTTGCTTGAAGGTACCCAGGTGTTAGATCAGCCACTGATCATCATGAGTGATAGATGTGAGGGTAGCCCACCCAGGGGCCATAGGTATGATGTTGATCAGGACACTAAAGAATTCCACTGTGCTATGATGACAGGCCAACAGTAGATGAATCAGACAATATAGAGACTCACTACTATGATAGAGAGGATGAACACACCTATTAGACCGAATGGGGAACAAGGAGATAATAGGTGTGTTACTATTAATAAGAGAAAGCTTTGCTTATATTGTAAAGGTCGATATGATGCCAATCACAATTGTCTTTTGAGGCCTAAGGGCAAGGCATATCATGTGATATGGGAGTATTATGAGGATTCAAAATTAGAAGATTTCAAACAGCATGATAGTTCTGAGGAGTCAGAGGCAGAGGCTTCAGAGCCTAAGGTAGAGGCAATGAAGGTGGCTCGCCAAGATTCTGAGAGACATGTGGATGAGCTTAGTCATGGGGATTCGAACTCTCACTTAGTTGCAGAGGATGAGGGAGCTGGAGATTGTGATGATGAGATAGTTTCAGTAGAAGCTTCTTGAGAGTTAGATGAGGATGAGTCTGATGCTAGCATTCAGAGTGTGGAGGTATACTCAGAGGTTAGTACACTAAGTGTTGATGATCTCTCAGATATGACAGAGATTGTAGAAGAGTCCCATGATCTGATTATTGTAGATGTCACCCAGGAGAATGTAGTAGATAGTTTTGAGGACTTAATTTCTTTGGCAGTTCTTTCGGTATGGAGGAGTCAGATAATGATGCTACAGTTTTTAATACTCTGTATGTTGATATGAGATTTGGAGTTAATTCACAAAGTATGGATGGTAGTACTTCAGAGATTAGATTGGGTTTGTGTTCTTGTTATCCAGTATGTGATGTCTCTCCATTATCAGTGATGCATAAGAGTTTGGGTGATGAGACCGTGACTAGTGATCTACAGCGATATGTTGATTACAGTAGAGGTACAGTGTGTGGATTCTCCACACTTGGTGTAGTTTCATTTGGGAGTTATTGTGGAGTTGGAGTGTGCCTTCTGCATAGCATGGTGGAATGTGTATATGGTATTTGTGATCTTGGAGTTTGGTTGAGTTGCATTTGCCAGTTTGATCATGGATTCCTCTTTATTCTATTTTATAGGATATTGCAGGAACGTGCATTGATTGACCGCGGTGTAGATCATGACTACATTTGGGATCCAGGAATTTTTTTTTCCCACTTCATTTTTTGTTTACTAGTAAATTTGTTGTAGAAATTTTAGATATGAACCAAGAAACTCAAAAAAATCTGCTGAGGTCTCCTACAGCTAAAAGGGAGCTTGTAATGGAGAAAAGTGTTTACAGTTGTGGTGCAATTGACTTAGAATAGCTCCTAATGCAAACTTATGCCAAGCACGTTTCTACACCCACCGCTAAATCAAATGAAATCTCTGATGAAGGCTCCATCCACATATCAAAAAAGGCAAAGATAAACATAGCAGGGAAAATGCCTGTGAAAGCAGTTGATTTGGACAAAGGTTTTCTTCAAAGAAAAGAGGTACCTGGAAAAATTTTCACGATGAGGAAGTTGGCCATGCCAACCGCATTGTTGCTACTCTTCTTTCTATCCATTATTCCAGATAACAGTCACAATGTAAGGGCCAATGCAGAGGCAATGACCTCTCCAGAGGAGGCTGTGGATCCTCCTAAGGTTGATGAGGGATTCGGGGCCATCCCTGATGCTCTTTCAACTGATGTGAATGTCGCTCAGAGGGAGGGCAAATCTATATTGAGGAAGTCTCTGTGGGCCAATGCCCAGAAATATGAGTTCTAGGCTGAGGTTTCAAGGTTGATGGATATCATCATCAACTCCCTTTACAGTCATAAGGATATCTTCTTAAGGGAATTGATCTCGAATGCATCAGATGCTTTGGATAAAATTAGGTTCATGTCTCTCATAGACAAGAATGTGCTTGGAGAGAGCGATGATGCCAAGCTTGAAATCAAGATCAATTTGGATAAGGAAAAGAAGATAATTTCAATTCGGGACCGTGGTATTGGAATGACTAAAGAATATCTAATCAAGAATCTTGGGACAATAGCCAAATCTGTAACTTCAGCGTTTGTGGAACAAATGCAAATTATAAGAGAATATGTAGGGCACAGAGGTATACAAGGTGAAAGAAAGGGTTTGGAGAATAATAATTTACAACCTTCAGGAGGAATTAACGGTGGCGTGCAAATGGGTGGCTGTGTAATTCTGGTTGTTTTGAGAAAAATGAAAGAGTGTAATTTACAAGTATCATTCAATGATTGCTTGAGGGCAAGCAATTTTAGGAGGGGCAGATTGTCATGTCCCCTTTTTTAGTGGACATCATCAGACTTGATGGTTAGCCTATTATGCGACCCTCATAGGCTGATATGATGAATAGAGGGTCATGATGGAGATTGGCTTGGCTGCGATTAGCAGAATTCCTACAGTTGGCTTTCGTTCGAGCTCTTTCGGACATGAATTAAGGGAGATATTAATATTTGATTGATTTAATCAAATATTAATTATTTGGTCTAATTTTCATTAATTATTAATTATTAATTATTTGGTCTAATTTTAAGACCCCAATTCTAATTTAAGAATTGGTCTAATTTTAAGACCCTAATTCTAATTTAAGAAAATCTAATTTTGGAAACACACCTTTTTGGAGGGTATAAGGGTTTCTCATGGGAGAGAGTTTGGCAATATGATTGATTATTGACTATTGATTTTGAAGAATTCTTTTGTGAAGACTGAGCCAAGGGTTCCAGGATTCCATTTGCATTGGAGAACATCCACTCTTCAGTGTGTGTGATTCAAAGGTTGTGAGATATCAGCCGATCTATTGCCAAATTGAGAGATAGCTTCATACAAAAGTTATCACAGAGATTTACAGGTTTGAGAGATAACTTCACACAAAAGTTATCACAGGGATTTCAGGTATTTATTTCATTATGTTTTGATTCAGATATTGCACAGATAAAGATCTTCTGTATTAGAGCCATCCCAGATTTGCAAAAGATCAGGTTTTGAGATGATGTTTGTATTCTTTTATATGCGTGCCAGAGATTCATTATTGTAATCATTCTAAAGAATAATAAGAGCATTGATTTGCCAGTTAAGAGATTTACTGTGGTTTATTTGTTTATTTGAATTTATCTTGCAAAATTGCATCTTTACTCATGCAAAATATCTAAAAAGCAAAATACAGAAAGATAGTCAGGAAAATATCCAGTTTCAGATTTGAGGGGAAATTGGGAATATTACAGTGGTATCAGAGCTTTTGTGATTTCTCATATCCCTATAGAAGGGGATATTACAGTGGTATCAGAGCTTTTTGTTTGTCTAGAGTCCCTATTGGTTGGGGATATTACACTTCTCCATCTAACTACTCATCACCACCTTCTCCTACATTAACATCAAACCTAATTAATCAAAAATATATGCATGAAAAAATAGCTCAATAGAACTCTATTATGCTATAGTCCACCACCATATAGCCACAACTAAACTCTATCATCATTTCTATAAAATTATGGTTAACCCAAAGTCAATGAGTGATTAAAAACCCTAATCATCTCAAGACTTCAAAAATAATCATTTTATATCCTAAATAATATTTACATAACATTGACTTAACCCTATTCCATCACCGACTTCCCAAAACTGACTATCCAAACCAAATAAACAACAAATAATATAACTAACTCTTTATTCCATGCAAATTCAAATATCAAATAGTCAATTATCAATATCCTTCCATGAAACAACTATTGAATAGTCAATAATCATTTAACATATCAACTATATAGCATGGGCAATACAATTATGTATTAAAAAGACTATTGTTTAACATTACCAAGTCATCCATAAACAAACTTTATACTAACACATTGATTTCCCTAAATCATTTAACAATATAATTAATGTTTAATGTATTATGAATATTAAACCTTTGATCAACATTTAATCAAATACAAAGACATTTAAAAAAAAAATTATCGATATCTTTTTGACATTAAGATATACATATATCATAATAATAATCTTTAATTATTATTATTATTATTATTATTATTATTATTATTATTATTATTATTATTATTATTATTATTATTATTATTATTATTATTATTATTATAAAAACAATGGAATCCATCTATACTTATAATACTAATGCATACATAATATCATATTGTTATACTAAACATCCATACCCAATAACGCAGTAAGGTAAGTAAAAACATACACAGATTCATTCATTCAACCAAACAATTACATCATACAAGATAAACTATGTACAAACACACAATTAGTGAAGTCATTATAACAAATCAACATGATTATCAAAAGAAACCAGATTAGTGAAATCATGTAACCATATAAAATGATCAAAGAACACAAAATATCACAACAATCATTCAAATAGAAAACAAATCATACTACAACTATATATCAAACAATTAATCATGAAACATTAAATACTATTGTGGTATGTATATGGATTTCTAGGTTCATTCTCTATCATCCCCCAATGTCTCCATCTAAACCACCCTCTTCGATGATGATATCCCTCCATCACACTCTGAGGAAAGAATATGTCATACATCCACCTCACAAAAATGAAGGTAGTTATCTCAAAACATCATTATATCCATAAAATAATGCTATATAATCAACAAACATGATCATAATGTATAGAATATAAATGTACTGCTAACTCATAACAAACTAATCATGTAAATTAAGAAACACATAACTATCCCATAATCAAAATATGGCATAATTCTTAATAAAATATTAGTTAATCAACTAATCAATCATAATATTCCATGTAGCAAATAAGTTATTTAACTTAGAAAGAAATCAGGATGTGACATTCTTATGCTCTCACCATTTTGTGAGCACCTTCATCTTATGATTTCCTATTTTGTGAGATTATTCTCTTTCTCATCCTTACATGTAGTAAGCATTGTGAACTCAGTTCATTTGTGTGAATTTTTCTATTGTATTTTAGTGTGGTTTTATCCCAAAACCATACTCTCACACTTATGTCCTTTGTTTGTGTTGATGATTTCATGATTATGGAGTGTAATCCATCTCTTTTCTCACACACTCACCATTTTGTGAGACCATTCCCATTTTCTTCTACATGTTAATCATATTTTCTCAATCATCATTTACTTCTATCCCATATCCTGGAAGAATTATATTTGACTTGAAGTTCATATTAGATATTACATCCATGAAACTATATAGGTAGAGTCCACTTGCCTAGTGAATCCGGAGTTAGCTTAGTTAACCATTCATTTTATTCTATTACCCCATTTTGTTTATTTATCTCTGTCTCCTCAAGTTTAGTGTAACATCCCCATTGAGATCTACCTATAAATACATGATTTTTTAAAAATAAACATATATACCAAAAATAGATTACACCATGATAATCCAAATAGAGATAATATGAAATACTCATAGTGTGATAACAATAAACAAATTATATTACATCATATATCACTGATCTCTAATATCATGAGATCCCATCATAATGCAAATATAAAAATTAATTGCATTAACTTAGCCACAACTTGTACTATTCTACAGCCACTACTATCAATGTATAATAATAAGTAATTAAAACCCTTCATGGCAATATTTAATAATAAATACAATACAATAAAATATACATATAAGATATATGGCTCCCCCAAAGCATAGTTTTTGAACTCTAGTATCTATGATGATCTCAAGTGTCATCTCAAAAGTAGTACTATTGTGTGGAGGGAGAGCATCATTTGAGCACTTTTCTACATCAAACATAGACCAACAATTCCCTATACTAATCACATCAGGGAATGGCCCTCTCTTCATATATGAGTAGATAGTTATGACATGAGAATCTAGAGAGACAAGATAGTAACCTTGTGTTATATGATTTCTAAATTAAGCATGAAATGTATCATAGAATACCCATTCTATTGAAAGATACCACATAAATATGTAAATCATACTCATGAAATGATAATGTCCCACTAAACATACTTTGGCCAAAGGTTTAAGAGTAATAAATAATAATGATATATAGTTCAATCAAAATTCATAAACACCATTTGATCAGATTGCCTTCATTTGGTATTATGATGCTAGTAAGCCAATGAAATCCATCTCACTCCTTAATCAGTATCAACATTTCAAAATCGTTCAAACATAATTTAACTATAACATTCATACAATTTACATCATACTGTAAATCACATCACATAACATGCTAAACATAGGATTAATTAAAACATAAATTTATTTCATCAAATGTATGAATGGATCTTACATTATTATGTATTCCACACTAAAAATAATGACTACAATTTATACAACTTGGATAAAATACATAATTAACTACAGAGTAATAATAAATTATGGTCTTAACTTATAATGTACAAATTTGTTTGAATTTGAAACAACAAAAATTCAATCAAAATCAAAACTTCAAGTTCATCTATATAGGTATCTTCAACTATTTAAATGTAACACATACAATTTCCTTCTAAATCCTTAAAATTATAGATGTGTGTGTGTGTGTGTGTGTGTGTGTGTGTGTGTGTGTGTGTGTGTGTGTGTGTGTGTGTGTGTTTCATTGATTCAAAATTGAGTATATATTTATATATATCTATGTATATATTCATAATATTTTTTTTATAAAGAACCCATATATCTAAACCCAAAACTTGAAATAAGTTTAAACACAGTCGAGCCCTCATACAACCTAAATTTCAAATTAGTTTATTTAATATCTTAATGACTATATCATAACTAGTTCAACAACACTATGTTAAGCCAATTGAATAAACCTTTCAAAAAATAATCATTCCCATGGTGTAATAGAGATTTTTGAAATAGAAAAGGATTTTAAGATAGATCTTATTTAAAGCCAAAATAACCATGGCATTTCCTACAACCATACCCAATTCCCTTAGGTTACCATAGGTTAGATGTAGGTTTTTATGGAGGTCGAGCCTTCCATAGGACCCTACATACAACCCTTTTAAAATTTTCCATAAAATTTCAAATAAAAACAAACCCAATAGCCATTTTAAAAATTCATAAAATATTGTACACACATGAATTTAAGTACAAAACCAACCTCTGAGTATATATGAATGCCAAGGAAGCCAAATTATTATTTTTCCTTGACTTGTTCACACCTTTCTTCTCCTTCTATATCCTCTCTGTATGATGTGTGTTATGTCATGCCTCACATCCCTCTTCTCCTTTTCTTTTATTCTTCTCCATCAAATTACTCACCACCACCTTATCTTCTATTAACAACAGATACAACTAATCAAAAATATATACATGAAAAAATAGCTCAATAAAACTCTATTATGCTATAGTCCACCACCATGCAACCACAACCAAACTCTATCATCGTTTTCATAGAATGATGGTTAAATTGAAGTCAATGAGTAATTAAAAACCCTAATCATCTCAAAACTTTCAAAATAATCATTTTATATCTGAAATAATATTTACATGACATTGACTTAACACTATTCCATCATCAACTTACCAAAATTGACTACCCAAACCAAATAAATAACAAATCATATAACCAATGTTTTATCACATACAATATCAAATATTGACTAGTCAATTATCAATATCCTTCCATGTAACAACTATCGACTAGTCAATAATCATTTAACATATCAACTATATAGCATGGGCAATATAATTATGTATTAAAAATACTATTGTTTAACATTACCAAGTCATCCATAAACAAAATTTATGCTAACACAATGATTTCTCTAAATCATTTAACAATATAATCAATGTTTAATGTATTATGAATATTAAACCTTTGATCAACATTTAATCAAATACAAAGACATTTTAAAACAATGTTATCTATATCTTTTTGACATTAGGATATACATATATTATGATAACAATTTTTTAATTAGTATTATTTTAAATCTTATAGATTAAATAACAACAATGAAATCTGTCTATACATATTATAGTAATGCATACATAACATCATATCATTATAATACACATCCATACCCAATAATGTAGTAAGGTAAGTAAAAATATATACAGATTCATTCATTCAACCAAAAAATTATATTATACAAGATAAACTATGTACAACCATAAAATTAGTGAAATCATTATAAAAAATCAACATGATTATCAAAAGCAACTAGATTAGTGAAATTATGTAATCATATAAAATAATCTAAGACCATAAAATATCAAAACAATCATTCAAATAGAAAACAAATATTAACTATAACTATTTATCAAATAATTAATCATGAAACATTAAATACTGATGTGATGTGTGCATGATATTTTAGGTTCATTCTCTATCATATCCCAATGTCTCCATCTAAATCACCTTCTCTAATGATGATCTCCCTCTATCGCACTCTGAGAGAAGAATATGTCCCACATCAAAGTCACAAAAATGAAGGTAGTTAGCCCAAAACATCATTATATCCATAAAATAATGTTATTTAATCAACAAACATGATCATAATATACATAATATAAATGTATTGCTAACTCATAGTAAACTAATCATTTCAATTAAGTAAGACATAATTATTCCATAATCAAAATATGATATAAAGCTTAATCAAATATTAGTTAATCAACTAATCAACCATAATAATCTATGGAGTAAATAAGTTATTCAGCTTAAAAAGAAATTGGAATGTGACATTCTTATGCTCTCACCATTTTGTGAGCACCTTCATCTTATGATTTCCTATTTTACGATCTTATTCTCTTTCTCATCCTTAGATGTAGTAAGCATTATGAACTCAATTCATTTGTGTACATTTTTCTATTGTCTTTTAGTGTGGTTTTATCCTAAAACATACTCTCACACTTGTGTGCTTTGTTTTTGTTGATGATTTCATGATTATGGAGTGTAATCCCTCTCTTTTCTCACACACTCTATTTTGTGAGACCATTCCGATTTTCCTCTACATGTTAATCATGTTTTACCGATCATTATTTTTTTCTATCTCATATATTAGGAGAACTATATTTGGCTTGAATTTCATGTGGGATATTGAACCTATAGAACTATGTAGGTATCATATACTATCCTAGTGCATTTGAGTTAGCTCAGTTACCCCTTCTTTTTAATCTATTCCTCTATTTTATTTATTTATCTCATTGTCTCTTCAAGCCTAATGTAACATCCCCACTAGTATCTACCTAGAAATACATGATTTTTTAAAAATTAAACACATATACTAAAAATAGATTACACCACAAGAATTTGAATAGAGATAATATTAAATACTCATAGTGTGATAACAACAAACAAATCATATTACATAATATATCATTGATGTCTAATATCATGAGATCCCATCATAATGCAAATATAGAAAGTAATTGCATTAACTCAGTCACAACTTATATAATTCTACAACCACTATTTTCAATGTATAATAATAAGTAATTAAAACTCTTCATGACAATATTAATAATAAGTACAATATAATATAAAATACATATAAGATACATGAATCTCCCAGATCATAATTTTTGAACTCTAGTTTATGTGGTGATGTCAAGTTTCATCTCAAAATTAGTACTACTATGTGGAGGGAGAGCATCATTTGAGTGATTTTTTACACCAAACACAGACCAATGATCTCCCATACTAATCTCATCAGGGAACGGCCCTCCCTTCGTAGATGATTAAATAGTGATGATGCGGGAATCTAGAGAGATAAACAAGTTCCCGTGTGTTGTATGTTTTCTAAACTAAACATGCAATGTCTAATAGAAAACCCATTATATTGCAAGATATCACTTAAATATATAAATCATAATCATAAAATGATAATGTCTCACTAAACATACTTTGGCCAAATTTTTAAGAATAATAAATAATAACAATCTATAAATCAATCAAAATTCATACACACCACTTGATTGGATTGTCTTCATCTGGCATTGTGATGCTAGTAAGTTAATGAAATCCATCTCATTCTTTACTTGGTATCAAAATTTAGATCATTCAAACATAATTTAACTACAAAATTCATACAATTTACATCTTACTAAAAATCACATCATATAACATGCTAAACATATGATTAATCAAAACATATATTTATCTCTTAAAACATATGAATGAATATTACATTATTATCTATTTCACATTAAAAATAATGACTACAATTTATACCACTTGAGTAAAATAAATAATTAACTATAGATTCTAATTATCACAATTCATTTCCAAACATGTTATACCCTATGATAACCTATATTACCATAGTCTAGTGTTTAAAATATAATTACTAAGTACCACATCTAGTCAAATAGAGTAGTCATAACTCCATGGAAATAATAATTCTTATAAAAATAGCTAGATGTAACCAAAACAAGTCTCAACCCACATGAAATATAGAATAATCTAACTTAACATTTGTTATGCATTCAAGGGTTTGAATGCATGCACTCATTGAGCATAATACTTTAATATAGTTTATAATCCACCAATGGAAATAAAACTATAATAATGCACCCCTATGTACATGTATACACTATTAGGTTCATTAACACCTATATTTCTCATTAAGCATACCATAAATTATTTTAATGTTACATTTACACCACATGTTATGAATCATAAGTTATATATAATAAGCAACTCATACTTATCAAATGAAAACTTGATTGATTTTTCTATCCTTCTCATGCCTTATTAAACACTTGAAGGATTTCTCAATATATTAACCATGAATAATACCTACAATTATTGATATTCCTAAATGATATTTTTGTGAGGTTATTCAACCATTTAGATATCTAATATATTGACTATGTTTTAAAATATAGCAATTATGCTTAATCAATTTTGAGGCTTCTATACAAGTCTATAAAAACTTAAGTTAAAATTTCACTAATATAGGATCGCCTATATAAGAACTCTCTACTTCTAATTATTGTTTACAGATTTGGCTATTGTTTGTGTTCACATGTAAATCAACCCATTAATGTAAATAACCATACTTTAAATTTTCTAAAATATTTCCCCCAATTAGTGTTAGATACTAATTAGTATACTTATATAGTTTTTAATTTATAATTAATCGTCAATCCTCTTGTATAAGCTCAAAAAATTGGCTGCTAAGTTTTCAATAAAATAGTTATTCAAAAACAAAAGATATACACCTCTAAATAGGTGATGGCTAAAACAAGAATCTTTGTATTAAACAACTAGTATGAAGACTAAAAGTTTCAGCTACTGTTAATTGTATGTAACTATGAGCATAAAACGTCACCAATATATGTATTTAGTTAAAATATGACTATTTGAATTATATCAATGCCTATATATCTATTTAGTTAAAATACTCACTATTTGAAATATAGTGATGCCTTTTGTTGGATTATGCAAGATGGAAATTTAAGAGTACAATGGTAGACTAAAAAAACTACATATGACAATATTCACCACTAAGGATTACAATGATGCCAATACACAATACAACGACTTTTTAAATAACACATACTATGTAATAATATATAAATTGACTCAATAACCATTACCAAAGCTAGAAAATTATACAATGATGCCTCATATATTTATAGGAGACTAATAATAGGAGGTTCAGTGCCTCGTTATACAAATATGGGCTTCCAAAAAGATATAAGATGATGTTATTTGTCTGGCAGTTGTAAATTATATAGACTCATAAATATATATATATATATATATATATATATATATATATATATATATATATATATATATATATATGAATTAAATATTTGAAGTGATGCCAACAGTTTAAATATTTAACAATACTATTAATATAAAATACATATGTCATGAATCTACTTCAACAATGCCAAGATATAATATTTTATGCAAGCTAAGAATTCAATACTTACAATGATGTTAATTATAAATATATTTATATACTTCAAATTCCATACTATAAAAGGAAACATGAAAGCTCTATCTATGTAAGGCTTGAGATTAAGTCAACACCTATGTGTTTAGATGAATAAAGTGTTTCGGATATAAATATTTACCCCTTGGGAGTGGCTCAATGCTTACCAAGGGATTATGAATAATTTCTAATATTTGAAATCTAGTTTAAATGAGAGAATATGAGTTCACTAATCAGGAGTTTAAGCCATTACACAATTTGTTGTTCAAAATAACATGAGTGTCAAACAATACAAAAGTTTAATATGCAAATTACCATAATCTAATCTTACATCTAAGCGTCTTATAATTATTTCATTTCAGTGACACCATTTAGATAATATATAGGTTTTAAAAATTACAATGACACCACAACATAAATATTTAATTTATACACACCAAATTTATTATTTTTCATCGTGGATAAGCACCTACCTAGCAGTCAGATTATCTTTTCTCATTTATATGTGCTTTCTAACTCCCTTTTCCTCCAAAATGCTTCATTTCTCTATGTTATGCCTATCTTTTACTCTCTCAATTCCATTCTCAATGTCTTATGATATCCTCCTTTCTTTCCTAATTTCCATTATAATAAAATAGGTGTAGTCCATCTTTCTTAATATTTTTCTTTGTTTTTTCCTCTCAATGGAAATTTCCTAATTTTTATTTATTTTTAACATAAACTATAGAAAATTTGGAATTTAATAATTTAATTAACATATTTTATTGTCATAAATTTTAATGATAATTTCATCAACTAATAATATGGAATTTTAAATTTAATTATGTTAATAACATTCTTACTAGCATTAATGACCAAACATACCAATCACACAAAATTAATATATTAATATATTTAAACTATATTAGAAAATGATAAAAATAAACTATCCAATGCAATCAAAAATAATCACATGTGCAAATCATTTATTATGAATTTTAATATGTGTTATTTACCGTGGTGTGTGTAGGGTTCTCACTAATTTCTCTATCATCCTTTGACATTTCCATCTACATCACCCTCTTTGATGATGCTCTCCTTTTGGCACACTCTAAGGGATGAGTTATCCTATGTCAACTTCATAATAAACAGGTATTTAGATCATATCAACATGATAAACATACATCATAAAATATAACTAAAATAACATATCAACATGTTCATAATGTAACACATACACTATAACTAACTCATAACAATGCAAACATGTATCCTAAACAATATCCTATTATCTTATAATAACATATATCTCAAAGATTAATAAAAATTATAACCAAATCAAATGTGTCAACTATAAATATCCATGGATAATCAAATAGTTTGCTTAGCGAGGAATCAAGATGTAACATCCTGCCCCCTAAATCTAATCATCACCACATATGACTTTTATTCAAACATAAGTTCTAAATTAAAATATTGTTTAGCAAAAAAATAACATAATATAATTGTTTATGTATGTCAATTACCCTGATTGGTTGAACTATGACCACCCCAAGATCCAAAACTTATAAAGCATTCAAATCCAACATATGCATATAATCAACTATATAGTTTTTAAGATTAAAAACATGGAAGACATTATGTAATAAAGTTCAGATTGGTGGAAATGCAAACCTATATGCTATATTATTAACCACTTCTAACACTTTAAAGGGTCCCAAATACCTTGGTGATAATTTTTTTGACTTCTCAAATTTAATTGAGCTCTTTTACAGCTTAACCCACAAAAATACTTTATCACTTATTACAAAGTACCTTTTTGTCTTCTTTAGATCACCATAACTCTTCTATTTATCATTATCTTCAAAATAAATCTACCTAATTAATCTATCTTTCTCTTCCATTATTAAAAGCATCTCATGTCCAAATACTACCTTCTCCTCTAACTTGTCCAAACTGATTGGTGTCCTACAACTTCTTCTATATAGTGCCCCAAATGGTACCATCTTCAATGCTAATTGGTATGAGTTGTTGAATGAAAACTCAACCAATGGAAGACAATCTTCCCACTTGTAATATTTATCCATGAAATACATTTGAAGAAGATCCTCTAATACCTGATTAACTCTCTTAGTCTGCCCATTAATCTCTAAGTGATATATTGTGTTGAAATTAAGTTGTATTCCCAAAGATGAATTTAAAGCTACCCAAAATATCAAAGTCATATTTGTATCACAATCCAAAATGATCTTATCTAAAAATCCATGTAACCTATACACTTGTTATATGAACCTATTCACAAGGTTAAGTGCATCATCTATCAAATTTCTTGGTATAAAATGAGCCACCTTGGTGAGTTTGTCAACAACTACCAAGATTATATTGTGCCCATTTCATGATAATGATAAACCTTAGACAAAATCCATAATAATTAACTACCTCTTATATTCCAATATATCATGTAGATATAATAATCTAGTCATAATCATATGCTCAACTTTCACTCACTGACATTCCAGAAAACATGACACATAATCCACTACATCTTTCTTTATTCTCTTCTAGAAATACAGTGGTCGAAGCTCTACCATGATCATGGTTACTCCTGGATATATTAAATATGGGGCATTATGGAATTCCTTTAGCATTATGATTCATAGATTCTCTTGATCTAACACATACATCCTTTCATTATAATGCAATAAACCATCACTCTCCAAACTGAATCCTTTGTATCAAGAATTTTGAACATTCTTAGATAATATTTTTTTGACGTGATCATAAAATTCATCTGCTAGTGAGAACTCAATCACTTGATCCCTGAAGGTACTCTTGATAGTATCTATAATTGTTATTTACCCTCTATAACTAAGGGCACCAACTACTCTATTCTTCTTGCCTTTGTTATAGCTGATATTAAAATTGTAATCAATCAAGAAACCAAGACATATCTAATGATCATTTAAATTAGCTTCAGTGAAAATGTACTTGAGTCCTAACTTATTTATCTTAATCTCAAAAAATATTCCTAACAAGTAATGCTTCCACACTTTCAAAGCATACATAATTTCTACAAGTTCCAAGTCATGAGGGGTATAGTTCACTTCATATGGATTTAGCTTCCATGACCCATAAGCCACCACTGCACCAACCTGCATAAGGACTCCTCTTATTCCATCCCTTGAAACATCCATGATTATTGAAAATTTACCATTAGGGTTAGAAACTCTCAGCACTGGTGCTAATGTAAGCCTTCTTTTCAACTCTTATAAAGTTACTTTACACTTCTTAGACCAAAAAAAATTATGATTATTATCTTGAAATGAATTAATTGGATTAGCTATCTTGAAAAATTTTAGAATGAACTTCATATAGTAACTCACCAAACCCATGAAAATTCTTATGTCATGCATATTCTTTGACACTGACCATTCCATAATGGCTCTAATCCTCCATAGATCTACTAAGATACCATCTATAAAGATAATATGTCTCAAATATTGGACTATTTTCTAGAAATGTGTATTTAGACAACTTTTCATATAACTTATGCTTTCACAACTATTATAGAACTAGTTCTAGATACTAAAGGTGCTCCTCTTCATTATTTAAGTACATAATAATGTCATCTATAAAAAAATAGAATAAATTGATCAAGGTAATCTCTAAACACACTGTTCATGAGATTTATGAATGCTATTAGAGCATTAGTCAATCCAAATGGTAACATTGTGAACTCATAATGCCCATACTAAGTTTTAAATATTTTATTTGGAATATCCTCATCATGTATCCTCAACTGATGGAATTCCACTCTAAGATCAATCTTATAAAATATTGTTATTCCTTGTATTTGATTGAAAAGATCATCTATACGAGGTAGTAGATACCTATTTTTGATGGTTTCCTTATTCAACATTCTATAATCAATACAAAGTTGAAGGGTAACATCCTTACTCTTGAAAAAGACAACTAATACACCTCATAGTGACACACTTGGCTTGATCAACCCTTTTACCAACAATTCCTAAAGTTGAGCCTTTAACTCAACCAACTTAGTGGTTGTCATAATGTTTGGTGCCTTAGATTGTGATTCTGAACTAGGTATGATGTCGATAGAAAAATCAAACTCACATCTAGGAGGCAAACCTGGTAATTATTCTAGAAACACATCATGAAAATATCTAAGAAATGGGTAATCTTTGAGATATGATTTTTTAGGTCACTCCATTTAATTTATCTTGATGATAAATTTTTGGTACCCTTTTCCTTGATCCCCCTTGAGTTGCATTTCAAAAAAATTCCTAAGCTTCAACTCTCTCTTCTCACCTTGAATTTGTGTTTGATTTATGAAATAATCAAGACACTCAACCTTATTTAGGTAGTAGTCAATATTGGCTTTATGTTATGTAATCCAATTGAATCCTAAGATCACATCATATGATCCTCTTGGTTCTACACACAGATCCATAACTATTGTAAGTTTGAACAACCTAATCTCTACTTCACTTAAATTATTATTAACCGTGACTTTTGAGTCATTCCCATACTATATTGACCATACATTTTCCATTACTCCAGTTCTTATAGTTATCTTACTAAGCATCCTAAGAGCTATAAAAAACTTTATGGCTCATGTATCTATCAAATGAAAATCGGATGGTAAAACAAAGTTCTTGATAGTTCTATGAGTAATACTTGAAATTTAGCTTACTAATTATTAACTATTTCATGAATATGCTATTGAAAACTACCCTAATGAGGATTAGGACCTCTTCCCTTTAACTTGTCCTAAATACAATCATGAGCATAATGGTCATCTTCATAAATTAAACAACTTTTAGGTGGTCCTTTCCTATCATTTTGTTAGTTTCCCTTGAAACCACCTTTAGATCCATTACCTTATTTCTTGTTACCTAAACCATTGTTGAACTTGGCATTCTAAATTTTGAACTAATTCTTGGAGTCTCTACTTCTCTGTTTCTAATTCTTCTTCTTGAAGGTTGACTTAAATTTTCCAAAAAAAATCATGAACTTGTCCTTAGCTTATGAAAGAAACTTCAACTTTTATTCCTATTTGACCACAATTTCAAGGACCTAGCCCATGATAAAATGTCCATGAACATCTAAATCTCCATTGATCTATGGATTCAAACCCATGATAAACTTCTTGATCTTGAATCGCTCATCTCCCTAGTACTAAGGTACATACTTCAAACATTTAGTGAACTTCTTCCATTACTAGCTCACCAACAAATCACCCTAATTTAGATTCTAAACATATGTGAGATTATATTCAAAGTAAAGTTGTGGGAACCATCATGTCCTAAATGAAGCCATAAATTGATCCTATTGGATGGTGGATCATGATCTTATTTTAATACCCAGTTTTGAATAAGGGGGTGTGTGAGGCAATGCCTACCCACTAGGGTCACCATGGGGGTCTAGGGGTGGTGACCATATTTGGAGCCCCCGTGGTGGGGGTTCAAGGGTAGTTCCCCTGAAGAAATTTTTTTATTGAAAATGCATTGTAAAATATTGTAATTTCATAGTAAATCTAGACCATTCACTATTAGGTCATACATCTAATGGTAGAAATTATGTTTGTGCATTTTTTCCCTAATATATGACCCTCTGATATGAGAGAATTGTAATCATGGTGGTATACTATGAGTGAGTGAAGAGGATATTGCAGTGGATCTATTGTAATCTTTTTCCTTCATTTGTTAGATTGAATAATAAGGATTGGCTGTTTTTGTGTGGACATAGCCCATATTGGGTGAACCATATTAAATCTATGTCTCTATTATGTTATTTTTTTGTATTTTATTTCTATCTTTAATTAATTAATATTTCTCTTTATATTCCTAATAGATCCAAAGTAGTGGTGGTTGAGTTAAGATTCATTTCTAACCTCTTATTGGCCCAACATGTAGCTACCTCACTAACCAAATGGCATGCTTGCCAAAATGTCTTAGTGACCTCCATGTAGTTTTGAATCTCAAAATACTTATTTATATTAGTCATCCATGCCTCATCTCTATCTCTTAGAATAGTCCCATCAAACTTAGGTGGGTTTGCTTTCTTCATGTCTTTATCCAACTCTATAGCTACATGAGCTCTAACATCCTATGGATTGTATTTCTTAGTGGAATGATATTTAGGTACATCCTATTATTTTTCATCTTCATGGCCATGAACCACCTACTATACATCTATAATCCAATCCATAGTCTCATTCATCATTGCAAAAATCTAGTCCATCTTTATTGATTGCTCAATGATAAATTAGTTAGGATCAAATAGAGGGTTGTTGTCATTAACATTCAAATGACCCTCTCTAGAAACTCTAGCTTTCACCATCATTTTTTTGTAAATATAAATATATAAAAATGTTAATGGATTCATTAGGTCCTAGAGTTTCAGTCATAGCTCTGATACCACATGTAACATCCCCACTAGGATCTACTTAGAAATATGTGATTTAAAAAAAACTAAACACATATACCAAAAATAAATTACACCATGATAATTTAAATAGAGATCATACAAAATAATCATAATGTGATAACATCAAATAAATAATATCATATCATATATCATTGATCTCTAATATCATGAGAGCCCATCATAATACAAATATAGAAAGTAACTAATTTAACTCAGCCATAAGTAATATAATTCTATAGCTACTACTGTCAATGTACAATAATAAGTAATTATAAATATTCACGATAATTTTCAATAATGATTACAATACAATAAAATATACATATAAGATGTATGGCTCCCTTAGAGCATAGTTTCTGAACTCTAATATCTGTAGTGATCTCAAGTGTCATCTTAGAAGTAGTATTGTTGTGGGGAGGGGAAGCATCATCTAAGAGATTTTTCACACCAACCACAGACAAAAGATCCCCCAAACTAATATCATTAGGGAATCACCCTCCATTTGTGGATGAGTAGATAGTGACCATGCAAAAATCTAGAGAGACAATCAAGTACCTGTGTCTTGTATTATTTATAAACTAAACATGTAGTGTATCATATAAAACTCATTCTATTAAAAAATATTGCACAAACATGTAAATCATACTCATAAAATGATACTGTCTCACTAAACATAATTTAGACAAAGTTTTAATAATAATAAATAATAACAATATATAGATCAATCAAAATTCAAACACACCACTTGATCAGATTGCCTTCATCTAGCATTATGATGCTAGTAAGCTAGTGAAGTCCATCTCACTTCTTACTTAGTATCAACATTGCAAGTTTGGTCAAACATAATTTAACCACAATATTCTTACAATTTACATTTTATTATAAATCACATCACATAACATGTTACACATAGGAGTAATCAAAGCATACATTTATTTCATCAACCATATGAATGAATCTTACATTATTATCTATACCATACTAGAAATAATGACTATAGTTTATAAAACACAAGTAAAATACATAATTAATTTTAGATTCTAATTATCATAATTCATTTCCAAACATGTTACACCTTATGATAACCCATATTACCATACTCTAGTTTTTAAAACATAACTTTTTATATGCACTAAATTATGCTTGCCCTACTAATTGTACTAATTATGCTAACTTCCACTAATTTAGTCTAATTTATATATTTCCTACCTAAATTAACTAATAACCTAATAATCCATATCCCATTTATATATCCCATAAACCTTTACCCCATCCTAAAACCAATTAATCCCCTCATTAAAACCCCTAATAATACTTATTACCTACTAACCTACTCCCTAAACCAACTAGCCAATTAAATTTTTTAAAATAATATGCCTACCCAACCACCCCTATTCTAGCCTCTCCTAAAACCCTAAACCCTATGGGGAGATTTATAGAATTGGATAATTGTATAAATCTTCCCAATTTTATCTCCCTTCTCTAGAATCCTCTAATTCTAGAGATTTCCATGGAATTAAAAATTCCATGGAAAATCCCTAGCCCTTGATATCGATGGACCAAATTTTAATTTGAGCCATCGATCTCTCCCTCCATGCCTATAAAACTGATCTCTCCCTTCACCCTCAAAATTAACTTGAAAACCAACTTGAAAATCCATAAAGCCATTATATTGCTACTATCTTGCATCCATAAAGTTTTCTTGTATCCACCTAAGGCCATTATCAACCTTATCTAACCATTTAGAAGCCATTATCAAGACTTATCAAGAAATCCAACATTTCAAGTTTTGGACATCAAATAATCCATTTGCAAATCTTAGAGTGGAGTCATAAGGAGGTAAAAATGATGGAATGTTATTAATATTTTGATTTGCCTCTTTTATCCAAGCCTATTGGTGTGATTAAGTTTTAGGTTTTTATTATTATAATTAGTAATATAGTTTAAATATAAAATTTGGTGTACATTTTGGTGATCACAATGGGACATTACTCCCTTAACTAACATTATAACCCTCTTAGAAGTGATTTGAGTGATTGTAGGACAAACTAGATATCAATTGAAGGTTAGATTTTGAATTTTTATCACATACATATGAATCATGATTTTGCACTAGTATTAATGGTATTGTAGTTATGATTTTGTAAATTGAGTAGTGATTTTATTGATTAAATACTAATACTTAAGATGTTTTCAAGGTTTTAATTTTTGATAAAATCACAACTTCGAGAGTTATGTTTTTATTTTGGTAATAGTGAATTTGTAGGTTGCAATCATGATTTTGTCAAGCTTAATAGTTAGGGGTAAATTTGTAATGTATTCTTGCCAACCCCTTTTACAAGTATTTTTTTTGTTTACATTTTCACTATGTGCAAGGTAGGGAAAGGGTTGATTTAATATTTAACTTTGATAACTTTGATAAGGTAGTGTTTAACTTGAGATTTTGTCCTGATAGTCACAATTTTGTTAGTTGTAGTCATGATTTTCTACTTATCTAGTTAAAATAAGTGGTTCAAGCCATTTAGCTAAGTAGTGGACTTAAGGATTAGGCTCTGCATAAAGTAGGTAGTATATTGATTATTTTATCTAGTAGCACAAGTCCATTTTTTTACTATATTTTTAGAAAAATTGTCATAATATTGTATAATATTCTACTTTTAATATTTGTTTAAGCACTATTTCAGTACAATATGTATTGTAATTAATCTAACAGTATAGTCATCTTAAAGACACTTAGGTATACTTTATAATTTTTCTATTATCTACAAAACTACAAATTGCATTTTTCTAATAGTTGTAATTTTGTTATTCTGAGTTGAGATTTTGTTTAATTATCATACTTTTGTAAGATAACCATCATGGTTTACTAACCCTCTGCAAAGTCACAACTCATGACTTGCGAGTTTCTTTTCTAGTTATGATTTTGTGCATTTTGGTTGTGATATTAGTCTATGTATTTGTAGTTTTATAGGGACTTATGGTTTTGTAAAAATCCAAACTACTAATCCTTTTTGGTGTAGGACCTCTCAAGACAAAGGCACCCCACTTGGATTTCTAACCCTTGTGCTTGTAGGAAGGGGTGCCTTTAGTATATTGTTTTAGTTTTATATATCTTTGTTTGAAAAATTATTCATTGCATATACTTGCTTGTGTGTAATCTTTATATTTGTTCCCCACATGTAGGTAATTAATCATATCATATTTTCTTATTTATTAGCCCTCCCTCTAAGATAACACATGACGTGGTATTCATCCCCATGCACAGGATTAGCATATAGGGGTTGGTGATGTATATTTCATCACCACACACTAAACAAACTTTATGTTTTGGTGGAGTTTAAAAATTAGGAGAGCTATCATTATATGCCTAAGCATAGTTCCCCATAAAGAGTTTTTTAGAGTGAGGGGAGATTAGGCTCCAAGATATAAGGTGGTCAGACAACATCCTACATGGACTTGGGCCCTAATATACCTTCACGTATATAGGGGACACACCTAGAACCTTTTATGTATACCTAGTTTAGGAGCCTTTGGCTATAATAGGTATACCGCTATAGAAATTAGTATCAACTTTGAATTATCCATCGAGTGCAAGCAGGGTTGAGAGGGTTTTATTAATACCATAATGGGTCAATAGTATATAGCCTCACTTGTAAAACCATTGTGTGGTGTGGGCATTAGGTTACACACCCATAACAATTGACTAATTTAAGGATTATACTTGTGTATGTTGTTTGAGTGTTGTGCAAAGACCCGTATTGTTTGTGAGTTGAGTCAGCCATACCTATATTTGGTGTGATACCTTAGACACCTGTAGGTTTACACTCATCATCTTATCATCCCATCATGATCATATCACATTCTAATTTTTCATCCTCACATCATCCACATAGTGGCCATTCATCCCCATTTGTCATTTCTTCTTCCACACCTAACATATATATAATACCAATTCTAATATCCCTCTTGCTTAATTTAACCCCTCCCATATCCATTCCATATCACCTTTTTCCACTATATTTTGTTCAAAAACCTTATGTATTCTATCATCTCATATTCACCCCATAGTCTCCATATATTAATCTCTCATTCCTCTTTTACATCCAATATCTACTATCCACCCCATCTGTATCCATCCTATAACACTTTCTTATAGTAATTACCCCTTTAACATCTTTCTTTTGTACCTAGCTTATATCTATACCTCTTTGTCTCATATTCATTTGTATATTTTTTATTTAGAAGTCTTAATCTTTCTTGACCAATCTTATACCTACCACATCATCTACCCATCCCATATCCATCCCATACCATTATTGAATCTTGTATATACCTTATATGTACACAAGCCTTTCACCCCCTAAGACATTACCCTTAACTACTATCCATCCCACTATATCTTATATAACTACTATCCACTTCACTTTATTTTCACCAAAACATCTTTCTTTGGTGACTAGTGTGTCTCTTCAACATCCATTTGTGTACAACTTATCTTGAGTGGGTATTATTCTTGTCCAATCCTACATACACCACATATTCCACCCATCCTATTTTTCACCTTATATATTATACATGTCTCACCCCTCATCCATCTCATCCCCTTTGAATACTATATTCTATCTTGAAATTTAGTTTTAGTGGTCACCTATCTTCTATCATTTGTCCCTTTCTATATCTTTTAGACTAGGTATTATCAATACACATAGTCTTATAAGACTCTAATCGAGCACCTATCACTTATCTTAGTATTTATCAAGTACCTTTGCCACTTATCACCCATCAAATTGTCTTTTTGCTAGTAGGCAAGGTATTTGATCCCATCACTCTTCTTTATCCTTGCTAGATTGGTCTCTTATGAGACTTTATCTCTTGGAAATTCATAGTCAACTCATCATCTTCTTAAAATATTACATCACTCTATTTTGACCACTAGTAGCTTTGGTCTCTAGGTAGAGATAGTATATGAGGACTCCTATTTCATCTATCACATCTCCTCGCACCTCTCTTTCAAAATGGGTATCCACACTCATTCTCAACTTAGGATTGAATAGGCCTCCAACAAAGATAATGAACCATTGGGGCATATATTTGATCTCACTCAAGAATATGATGAAAATCATAGTGATATGCACACACCTAGGGGAGAGGATGAAAGATTTATCCCCCTCCAAAATGATGAAGTTTGAAAATTAATTGAATATTATATATATGAGAAACATGATCATGTCCTAACCCATGCCATTGAAATAGGGGTCACACTACCTTTTGATTTTGACCATACTCTCTTACAAAATCTAGTATACCCTCCATCCCATCTAAATACACCTTGTAAGAATATACATGCCAGTCAAATAACCCAATAAGAGGAATGTGTGGACTATAGATTTGTAGAATAATAACTTCCACTACCCCTTCATAATAACCATATTGAGGTTAATTGGAGATAATATGTCATAGAAGATTGCTTAGACCAATTAACACAACAAATCAACCTTTTAATCCATAATCAACATCCACCATCCCCTTGAAAAACATCCTAAATAATTATGATAATAAAAATACCACCAATAACATCAATAATGTTAATAATACCAATAACACTCAGCACCCATAATGTCCATAACACCAATATTCCCTTAGGAAGTCAAAATTAAACCACCAATCCTCTTAAGGATCCCACCTTTGCAAAATAATGGAGAGCGATGAAAGGGACCCTCCAACAAATAGATCCATGATCATAAGCCCTCAAATATAAATATGATGACTTTTTTCCCTCACCCTTGGACATGAGTATTATACAAATACCCTTTCCTTCACATTTTTAAGTACTAAAATTTGAGAAATATCGAGGGAAAGGATATCCTAGAGATCATGTACAAGAATTTTATGTAGTTTTCCATGAGGTGGCTTATGAAGATGCCTAATTATTGAGACTTTTCCCCAAAAGTCTCATGGGACCCACTTTATATGGTTTGTGCATTTACCTAAGAGGTAAATATCTAGCTTTGGAGAATTGATAGAATAATTCATCAGACATTTTTCATTTAATATTGAACATGACATCTCCATAATTGGCCTCTATAATACTAAGCAATGAAGTGGTGAAAGTCTATCATATTTGTTATAAAGATGGTGAATTTTAGCAAGTTGCTTGAGATGTACACTACCTAAGAAATAATTGGTCAAGATCTTTGTGGATAATCTCAATTTTGAACTCAAGTATCAATTAAAGTTATAGTGCGCTAAGACCTTTGATGAGATAATATAAAAGGGAATGAAAATCAAGAAAGCCCTTATTGAAAAAGGGACAATCAAGTTATATTATTGAAATGAGCACACCCAAAATCAAGATAACTCTTTTTAAAGGAAAAATAAAGTATTCAACAACAAAAAATCATCATGGGAGATGGGGTTATTGATTCTAAGTAACATGTATAAACAGTTCAAAAGAAAAACTCCACACAATAACCAAATGTCTCTTCCATCTGGGTTCTATGAGGCAAGTCAAAGCCTCAAATAAGTAAAAGACCACTCAAAATATTGGGAATCCTAATTGAAATAGTCTTTGATCAATTAATTTATACCAATATTATCACCTTGCCTAAAATCAGACCTATGGATGATCACCAACCCAAGCCAGATTGGTATCATGAAGATGAGTTTTGTAAATACCACAGGGTTAAAGGGCATGATAAAAAATGGTGTAAGCAGCTTAAGAACTACATCTAAGATTTAATTGAGAAGGGTGACATTGAAATTGAAGGATAAGTTCCCATAAATCAATTAGCAAATGGGCATCTTAGAATCTACAATGACCCACTCTCTAAACATGACCAAATAAATCAAAGACCACCAAGAGACCAGGGTCAGGCCTCTTCATCCAACCACATTAACTACCATAATATTCCTTAACACTACATCAACACCATTAAAACTTTCAACCTCCAAGAACCCACTCCATCTTTATCCCTTATTCTAAAGATTCATCAGGACACTATTGATTGTGTAGTCACTACTAGATGCAATAAGATAGTAGTTCCTATGATAACACCTAAATACTTGTCCACTTCATATGCTAACCAAAATGGGTATAGTCCTAAAAGAGATTCAGTATTTTTTGATAAATCTTATGACATGATTCAAAAACTTGAGAAAAATCCATCTTAGATGTCCTTAATGGAGCTTCTTAAGACATTTGCTTTACACTGAGAAATATTAAATCAAGTCCTGAATGATCTAAAAGTCCCTAGTGACTTGGATACTAATTAGTTACAAAAATAATTAGGATATTTATCTCCTTCATAATATAAAAATTTTGGTGACAAGGATATGCCTCCTATTGGCCCACACCATAATTATCCCTTATACATTGAAGTGTCCATATCTCAACATCATGTCTCTCAGGTTCTCATAGACATAGGATCAATGCTAAATTTATATAATCTAGACTTTTTAAAGAAATTAGGATATTCAAAAACATCATTAGGGACCACATTGATAATTATAAAATCTTATGATGATAATCAAAGGCCATCTACTAGGACAATTTACCTTCCTACCATTATGGGACCCATAGTTCATCAAACACTAGTCCATGTTGTAGATGTGGAATTCCCCTATAACATACTACTTAGAAGACCATGGATTCATGAAATTCAAGCTATTATATCCATTTTACATTAGTGCCTAAAATTACCTCACTCCTAAATGGAGGTCACCATCCCTAGAGTCATTCACCATATTCACAGCTATTAGATGGACTAGTCATCGTCACCTTATCCTTATCCTGGTATTGACAGTTCCTTCTTAAGTCTAATAGCTACTAGATACATCTCCCCTGATCAGTTTGAATCCACATCTAATCCATTAACTAATGTCACTCATTTGAATATCACCTCCATAAGATGTAGAGAATATGAATATAAAACCTTCTGCATTAGTGATTTACCTCTCTCCATGCAATTATGGGTCCCCAACCATGAGGAAGACTAATCCCATTAAATGCTAGATTCTTATCTGAAGAATGCATTGAATACTCTGATGATTCATGGATCATTCTAGATGATGAAGCTCTTATCTCTCTAGGAAAGCAATATCCCCATATACTAGAAGATCATGGAGAATATGTATTATAAAGGTAAAGGACTAGGCAAGCAAGAGCAAGGTAGACTTGAACCCATCATGGTTCAATAATATCTGCAATATGTTGGTCTAAGGTATGAACTATATGATGATGATAGAAGTAATATCATTATGAATTCTCTTTCAATCTCTAGGTCATCTCTCCCTAATGAAGACATTGAAACATGTTCCATTTTTAGTCTATTTGAAGAGCTTACTACCACTAACCTCTTCCCTGATACCACCATCTCCACCATCAATATTTCCCTCCACTATTCATCACTTATAAATTGGGAGTCAAAAAAGGAGCCTTATTTTGACACATTTCAAAATGATGAAGTAATTCTAGAATATATGGGAGCACATGATTTTATGCCATCTAGTGACCATAAAAAGGGCTTTTCCATAAATCTTTGCCAATCTGCATATTTTAGGGAATAAAAACCTCATGCTCAAAATAATAAAGAATAATCTAAAGAGGAAGAGCCTCTTAAAGAACCAAATTAACTTCCACATGTCTCATTCAAATTGGAATATTATTTTGACATTGACCCTGAGCTTCCAAATTGCTCTACTTTAAATGTTCCAAAAATATCATTATGCCTACTTACAGGAATAATCACCCTACCTTATTGAGTATGTAGTAAAATTTAACATTGGGATAGGTCAACATCTAAAATAATCAAATTGGGGGCATCTCTCACACCAGAGAAATGTGAAGTCATTGTAGAGTTGCTTAAAGAATTTATTAACATATTTGCATGGAGTTATGCAAACATGCTTGGGTTAGACCCCTTGTTAGTGGTACATTAGTTGGGTTTGCATCCAAATGCAAAAATAATCAAACAAAAATTATGAAATATGTACCTTAAAGTAGTGCTATTAGTCAAAGAGGAGCTACAAAAAATCTTGGGAGTTAGTTTTATCCATTGCATAGATTATTTTGAATGAATTTTTAATATTGTCCTTATGATAAAGCCACAAGGTGGAATTTGAATTTGCACAAACTTTTGATATATAAACAAGACATGTCCCAAAGATGAATTCCCCCTTCCAAACATTTACATGATCATGGACTCCACCACCAGCTACGAAATTTTATCTCTCATAGATGGTTTCCTAGGCTATAATCAAATAAAAATTTCACCTGAGGACAAACAAAAAATAACTTTTATTACTCCATAGGGGACATTCTATTATCAGGTCACATCTTTTGGCCTTAAAAATTTTGGTACAACATATCAGTGAATGATGGTAGTCATTTTTCATGATATGATGCATGACATAGTCTAGGACTATGTGGATTACATTATATGGAAGTCTCTCTTAAGATATAAACACCATATTGTTTTAAGAATTTTTTTTGAGTGATTTCAAGAGTACAAAGTTAGACTAAATCCCAAAAAGTGTGTATTTGATGTCACTACAGGAAAATTGTTGGGACTTATAGTTTTAAGAAGAGGCATAGAGGTAAACCCTATAAAGGTCAAAGCAATCACAAAAATTCCTCTACCTCATAATTTCAATTAGCTCAAAAGTCTTTAGGTCAAAATATAGGCCTTTCGATACTTTATTTCCCATCTTGCAAATAGATTCCACCCCTTCACCCATATACTAAAAAAGGGGACTACCTTTTACTAGAATTCTAAGTACCAATAATATTTTGAAAATATCAAGTAATATTTGGCTAATACACCTATATTTTCACCACCCATCTCTGGAAGACCTTTGCTCTTTTACATTTCAACAACCACATATGCAATAGGTGCCCTTTTGGTACAACATAATGATCAGGGTAAGGAGCAAGCCATTTACTATCTTAGTTGCAAATTAATATCTTAAAAGCTAAACTATACACCAATATAAAAGGCATGTTTAGCCATGGTTTTTTACTCACAAAATCTTCAACACTATATGTTAAGAAATCAAGTACAACTCATTACCAAAATTGATCCCCTAAAGTATCTATTGTCCAAATCAGCTCTTACTGGTAGAATGGCTAAGTGGATCATGTTGCTTATCAAATTAAATATTGAATATGTCAATCAAAAGGATATAAAAGGGTAAGTCATATCATATCAATTTGTTGAAGCACTGCTTAGAGCAACTGAGCCCCTTGCAACAAACTTCCTTGATAAATCCATAATGAGTACTTCACAATCAAGTAGAATGGATTAAGGGCAAGCACCTTCCTCATCACCCCATAAGGTGAACTTATTCTAAAATATTTTAAACTTTCCTTCTCATGAACTAATAATATTTTAGAATATGAGGCCTTGATATCTATTCTTCACCTAGTTATTCAGTGGAATATCCATCACTTACAAGTATTTGGTGACTTATAGTTAATAATTAAATAGGTCAATGATGAATTCCAGACATAGATGAAAATTTTTTCCCTTATAAATAGTTGTTGGATTAGTTAAAATCAAAATTTCAATCCATTATGTTTGAACAATTACCATGAGTAAGTAACAAAGTAGCTAACTCAATTTCTACCACTGGCTCTCTTATAGATATCCCTAAAGACATTATGGAAGGGAAATTTTTAATGGATCATTTGATTATTCTAGCCCATCAATCTATGGCTCCTTTTAAAATTTGTGCAATTAATTATCTCAGTCTTCCCTAGTACCATGACATCTATAGGTACCTCCATGATAACATTCTCCTTCTTAACCTTAACTGCCACTAACGTAAAGCCTTCATCCATCTCACCTCCTGATACATAATATTTGGAAGCACACTTTATTAGAGGGGCTATGATGGAACCATGTTAAGGTGTTTGACATCAGAAGAGACCTATAAAGTGATCAAAGAGGTTCATGATGGTATATGTGATAGGTATAATAGTGGAATGGCTCTAGCCAAGAAATTTTTCCAAACTAGGTATTATTGGCCAACCACTAAACAAGACTCTTAACAATATATGTAGAAATGTGTGGCCTATCAAAAACATGGAAATCTCATTCATGATCCTACACAAGAAATATAACCTAGCATGAGTCCATGGTCATTTTCCATATGGGATTTAAATTTAATTAGAAAGATTAATCTAACTTCATTATATGGTCATAACTTCATTATCACAACAACATAGTAATTTACCAAATGGGTAGAGGTAATCTCATTCACTTATACCATAAGCCTCTAAATATATAAATTTATTCTCAATAAAATCATTTATTGCTTCAACATACCTACCAACATCATTTTAGACAATGATAAAACATTCAAAAATCATGAAGTTGAGGCCCTATGCCAAAAATATCACATTATGCATCATTTTTCTTCTCCCTATTATCCTCAGGGTAATGGATAATCATAGTTCAAAAAAAAGACCCTTATCAAAGTACTTAAGAAGATAGTTAATAAAGAAGGAAAAAATTGGTACCTACAACTATATCCAACTTTTTGGTCTTATCACATAAGAACCTGCACACCTACTAGGGTAACTCGGTATGCCTTGGTCTATGGGATAGAAGCAATCTTACCAGTGGAAGTAGAACTCCCTTCCCTTTGTATCTCACTAAGGGGCATCATAATTAACCATAATTTCAGGCAAGAATGCCTATATGAACTATAACTTCTCTATTAAAAATGTTAGAAGGACCTTGACCACCTAAGAGCATATAAAAATAAACTTAAAGGCCAATATCATAAGACGATCTAGTCTAAGAAATTTGAAGTTGGTGACATAATCATATAGGAAAATTAGAAGAACACCAACATGGATAGAGATAATAAGGGAAATTTTGAAACTAATTGTTTAGGACCCTATGTTATCATTGCCAAGTTTAGATCAGGAGCATATAAATTGGCCATGTTAGAGGGAGAAGAAATTGATGATACCATGAACATCATGCATCTAAAGTGCTTTTATGCCTAACTACCCCTATCATACTCTATATATAAGACCTTACTCCTATGACATCTTGTATCCACTCCATCCACCCATCACATCTCCTCACCAGTCTAATAGTATAAAAAATGCATCCAATGGTGAAAACTAGTTCCCTAGTGCCTTGGGAAAGTAACATAATAAAAATTAGTCTCTGATGTCATGGTATAATAAATCTAACCCTAGTCTCAACATTGGGTATCTATCACGTGGTTCTTGAAAAATAATAAGAGATAAATACTTCAGCACAAAGAAGTAGACATGGCTTATAATTCACTAAGAATATTTGTTGAGGGGTCTTCTGGAATTACTTATCCATAGTCAGCATATATATCCCCAAAACCCATCACATATTTATCATTACTCCCTATCCTATCACCTCCCTCCAAAATATCTCCTTTGATAAGTGTGTCTCCCTTTAGCCTCAAAGCGGCATTTAATCCCTGCTTGTCTATTTCTATTATTAAAACTCAAGTCCATACTTTCCCACTAATAATATTCACTATGGAGGGTCATAAAGTATAAATTACATTCTCTAGGTTTTGGGGCATACAATATGATACCAATTCCCAAAGGGTCATCATGACCCCTATGTTGTGATCACTTATGAACTTGTTTGGGATCCCAACATAGATCAAATTTTGGGCACAACATAGTTTTTATATACCCCCAACATCATCATTAAATCCATTATATATCTTCATTCTTAATCACTTTATGTAAATATCATTTTCCTTGGCCTATGCTTGTCTTATGTGATTATGTGATTTTTTTTCAAAATATATGTGTGTGTAATATATTCATGAACACATTAAAGTGTTTTGCTTAATCATTAATTCTGATAATAGTTTGTATATGTCTCATCTTGTTAACTTTTATGGGGACAAAGATGGTATGAGTGACCCCTGAATGTTTATTTGAGAAAGATCATCTCTCAAATAGAGTTCCCCATGCATTTATACTAATGTGTCTTGGACTTCTCATGTACATGGAACATGGTTACATGATGCAATATTGAAAATGATTACAAACATTTTAATTACTTCCAAGACCATTACCCATCTTACCTATCCCCATTCCTATCCCAACCATTCCCATAATATCTAATCTCACCCAAAGACTAATTTTATCCCATCCCATTACACCCTACTTCCATGGTGCATGAGGATTTCTACCATAGCAAGTGAAGGCAAAGTGAACCAATGGGGATTAATTTTTCCTTAACATATTCACCTCCTAGGGAATAATCATATAACTATCACAATATATGCATGAACCACATCAAAAAAAAGTCATAATCATATCCTAAATATGTACATCATTAAAATCAAATCATACATCCATAAACATATAAATTCACCTCATGTAACACAATTTAACATAGAAATCATATCCCATACAAACTACACCTAACATCATAACATGTAAATAAAACATCTAAACCATATCTACCCATTATTAAATCATCAATAAAATGTCAAATACATCTAGCATAATACATAATATGAATCTATTCATACCATGAAAGGAAAGCACATCATATAAATCATGTATCCATCATAGTATATCCATAAACAAAATCCATAACATCTAATCTACTCACATCATGTAAGTCCAAATAATGCCATGTGTCTCAATACTATCTATTTAATCACCTATAAATAAATATCCCATATCCACATAAATAAACATCATCAATAAACAATATACATACATCCATCATCATAAAATCTCATCATATATATATATATATATATCAACATCAAATATACATCATCCAAATGGAATCCATGTCAAAAGATAGAATATAATCACATGAGCCCATGGGGAAAGAATGAGATAATAATATAAAATTACCTATACATCTATACATCTCAAAATCATAGATGTGGCTTGGGTGGCCCTAACAACCATAGTGGTCCTTGATTTCCCCTAGAAGGCTGATGGACTGAATGAGATGAGTTGGCTCAAAAAGAAGCTGCAAGCTAGCCTAGTGGTGTTGCCACCTCATATAAAGTATGATAATACTACACCTCACATGTTAGTAATATAATGTTCCTCATTACATCCATCATCCCATGCTCCCTCATCTCTTGGTCAGCCTCAGCCTTGGCCCTCTTAGCCACCTCTACCTACCCTATTAATGTATGGATGCATGCTTGCATCTACATGATCTAGACCTAGAAACCTATAATTTGGGCATCCTTACTTTGAATATAAACCTATAGAGTGGTTATATTTGCCTATGAAATAGTAAGTTATGCCTAAATACCTATCACCTATACTTGGGCTTGGGTCAGCTACCCTCCCTTTACACTAATTGTGCCTATAAAGATGCAACCTATCCCTATAAGGTAGTAACCTATCCTTGGGCCTAGACTAGCTGACCATCACTCTAAGCAATGTAACTCTAGAGCCGAACTTGAAACTGATCCCTCTCCCATGTAAGTCTAATAATATTTTCCAGTCATGCTTATATCTCCACTATAGCCAAGTAAGTTGATACTTCTCATCTCCCATCAATGGCTATCAAGATAGTCCCACACCATCATCCCCACCACTAACACCTACCTACATCCCTACCTACACCTATGGCCATCTATATACCTATGCCTAGGCTTGAGGCCCCATTTACACTATCGTAGTCTCCTTATCACCATCCCCTTCATCCACATCCATGACATCTTGTCCATCATCTCCATCTTACCCACCCTATGCTATCACCTACCTCATCATCCTTTGTATCCTAACCTGTGTTTGAAGGACTATCCCCATAACACCCCACCTAACCACAAACTAGGGATGTGTTAATCTCATTGATAGTATTTTAGGCCTCCACTATGTTGTATAGGCCATTATCACACTTGGATCTGGTATTAGAATATAAAATCCCACTATACTAGGGAAATGTTATCATAATAAGTACATGTATTTACTTTGTCTATCAACCTCTTCCATTCACTCTGAGTGAACAATTGATCTAGTCATAGTAAATCCTAGATAAAACTGAACTAGCACTACACATGATCAAGGTGATATCTCTTAATAATCAACTCTTTTTGACCCATCAGATAGGACTATGTAAGCATATAATGGTTCATTTCATCATCATCCCATCTAAATTGGAGGCCTCTATATAGCATCCATGTGATATACTTGAGGCACAAACTATCAAAAGGCTATCTATAAAATCTCATCTCATTGGCATGCCCCAAATGCACTCCTAATAGCATGTGCCAAATAAAAACCATTAGTTGCAATGGCTAGCAAACTACTAGTGTCCTCAATACTTGTTAGATAATAATGTGCTCTCTATATAGATGCACTAAAACTATAGGACCCTAGGTAAATACTTGATAATACTGAACCATATCCACTACAACATGTCCCAAGCCTAGGTGAAACCACTAACTACTCTTGTCCAGTAAGAGAATACCAAAAATATGAGACATCACCACCAACACTAGTCTATCAATAGTCCCCTCTTGTAAAGACCTATCCATATCAATAATATATCTTACATCCCCAACTGTAATCCCCCTTAGGCACTCAATGTCTACATCAATGTATCAGACCTTTAGTATATCCGATCTCCCCATATTGGCTAGTGAAAATTCATGTAGATATCCTCTAGAGTCATGGTTATCTCACCCATGACAAAATGAAAGGTGTTGGTCTCTAAATGCTAGCACTCCACTAACATTGTAACTAGAGCTTGAGAAATGTATATTATGGGCATCATTACCACATCATGAAAAATAATCAACTCTATCACCTTGAACTCTACCACCATTAGCTGATACATCTCATGTAGCACCTCTGGGCACTGAAACTCTGATGCCATAATTCTTAGATCCTCTTGAACCCATCACCATCCACCTATCACTATTTTCATCATCAAATACCTATCCTAACTCATCTAAGTCCCTTAAAACCCTAGTTAATCCCTATTCCTTAAATCATTATCACCCATCTAAACCAGCTACATCACCCCTATCCTTTCCTTATTAATCCCTTGTCCTAGCCTAACCCCCTATCTCACTAATAAACTACCATGCATCCCCACAACTATAAATACTAACATCTAGTTAACCTAATCAATCCATTCCTAACATCTACTTAAACACCTTATCCTATCCATCTAACCCACTCAACTTACCCCTCTAACTCACTAATCTAACTCCCTAGATCATCCAAACTAACCCATCACCCAAACACTTACCCATTCTTCCTAATCTGAATAAAATTGTTAATTATGAGGATACCCTTAGTTTCAATTTTTACAAAACTGCCACTCTATGTAGACACCTAATTCTAACCACCGATAACCTCTAATTAGGATTTTAACCAATTTCTAAATAAAATACATAATTTGGCCTTAAAACACTAAAACACATTAAATGAGTTAAAATTGATATATTCAAGTGCCAATTTTGGCCAGAGTATCATTAAATGGGGCAATGTAATTTATGGGCCAACTAACTTTGATCAGATCATTCGAGTCAAAATGCCAATTTTGCACCTAGGTGATCTAGATTTCTCTTTTCTATTAAATCTCTTACACGAGACACATGTATTTTTTATTTGGTGTTTGTAACATCCTAAATGGGATAATGGATCCAATGCATCTAACATTGCATTCTAATTCTAATCCAATCAAATTTTAGGCCAATAATAAGGCATTCTTATCAATTTGAGTAATTTGTGCACAAAGTGCTTAATCATGCTTAAGAGATAATTAAACCAAATTAGATCCTAATTAATAATTCCATGGAAAATTATTGAATGTTTTTTTTTAGAAATGAATATTGAATATTTGTATCATTAGGTGACATCATTTCTTGGGAAGACATCCCTAGGCCATAAATGCCACAAATATTAGGATTCATGCCTCCCATGCCTCATCAATGCACTCCATGCCTCTTAATTGCTCATCTATCCCAAATATTGATGAGTCTATTTATGAATTTTAATTACAAAATTAGATCAATCCTTAGCCACACATCTCAATCTTGAGATGGATGGTTCAAGTTGATTCTACCCATTTGCAAAAATCTATAAATAGGAGGCCTTACCACATGAATTTTAAGATTAGATAATGCAAAGTTATGATGCATAAATAATTCCAAAATCCATTGAAATTATTGTTATAATGTCCTTATATTGATCCAAGCCAATCCAAAGCCATAAGGTGCCAAGGAAAAGAGGAAATAACCAAGCCTCCTTTGATGAAGACTTCATGAGCACAAGCCAAGCAAGCCACTACTATAAGCTAATTTGGAGCATTCAAGGGAGGTGAAAGATTTGTTCTCTTTCATGTTTTAATTGTGTTTCCATTCTAGTATTGTTAACTAAACTCAACTAAGTAACTAGGCCTAGAGATGTATGTTAGATAATGTGTTGGTTTTTCAATTTGATTTCATTTTGTCACTAACAAGATACTAACACCTCTCTTGAGTCAAATTCCTAGTTCACATAATGGCATGCCCAATGGGACATGAATAGCCTCACAAAATTGATCACATTTCTCTTTCAAGCAACACACTAACTTTTTTTTATGTAGAATCTTGGAGTGGGAGGTTCAAAAAAGTGAAAAAATTAAGTAAAACACATTTTTTTGTAAGTCATGGATTTGCCTAGACACAATCATAAGATTGTCATTTAGAGACATGGTATTGTGTTTAATTATTATTTTTGGACTAAATTTGATAATCCCACTACTCACTCAGTCATAGGATTGCCCTGTAACTCATGGTATTATCACTACAAGTCATGGTATTGTATTTTAACTATGTTTTTTGGCTTAACATTTGTCTCTGTCTGCATGCCCAATAGCGATATTGAAATCTTGTGACTTGAAAGTATCAATATTGTAATCCCATTACTCATAAGTAGTGGTATTGTAATCCTACTACTCTCATGATTGATAGAGTGGCAATATTATCACTATGAATCATGGTATTATAGTGAGATAGGCCATTTTTTAGAGCTTCATTTGAGGTCATTTTGACTCTATTTTTGATGATTTATTTTAAAACCATGTGTTTTCTTCCAATTTTTTTGAATATGCAATTAGTTTCAATTGAAGTTGTATAAAATTTTCTAAAATATATTACAACCAAGAGTAGTGGGATTGTCAACTTGAATAGTGGTATGGTCAACCAACTCATGGTATTATTACCCCAAGTCATGGTATTGTTACCCCAAGTAGTGGGATTATTTTTATTTTTTAAACTAACCTAAACAGCAAAATTGTTGATCTAAGTGATGGTTTTGTAGACTCATAGGATTGTTCTGTCAAGTAGCGAGATTGCATTGTGTCAACTTGAGAGCTCATTTTCCTAAGTTGATTGTTTCATCTTCAAAAGTGATTCAAATCTAAATGACTTGATAACATTTTTCTTGTAGGATTTACTTGAAAAATCATCAAAGCATTCTTAAATACATATTTTTAAACTTCTTTTGGGGTGTTTTAAAAATAATTAAAACTTTCATTTTGTTGCTTAAAGAAAAAAATTTAGGGTGTCATTGCTTAAATTTTGTAGTTAGTTTTCAAAGTAACAAATTAAGACCAAGGGTCAAAATAACACTACCCAATTTTTTAATTTGTTGCTTAAAATTGAACTCACTTGTCTAATTTTTATCTTTAATAATTGTTTAGTTTTTTATTAGAAAATAGAAGGATGTTGCCTGTATGATCTTTTACTTGTCTCCTTTAGGGAACCCTTGGAATCAAAAGAACCATCCTTATTGCAAAAAACCTAGTCCAAGGTTTAGAAATAATGTCATCTAAAGCACTCTCCAAAAACTTGTCATAGTTTGGGTGACCTTGAAAATGACCCTAAAGTCTTTCTATTAGTCATTTATTTTTTATGCATCTTGGCTTGTCAGGGGGACTTCATTACCTCCTACAAGTTATTTAAGGAATATTTGACCTACGGTTTCATCTCCTAGCTTTGACTTCACCCACTCTCACTAGGATCAAAATATTTGAGTAGTTAAACCACCTTCTAGTGATGGAGTTGCACATAGAACATATTTTCACTAGGTATATCACACTACATTGAGCAAACAATAGGATGTAGTGGTTGTAAAAAGGACTAGAACCTTTTTTCAACAAGCCAAGTTCTATAGACATCCAATTTTGGTGCTTTTATTTTGCATTATTTGATGTGAAAGTCATTGTGTAATTGATTCCCCTAAAAATGTTTGAAATCTTGATAGTTTAGTCAACCCAACATTTCCATATGCTAATTAGGATTTGTATGATTATACTTAGTGTATTTTAGTCATTTTTTCTTGATATATTTTAAGACTAATACTTGTTTGTTTGTTCATAAATCCATGTCAAAACCAATTTATTTATGTCACTCTTTTGTCTAAAGAGCGTTATGTTGGCCATTTTACACCACACTTGTGCCTTGAATTTTTTTTGTTAAACTTGTTTATGTGTGTGTTATTTGAGTTTAGGAGGGTATTTTTATGTTGCCCAAATCACGTCAAACCAATTTTAACCTTTTATTCTTTTGAAACATAACATAGACCACATCATTCAAACATGCTTACACCTTTAGGTTACTCAATTTTTTTCAAGACTTATTTACCATTGTATCAAAAATTATTTGTTTCCAACCATGTTATGTATACCATTTGGACCTTTGTCTTGTACCATCATGTTGTTTGATCTTGTCTAGCTTGTTTGGTCAAATCTTAGTTTTCAATGTTGAGTTTTCAATTAACCATGTCAAGTTTGGATTCAAACATTGATTGATTTATATTTAAGCCTCAATTCATGGGGTTGATACATAGATATTTATCTTTTGGGTTGCATCATAACTTCAATTAATTGATTACCCAAATTTAAAAACTATTGATGGTTTGTTTGTTCAATGCCTATCCTCATCATTGTTTGTGCCTTTATTTGGGATAACACAACCTTTCTCTAAAATACTTTTGTCTCATGCTTATCCCAACTGATCATATTTATGTTTGATTTCGTGTGTCAGGCTTATATCAAAGTTGTTTCCAAACTTGTTAGATTAAATCAAATCACATCGTGCCTTTGTTTAAAGTCTATATTTTGATTCCATTTGGCCAAAAGTCCTAACACAACCTATTTGAGCCTAGATTTTGACTCCAAGTTTGGAAAAAAGACATAGAAACTCTTTTCCCTTTCCTAGTTTTGAACTTGTTTGGAACACTTTGACCTAGACTTTTGACATGTTGATTTGATTCAGATGCTTGACCTTTTGTGTGTATGACATTTTATGTTAGATTATTTTTTTCCAAGTCTTATTTTTGGAGATACATCTCCACCTTCGACCAAGTTGGACCAAGTTTGAACCATTTATCCTTTGGATATAGTTTTGTAGAGTGTGCATAACTCTAAGCCTTTTTGTTTTGGAGCTTTCATCATTGATATGAATATGTCTAGATACACCTATGGTGGAGTCACGTATAATCCAAATTCTGATAGAATGGCCATAAAAAATAACCTTTATGGCTTTAGTCAAGACCCCAATGATGCTAATATGGTTTGTGAGATAGATTTATATCCACCTCATAATAATCATTCATGGGAATAAAGTCATGAAATAACTTACAATCCAACTTGAGACCTTGATTGGTAAGAAGAGGGTTGTGAGGAGGAATTTGAAGACCCAAATATAGATAATATTGTTTGGGATATAGATAAATACCCTCTTTATAATAATCAGTACACAGAACGTAATTGAGATCCAACTTATGATCCAGCTCAATATTGGGATGATATGGTTTATCAAGAGGACTTGGATGCTTTGGCTTGTACAAGAAATCAGGCTCCACAATGTCCTTTTATTATTCAATCATTGGATACCCCTAACCCTCATTTTCATTATATAAGATATCAAGCTATACAATATCCAAGGAATACCATTACCACTCTAAGACCTCATATTTTGGCTTGTGCGAGCAATTAGGCTCCATAATGCCCAACCATTTCTATACCAAGACCTCATCCTTCAGCTTGTGTGACTAATCAGGCTCTATAATACCATACCATTTCTATATTAAGACCTCATCCTTTGGCTTGTGTGAGAAATTGAGAACCATAATGCCCCAGTATCATTCCAAGACCTAGTCCTTTGGCTTATAAGAATAATCAAGTTCCACATCACCCTATCATTACCATTTTAGGACTTCATCCTTTCTCATGTGAGAAATCATGTTCCCTAAGGCCCTACCATTATCCAACCACAATTCATTCCTCATCTAGTACCAATCCCATCCAAACCTCAACTAATCTAATTATTTAAAGACCAAGCTATGTTCAAAATTGGTATTTTTCAACTCATTGGAAACCAAGGCCAAGAAAACTAACTAATCCAAGATACTTTTGTTAAACCAACCACTTAGGATAAGTCAATATATGATGAATCACCTATTGATCCTATACCTTTTATCAAGGAGTCTCACTCCAATGAGCCAGTCTATGTTGAGTCACTTCTTAATGATTATAACCACCTTTGGGAAAATCATTACCTTGACCATATGTCTATTTTTCAAGAGATACCTATTGACAAGATAATCTCTAATGAGTTGTCTCTTGAACTTTTTCCCATCATTGAGGAGTCTCACCTTGACAACCCAATCTTTGTGGAGCCCATCATGCCATTACAAGTTGCTACTTATCTAATACCAAGCATTCAATAAGACATCATTTTAATATAGTACGCATCTGATGAAGAATCAGAGGTAGAGTTAGGTTCTATTTTTGGATCTATATTAGATTTAGCATCAAAATTAGAATAAACATCATTCTCAACATTAAATTTAGCATCCCTTGAGTTAGAATCAGATTTCGAAGAAGAATATGTTCATGGTTATTGTAACATTGGTTATTCATGATTTGTAGATCAATTTGAATATATTTGTGATCTTTCTACAATTTTTGAGGATGATTACTTTAGCTTCAACATGAATTTTCCTAATATATTTTATGAGGATTGTGCAACCTTTCCTAATTCCATTATCATGCCACATATCATTACCATAAACCAACATAGCCATATTATTGACATTTCATCTCCCATAGGTGTCGATTAGGATTGATAGAATCACACTTTGTTGAACTGTATCCATGGCAACATAGTAGTTGAAGAAGAGCAAGGAGGCTAAGACCACATTCATGTAGCATAAGAACACTCTCCTAGTGAAACCTTTTCAAAGGCACTAGAGGACACACAAAGTTCAACCTCATCATCTTTTAGTGAAATGTTTTTGGAATAACTAGAATAAAATCAAAGTCAAAAGTCAACATTCCTTAGTGAAACCTTCTCAAAGGTGCTACAGGAAAATCAAGACAACTTCATTGGTGAAAAACTCATGTAGGAACCAATAGCTAAGCACAAAATTTCTTCACTACTTGATGAAGACAAAATCAAAGTAGCTTCCTATCTATAACTTAATCAGATGGTAGCTACTCTCAAGATCAAGAAATAAAATAATAAAGTGGTCTTATTGGGAGAATATTTAGAGGTCTTCAGCCCCACCACATCTAAAGTTATGTTGAATTTGGAATCAACAACATTACATGTGACTAAACATCTTAATCTTCATTTCTTTCCCCACCGTTATACATTCCATTATCATCCACCATTCATTTTCACAAATAAACCTACCATCTATTATTTATCCCTATTTACCATCCATGGTTGCACTTTCCTTTGTATAGGTTACAAATATACCTTATCTCGATGCTTGAAGGAATCAAAGTCAATGACCAATAAAGATCACAAAAGCATTCTTGATAATCAAATCTATAGCTAGTTATTAATAGAGCAACTATTCAAATGAGGTGGCGGTTATCAATTAACATGATCAAGTATTTTATTTGTATCATTTATTTATTATGATGTGTATCTCCCCATCATTAGGGATAATAGAATCAAAAACCACACCCAGGCCAAAAATATGTCCCATACCATTTCACATTACCATGTCATTGCCATTGTTACATATCCTTTTGCCATTATCGTATATCCTACCATTTACCTTCTCACTTGGAGGAAACCCTCCTACCATTTTATCCAATTTATTAAACAAATCATTATCCTTATCAAGAACCATACCATCTTATAATTTTATTCCTATCTAGACCAAAGTCTATTTGTAGTCATCCTATCCAATCCTATTTTGATCTTGGTTACTTTGGTTCTTCCCACACCTTTTACAAGGGGATTCTAATCAAGTTTCAATAATAAATCCAATCCATGTTTACAATGATATTCTATGAAAGTAGTGTGACAGTTGATCTAGCAAGATATCTTTTATTTTCCATCTTGTATCAAGTTTGTTTATGTGAGCCTGATTATAACTGCCTATGGAAAAATTAGTGTCTCACTAGTCTTGTTACTAATTATAAATACCTATGGAAAAATTAGTATCATTGACCCATTCCATTGTATCCTAGTTATAACCACCTATGGGAAAACTAGGGACAACATTTATTTATCATGCATTGCCATATCACCTTGTCATCATTATTTTCATTTGACTGGCCATTTACCAAATTTGAGAACTTGTTGGGAGTTAATTAGTTTTTCCCCACCTTTTATGTGGTTATAATTATTGTGACTTGAGGTCATTTTAGGACTATGTGGGTCATCCTCAATTCATGTTAAGGTTACCTTAGTCCCCCTTTCTATATGCTCTCACTATTTTATGAACAACCTAAGCCAAATGTTCTCATCATTTTGTGAGTAGGTATCTTATCATTCTCTTATTAGTTGAGATACCTTAAAATACCAAAAACGTTCATAACATTTCAAAAATCCAAAAAACATTTTTCCTATCTAAACTTAGTTAGTTATCCTTGATCCACCATATTAGGGCATGGCCATTATTAGGATGCTTTCTTTTGCTTTTGTTTTCAAGATTTTTGTTTGTTTATTTATTTTAAGTTTGTTTAATTGTTTGTTTGTTCACTTGCCTATTGTTTGATTTCAACACTGTTGCCTCAACTTAGTCTATATGTATTCATTGGGTGATTTCTTATACATATTATTCTTGATTCCATCCATATTCATACATCAACCTTATCATCACGGTTTTTATCATTGGTGTATTGTTTTCAATTATTTATTGGATCAAGATTTATTCCTTATACATTTTTTGGCCAAGTCTTCATGGTGTTCTATCATGATGCCTACAATCACATGATACAATAAAAATCAACTTCAAAAAGGTCTATAATCAATGGAGCCATAGAATTTTCTCCTTGGCACCTTGGCAAATCTTTCCACCCATCTTGATCAAATCAACCCATTTCCCATTCTAGTTATATCATTGCTAATAAGGATGAGCATCTCCTCATTTGTAGGTACAACTGAATCATTTCTAATTATCAATATTATTCTTATTTTCATCTCTTTCCTCACTTTGTACCCTCTCATATTTAATCTATATTCTAGTTTATATCCTTGAGTTATGCTTGTTAGTCAGCCCTAATTGGGGCACCATCATCTTTAACCAATCCAGGTCCTCTTAATGATTATAACTGCCTATGAGCAAATCATTATTTTGAGTTTTATTCTTGATTAAAACTATCTTTGGGAAAATTAGCATCCTTTTTAAAATCAATGCATGCAAGCATTTTCTCATTTGAATTAATCTCAACCATAGGTTAATTTCACCTTTCTTTTTTATTCTTTTTGAGGGACCATCCATCAACATATGTGATGGCCAAACACCATTTGGAGATTTTTTATTCAACCATCATCTTATTTTTGGCATACAAGCGATATCTCATTATTTGATAAGACATAGCTTTACCTATGATTTTCAACATCTTCCCAAATAAGGGAAAATTGTAGACACCTAAATTTGGCCACCGATAACCTCCAACCAAGATTTTGTCCAATTTCTAACTAAAATACACAATTTGGCCTAAAAACACTAAAACATGTTAAATGAGTTGAAATTGATATATTCAAGTGCCAATTTTAGCTATAGTATCATTAAATGGAGCAATGAAATTTATGGGCTAACTAACTTTGATTAGATCATTCTGAGTTAAAATGCTAATTTTGCACCTAGGTGCTCTAGATTGTTATTTTCTATCAAATATTTTGCATGAGACATGTGCCTTTGTTATTTAGTGTTGGTAACATCCTAAATGGAATAACAGATCCAATGCATCTAACATCACATTCTAATTCCAATTTAGTAAAATTTTGGGCCAATAACAAGGCATTCTCATCAATTTGAGTAATTTGTGCACAAAGTGCTTAATCATGCTTAAGAGCTAATTAAACAAAATTAGAACCTAATTAATAATTCCATGGAAACTTGTTGAATATTTTTTTTAGAAATGAATATTGAATATCTACATCATCAGGTGACACCATTTCTTGGAAAGACATTCCTAGGCCATAAATGTCACAAATATCAAGATTCATGCCTCCCATGCTTCATCAATGCCATCCATGCCTCTTAATTGCTCCTCTATCCCAAATATTGATGAGCCTATTTATGAATTTTAATTTCAAAATTAGATTAATCCTTAGCTATACATCTCAATCTTGAGATGGATAGTTCAGGTTAATTCTACCCATCTGCAAAAATCTATAAATAGGAGGCCTTGCCACATGAATTTTAATCTTGGATAATGCAAAGTTATAATGCATAAATAATTCCAAAATCCATTGCAATTAGTGTTATAATGTCTAAATATTGATTCAAGCCAAGCCAAAGCCATAAGGTGCCAAAGAGAAGAGGAGATAGCTAAGCCTCCTTTGATGAAGACTTCATGTGCACAAGCTGAGAAAGACACTACTATAATCTAATTTGGAGCATTCAAGGGAGGTGAAAGATTTGTTCTCTTTCATGTTTTAGTTGTGTTTTCATTCTAGTATTTTTAACTAATCTCAACCAAGTAACTAGGCTTAGAGATGTATGTTAACTAGTGTGTTAGTTTTTCAATTTGATTTCATTTTGTCACTAACAAGATACTAACACCTCTCTTGAGTCAAATTACTAGTTCACACTCCACATCTATAATTTTCTTGAACCTATAAAACCATTGATCCCTCAATCAAGATATTGAAAAATAATGACTTTCTAGTTGTGGTGTTATAATATTGTGACTCCCCACATGAAATATTATAATACCAAAACTATGGACTTGTGACATTGTAATACCATAGGTTCCCCCTCAAATCCACAAATCATGATGACATAATCATGACTGAGGGAAAAATTGATAGTCATGATTTTACTAGGGTGATTTTGATGACTCTTCTTATCAAAATTGCTTAAAAATCCTACCAAAGCTAGAAAAAATTCATAAAAATAGTAATCAAGGGTTTTTCACTCACCATAGGTATAACATCATCTTCTCTGTGGTACTCTCAAACCCTCTCACCATGATGGGAAGCTCAAGGTATTTGGTCCATGATCTCACCTCAAAGTTCAAATCATAAGAAGTTAAAAGGTGAAAATGACCCACTTTTGACTCTTTTATGCCATATGACCCCACTTATACACCCCTAATAACCCATTATTGACACTGACTATCTCCAATATTGTATAATTTCCCAACTGTCCCAATCTAATCACTTTTAATCACCTTTTAACATCATTCAGGACATAAAATAACTAGCCCCTTTACATTCACTTTATCCCATGTCAATAATTACATCAACTTGAGGTCTTTTCAAACTATGTAGGTAGCACTTGGTCCCACTTTTGTGCCCAGGTATAGCTTGGATACCATCTATCCATTATCACTATCCCATCCTTGGACTAGTCACTCAATGATCACATGTCATTTTTAAACCCCAAATCTTATAAAATGTAGCTCTATATCACCAATCACAAATACTTATCACTATTATCCCTTTTCAAGATTTTCCCTAGAATGTGTCCTTGCTATAGAAATTATCATCGGCTTGAACCCATTGTAATTAAATCAATAACAACACTTTCTAGACATTTGTCATTTGTCTAGAACCCATCACTTGAGCTACTTTGTCAACTTCACTCTTGGGTAATCTCAATTGGGGCATCCCGACCCCATCTCATTTTTGTCTTATCCCACCCCAAGATTTATTTTCCAATTACCATCTAGGTTGATTTCTCCCTACATGCTCCCTTGAGGGAGAATTATATTCTATTAACATCTAACATCGTCTAACATCATGGTTTTTATTTGAAAGACCATTACCCCTTCCACTTCACTCCACTCACAATATCCTTTTAAAGAGAGGTAAAATATATTCATTAAATTATGCTCACCCCACTAATTATACTAATTACACTAATGTCCACTAATTTAGTCTAATTTCTATATTTCCTACCTAAATTAACTAATAACCTAATAACCCATATCCCATTCCTATATCCCATAAACCTTTACCCCATCTTAAAACCAATTAATCCCCTCATTAAAACCCCTAATATAACCTATTACCTACTAACATATTCCTTAAACCAACTAGCTAATTTAAAATTCCAAAATAATATACCTGCCCAACCACCCCCTATTCTAGGATCTCCTAAAACCTTAAACCCTATGGGGAGATTTCTAGAATTGGATAATTCTATAAATCTTCCATATTTTAGCTCCCTTCTCTAGAATCCTCTAATTCTAGATATTTTCATGGAATTAAAAATTCTATGGAAAATTCCTAGCCCTTGATATCAATGGCTCAAATTTGAATTTGAGCCATTGATCTCTTCCTCCATGCTTATAAAACTAATCTTTCCCTCCAACCCTCAAGACTAACTTGAAAACCAACTTGAAAATCCATAAAGCCATTATCTTGATACTATCTTGCATCTATAAATTCCTCTTGCATCCACCTAAAGCCATTATCAACCTCATCCAATCATTCATAATCCATTGTCAAGACTTATCAAGAAATCCAACATTTCAAGTTTTAGACATCAAACAATCCATTTGTAAATCCTAAAATGGAGTCATAAGGAGGTAAAAATGATGGTGAGAATGTTCTTATTATTCTGATTTGCCTCTTTTATCCATTCCTATTGGTGTGATTAAGTTTTAATTTTTTATTACTAGAATTAGTAACATAATTTAGATCTAAAATTTGGTGCACATTTTTGAGCTATATGGATTAAATCATGCAATTCAATCAACCTAAATAACCAACTACCTAGTTAAAGTGATAGAGCCATTAATACTAAATTCAATGGATGAATAAGACTAATTCAAAACAAAATTAGAATCCTAAAGCTAAGTGTTCTACACCATGATCAAACAAAATGCAAAATAAAATGAGATTGAGATTGCATTGATATACCTTGACTCATATATGTGACCCTATGATGCTACTTGATCAATGATTGTTGGATGGATGTTTGAGATTAGTTTGGCATGGATTTTTTATGAATATTGAAGATGATCTTCCATACAGGAATGGAGTGGTTTAAATATATTTTGGAGGGAGAGCTCTGTGGATGAGATTTAAAGTTGGTTGAATGAGATCAATGGTGGAGAATAAAAAGGAATATAAAATTCCTTGGAAGCCTCTAGATTTAGAGGCTTCTAGAGAGGAGGGGTGAGAATAGGAAAAGGTTCTAGATTTTGAGGGTTCTATAATCCTTCTTAGGGTTAATGATGATTATAGGGAGGTTACGTGAGTGTTCGGTGGGATTAGAAAGTGATTAGGGATTAGGGGTGTAGGAAGTCTTAGGTATAGGCTAGTGTAGGTGGGTGGGTGGGTCATGGAAATTTAAAATTCCCAAATAATTAGTAAGTGGGATTAGGATGGGATAATGGGGATAGAGGAAAATAAATGAAGAAGTGGGGTAGGACTAATGTTAGTGAATGAAGAGGAATTAATGAGATGTTATATAAATGATTATAAAGGGGTGATATTAGGTTAGGATTAATTAGAATAAATGAGATAAGTAGAATTACTATCAACTAATAGTAGTATTAGTAATATTAAATGAAGTGAGAAGATTTAGATGCATACATTTTCCCCCTATTTTAAAGGACATTATGATTGAATAAAAGTGGAAGGAGTAATGGTCTTTCGAAGAAAAACCATGCAGTGGATGAATGTTAGTAAATGATTTTAGTGGATATGATGCCCCCTCAAAGGGACATGTAAGGAAGAATGAGATAGATGGCCACTTGAAAGAGGAAAACTAGGGGTGGGATGTGATGGATAGATGAGGGGATGGGATGATAGATGTGAGATAGATGAAGAAGTTAAATTTGACTCAAGAAATGAGCTACAAATTAGCGATGCCCTTGGTAAAGACACATGCACAGGGAGTAGAGATGATGGGTGTCATAGTTGTTGACACATCCCAAGGGGGAATAAACTATAACATAATGATGATACAATAAAAAGATACAAGATTTAGATGTATCCTAAGCAAAGACACATGCAAGGGAGAGCTATAGGCCAAGATAAGATGATGATTTGATAAGATTGATGATAAGTGTGGCTTAAAGATATAGTTGATTACTATGATGATGGTGATGATAGAGAAGAAATTATAGGATTGAGTGACTAAAAGGACTGCATCAAATCAATAAGCCATAGTTTGATGACCCTAGAAAGGACACATGAAAGTGAATGATAGATGATAAATTAACCAATCAATTATGATAGATTATGGATGAATAAAATATGAATGTTATGACTTGTTGGGCCCAATCGATAGGTATAAGCAATTGACAAAAATATTTAGGGATGATTGTGAGAATGGTGATTGATCAACTGATTGATATTATAGCTCAAAGATTGGAATGATGCAAGACTTGAAGATTATGAAAGATGAGATAAATTTGATGAGGAAAGAGGAGATAGTGGTTGAGCTATCCTTGGGTACTAATTATGGCCAAGTGTTGCCTACATAGTCTAAAAAAACCTCAGGTTAATGTAGTTTTGACTAGAAGATGATGTTGATTAGTAATTAGAGGATATGATGCATATGATGAGATGAGGCTAAATATTAGATGTTAATTAGATGAGTTTAGAGGATTAGGTGAGAGATGGTAATAAGGATGATTAGAGGATTAGAAAATTGATGAGGATGAAGATGATCAAGCCATCATAATGTCATAAGGTTCATCATAGTTTAAGCAATATGATAAATATAACACTTTAAAAAATGCCCCGTGATATAAGGATGACCAAGAGGATGTTTTTCCATATTACATGAGCAAATATCAAACTCTACATCTTCAAGGGCACTTTTGGTGTCCTCATAGCATCCTTGTTCATTATTTAATAGATAAAAAGAGACATAGACAATCAAATATTTACATGATAAAAGCATGCAAATAAGACAAATAGAATAAACAAGTAACATGGACAAGTATCTAAATACAATGTCACAATGTCCTATATAATGATGAGATGAATGATTGGGTAATGGTTAGAATTAGGATTTGATTATGGACTGATAATAAATGTGGATTGGGGATAGATTAGTGACAATGATGAGGATTGACTAGTGGTTTAGATAAAGGTATGGACTTGGATGAGAGGCTAGTATTAGGATAAGGACATGAATGAGGATATGGATGTGAAAATTACCAAGGATTATTGAAAGACAAAACCTTGAAAGAGTCCAATATAGAAAAATATTAGGATATGATGGGATCAAATACCTTTCATACTAGTAAAAAAGTGATTTGATAGGTGCTAGGTATGAAGAGGCAATGATAAGGAAGGTGATGGGATCAATTACCTTTCATAATAGCAAAGAAGTGAGTTAATGGGTGATCGATATGAAAAGGCAACTAATAAGAAGTGATGGGTGTCAGATTAAATTCTTTGAAAAGGCTATTGATGTTGATAATACCTAGCCAAAAGGATGAGATTAAAGATATGAAGGGTTGGGTGACCACTTAGGATGGGATTTCAAGACTAAATTTAGTGTCCAAGGATGATGAATGAGAGACTATGAGGTGAATGGAAGATGGGAAACATAAGATGGGTTTTGTTTTAAGATTGTGGATAAGATGGTGGGGTTAGGCATAAGACAAGACATGATGGAATATTTTTAGATTTTTTCAAATTTTATGATTTTTAGGGTTTTTGACACATTTCAAAATTTTAAGGCTTTTTTTGAATATGTATGTACACTGTACAAATGAGGTTACTAGCAAAGGGAAAACCAAGTCTAGCAACTAGAATGAAGATGGATGGAATGATGGATGAGTGAAAAGAGAATGAAGATGATGCTAAAAAGGATATAAGGACCAAGGAAAGAATGGACTAGGGATTGCCAATGACCACATCATGAAGGAACCAAATGTTTTGTTGCTTAAGTGTCCATTAGAGGATATGCCAAGATGGTTCAGGAATAGTTCTCATGATACCTTCCATTCCTTATGAAGGCCAAGATGGGAAGGAATACAATATGATGGAAGATAATGTGTACGAATAATGGAATAGGGGATAAGATGGATAAGGATGACGTGGATGGTTTACATAGAAAAAATTGATGAGGTATGATATAAGTATAGATGGATTGATAAGGGATAGATATATTTTACCCCCAAGTGTTGAGGTACAATGTAGATAATTGATTATTTTACCATGATGCCAAAAAATATTTTTTATCATGGTACTTGACCAAGGTGCCATAAGATTGGTTTTCACCATTGGATGAATTATTTTTTATTTTGACTTTATTGGGCATCTTAATTTATTGGATGAAGGGTGAGTGGAAGATGCATGCATTATTATGATCTTCAGCCAAAACCTATTTTGGGGATGTGTGATGCTTTGATCATGCTACTAGATATATTAGGGTCTGTGTGACCTTTGTTGATGCTTGACGGAGACCCCTCCATATATATAGACTATGGGTCTTCATTTCCCCTAGGAAAGACAATGTTACTCGAGAAGGTGGTGTGAGGTATGGATTTGATAAGAACTTGATTTTGATGGATGATAGGATCAAGATAGGATTTTATGATGGGTGATGGAGGATGAAGACTAAAATTAATGATGAGATAGGGTGATGGGTGATGGAGGATTAATAATGGTAGTCACATACATCATTGGAGATGTAGAACATGCATCATTTGATTAGTGCCAACAGATAAAAGACTACAGGAGATCCAAGACACTTTGACTTTGTGGTTTATCTTTAATCTAATTATTTAAATTATTATCAACCATTTGGATATTTATTTTGACATTATTTTTATTTTTATACTTGATTTAACTTTGACTGCCCCCTAATACTTGACTTTGGGCTTCACCAAGGGAGATTGATAAATGATGATAATTTTGATTTTGATAGTCCCTTAGTGCCTAATATTGGGATTCACTAGGGGAATACATGTTTGGATGAGGCTGATGATTTGACTCTTCTTGACTTATGGGATAAAATATGATTTTATTATTATGATTGAATTTTTGAATATAGTCTTGGACCTTTGTATTTGTGGCACTTATTATATTACTAGAAGGTTCTAATTCTATATGGTCATTTTTATCCTAATCAAGGGAGGTGAATAAGTGATCATTAATAGGGAAAAAAGGTCCATAATGGATGAATTTGGTGTTGAGGTCATGATGATGTCAATGAGTAGTGACAGGGTAGCATAATCTTCATAGGGGTTTCTAGGAGACCTAGTTTTGACATTGGAGAAAATATCCTAGAGATTAGCAAAAGGATCACTAAGACTAGCCATAGTATCCAAAGTAGGATCATATTCACATTAAAAATCTTCCATATATAAATATTTCAATAACTATATTATGACTTCATCATCTTTATTAGGATATAAAGGTATGTTTGGTGATGTATTATAGGTATTTGGATTAGGAGTATCCTAAAAAATATAGGCATTATCAATATTTGTTGCAACATTAATGAGGGATGATGTTTTTGAGGAGGAATTTGATTCAAATATGGGTCTTAAACATGATCTTGATGAAGATAAGACTTGTGATGCTGACTTTATTGTAATGCTACCGATAGAAGATTTTTTAATCTATAATTAAACTCTCAATAAGGGGTATTTGATGTGATGGTGGAGAGGGACATGATGGATGGATGATAGGCCCATAGAAGGAGTAACAAGATATGGAAGGACCAGGCTTATGGGGAAGAGACTCATCTTTAATGGAGTATTTTTAAATATGGTGGGATCATGGGGGAGGGGTGAGATGTCTTGACCTTGGCTTGAAAGGGAATGGCTTGATCAGAAATGAAATTTTGGCATTCCTCTTCTTGTTCACCCAAGTATGGAGACTCATCTAGTTTATCATTGATTATTATGTCACCATGGTTGATGAGGTCTTGGAAAAAGTCTTATAAAGGAGGACATCAATTAATGATATGCCCCTAGATTTGGTGATATACATAATATTGATTAGTTTTATACTAGGAACTTAGGCTTAGTGGGATCAAGAAGTTAGATGGGTGGATATACCATCATGTTTGTGGTGACTAATTGTTTGAAAAGGGCTTCCAAGGACATAGGAAGAGGGGTATATGGACCCATTTCATTTTTTGACTTAGATGTGGAAGCATTGGGTTTTAGATCAGATGATTGTTGATGTGACTGGGTGGATAGATTGGTACTAGGCGAGGTGGCCAATATTAATTCCCTTTACTAGTAGAGGAAGGGTTAGATGATGATGGGTTATGACTAAGGGATAAAGGATTTAATTGAGACTCACATAAAGGGGTTTGGATAGGGGGAGAAATGAATTGAAGAAGATTAACACCTTCAAGAAGTGGAACACCCATCATAATAAATTGCAAGAGGATCTCATCCTTATCGATAAATATATATTGGTTGATAAAGGTAGGGTTTAGCTCCATGGTGATGGATGATAAAAGGTAGGCTAGGGATTAGGGATGGTTCTTTAAACAAAGTGGGTACAAATGACTGAGCTAGTATGATAATTGATGATGGAAATGAGGTGGACTAAATGTGATTAAGATGATAAGATGATATGAAAAGACAAAGGACTAGATCAAAACCTTAAACCAATTTTCTCAAGATGGGATGGGGTATGATTATGTGATGAAGGTGATAGGATAATAGGATAAGGAAAAGTAGGATGATAGGTGATGATGAAATTATTACGGATAATATGGGATAGGGATCATTTAGACCTATATATGACCTAGAGAGCTAACTAGGATAAGATAGGATGAGGTTAGGTTAGATGGGTGATGAAGACAAGGTCATGATAAGTGATGGGGTATATATTTAAGATAAGATGTGGATGATGAGGTATGATTGGGATATGTAGGTGATGGTAGGATGACCAATGATGGATTATATTAGGATAATATGTAATTAAGAGGATGTACAAGAGAAAAAAAGGATATACAAGATGGTGATCAAGGATAGGTGGATATAGTGGGGATTAGAAAGGGATGAGGGATGTGTAATGGGATGATGAAAAGGATGTTCAAGATAGGATAGCATAATGAAAAGGATATACAAAGCTAATATGTATAATGGTATGATGACTAAGATGATAGGATAAGGATGTATAAGACAAGACAAGGATATACAATATGGGTTGTGCAAAGACCTAGATAGGTGTGTATAGGTTTAGGTGAAGCCTAACTCAGCTCATAAACAACATGAGTTTAACATAACACACACCCAGTCAAATGACCCACAAACCTATGATTAGTAAAGTTAAGGGTGTGTAACGTGATGCCGATACCATCAAATGGCTTCGTCATTGAGGCTATAGTTTGGTGACCCATTAAGGAATCTATCAAACCCCTCTCAAACTTGCTCACACATTATGACTACTTCAAAGCCGATATTGACTCCTATAGTGATACACCTATTATAAATGAAGGCTCCTAATATAATTATACAAAAGGGTTTTTAGGTATATCCCCCTACATGAAGGTATAGTGGAGTCCAAGTCCATATAGGATGCTATTTGACTACCCTGTGTATTGAAACTTAACCACCCATCACTCCATAGAACTCTTTATGAGGATTTCCACTTAGGTGCACAATGACATCTCTCCTAATTTTTAGACTCCATTGAAACATAGAGTTTGGACTAGTGTTTGGTGGTGAAATCTATGGTCACTAGCCCCCTAGAAATAAAAAAGAAGGCTAGGGTTTATAAGGAACTTTTGATCCCCTAGGAATCACTGTAAGGATGCAAGGGGGAGAGCATACACCAAATGTAGCCCTTGGGATAAAAATAGGAAAATAAAAATATTGATTAACTAATTAAGATTAATTGTGATGTATATATAAGATAAAATACAAGAATTTACAAGACAAAGAGATGAAAATGATAATGATATATACAAGATAAAAAATATTTACAATATGATTCAAAAATAATTTTCAAATATTGCAAAAGGATTATTTGATAGGTAGCTTGCAAGTACATGGTTAGTAGTTCCAAGTGGCACTCAAAAAGATATAACCTACAAGACAAAGATTAGTAGTTTGATTACTAATCTTGAGGGGTAACCTGTAAGACAAAATGTTAGACCAAAAGATGATGTTATCAAGACAAAATAAAGATCTAGATTTACCCTATAGAAAATTAGATGTTAGTCCAATATGCCTTAATAAAAACACCCTAAAAAATCATGATTTGGCTCTATAATTTCTTTGGGGTGAGCGGGCCAAAACATGGGGGTCTAGAGGTAGCATCCCTAGTGGGGTTGAGGGGTAGCTCCCCTTGTAGGGTCAAGGGGCAAAACCCCTTGTGGGGTCTAAGGGAAGTGCCTCAGGTGTACTCCCTATTATAGTATAGGGTATGGTTGAGGGGTGGAGCCCCTAATGCCAAAGGAAATTTAGGACTTGTGGGAAGCCTAAAATGACTCAAAATTTACTAAAAATGCACTCAAAAGGAAAAATTTTAAGGCCAAAAATGAATTTAAAATCATAATTACACAATGCAAAATCACAACCAAAATGTATAAAATCATAACTAGGGGATCAAAATCACTAATAACGAGTTGTGATTTTGCAAAAGTTAGCTAACTGTGATGGTTAATCCTACAAAACTATGACTGTTAGACAAAATTGTGACTACAAGTAATAAAATCATGATTAACTATGAATTGAGAGTTACGATTTTATGATAAACTACAAAACTTATATATTTTGACTGTTTGATCCAAAAAAGATGCCTATACATGTTATAACATATGTCTAGATGTATATTTATGTTTATTTATAGGTAACTATGATAAACTAAAAAAAATGATTTTATGAATGCATCCAAAGTTTTATAAATAGATACTTAAGACATTTAATATAGATAAAATTATGATCAACTTAGAGAACAACAATATTATTTGGCATAACTCTACCCTATGAGAGTTAATAGTGAAAATGGAAAAAAAATATAGAATTAGGTTTAAATTACAAATTGACCACTATACTTACAATATTATGATTCTATAGGGCAATATTGCAATTTTGAAAATGTCAAAATCTATGGTTTTATGAAACACTAGGAAAAGGCTAAAGATAATGTTTTTGATTTTATTGTCATGTCCCCTTTTTAATTGACATGTTCTGAGTTCATGGTTAACCTATTATGCGACCTTCGTAGGCTAATAGGATGGATAGAGGGTCATAATGGAGCTTGGCTTGACTTTGATTCACAGGATTTCTACATTTGATTTCCATTCAAGTTATTTCAGACATATTTGGCCAGGGTACCTACTTTTTAGGGATATTTGATATGCAGCGGAGCGCCTTTATTATGGTATGGTTATGTGTGGAATCACTCCCTGATTCACTAGCTTCGATCGGTTCGTCGATCCGACATGTATTGAGGGAGATATTAATATTTTATTGATTTAATCAAATATTAATTATTTAGCCTATTTTTAATTAGAAACCCTAATTCTAATTTAAGAAACCCTAATTAGGGCAAGCATATCTTTTTGAGGGTATAAGGGTTTCTCATGGAGGCCATTGTTGATATGCTATTGATTATTGATATTGATTTTGAGAATTTCTTCTGTGAAGACTGAACCTAGGGTTCAAGGATTCCATTTGCATTGGAGAACGTTCCCTCTTCAGTGTGTGCAATTAAGAGGCTGTGGAATATCAGCTGATCTATTACCAAAGTGAGAGATAGCTTCATCCAAAAGTTATCATAGAATTTCAGGTTTGAGAGATAAATTCACACAAAAGTTATTACAGATATTCCAGGTATTTATTTATTCTTGTTTTGATTCAATAAATTATACAGCTAGAGATCTTCTGTGCTAGAAACGTATATTTCAGATCAGGGGTTGAAAATAGGGAAGTTGTGCTTAATTGGCAGCCGTACAAGTCCGTACAGGTCCATACTGATCAGCTCAGGAACCGACCTCGGCAGACAGAGGGTTTTCAGTGACCGACATCGGTCGACTGAAGACCGACGTCGGCAGAAAGCCGACCGATAGAGACCGACGTCGGTGAGATATCGACCGACGACGGTGACTGTGTGTCGACACAGAAGGCCCGAGACCTTCCAGAATTCAATTTTCAATTCCAGTTTTGATAAGCCAGGGGTTTTAAGACTGTATTTCATATTTATATGCATGAGAAAGGACTGCAATTGTAATAGTTTAAAAGGACAAGTGATAAGATTTGTAATTTGCTATTCAGAGACTATATTATTGTGATCATTATGAATTTATTCAACAGAAGTTATATCTTTGTTCAGAGTTTTTTGTGTTGCTATATTTCCTATTTTGGAGGGGATATTATAGTGGTATCAGAGCTAAATCCTACCAGCCTAAGGGTGTATAGATCTTATGCAGCCACAAGAGTTGGGACCACACAAGTATAACACACGTAGCCGAGCCTTGCTTGAAGGTACTCAGGTGTTAGATCAGCCACCGACCATCATGAGTGACAGATGTGAGGGCAGCCCACCCAGGGGCCATAGGTATGATGTTGATCAGGCCACCAGAGAATTTCAGCGTGCTATGATGACAAGCCAACAACAGATGGCTCAGACACTACAGGCACTTATGACCATGATAGAGAGAATGAACACACCTGATGGACAAAACGGGGACCAAAGAGATGACAGGAGTGCTACGGTTAATCAGAGGCCACAGCGGACTCACTCCAGAACAGCTGATAGACCTACACGTCCTACTTTTGTTCAAGAAGAACCAGAGGCACCAGTAGAGGAAGCAGGGAATAACCCATTTGCAGATGTTTACATGGCTGCAAATGATGAGTGGGACTTATTAACTCTTCATGTCCAAGAGAGGATGACCTTTGATCATTTTTTCAATCTTAGGAGAGAGCACTACAGATTGGTTAGACAGGACAAGAAGCCTAGAGTTCAATTCAGTGAGCTGCAGAAGGATACTGGTAAGCTTTCTTTGACTATTTTTGACGACAGCGGTAAGATGACAGCTCAAGCTTGGGTTCATAAGCTTGACACCTTTTTGGCATTGAGACCAATGTCAGAGATAGATGCCATCAAATACGCCACTTTGCACTTGGATGGAGTAGCACATGATTGGTGGTACCATGGTATGGTAACACTTCAGCATAATCAGGTAACAGAGTACCAGGACTTTGTGGATAGATTGGTTGAGCGGTTTGACAAGAAGGATCCTGAGGTTTACTTTCAAGATCTGGCACAGTTGAGACAAATAGGTAACTTGGAGTCCTTCATTGGTGAGTTTTAGAGATTGGCAGTCATGGTGCCCAATATTTCAGAGCGTAGATTGGTAGTTCTCTTCATAGAGGGATTGTCAGAGCCATTGAGAGGTTGGATCAAAGCCTTTGATCCTCCTTCTTTACAGGTAGCTATGAAGAAGGCATGGAGTATGGAGATGGCAGCCCCATCCAATAAATTTAACTCCAGGGGTGCTTCTTCGTCTAGAGACCATAAGCACTCCCACGGGGATACAGAGAGACCGGATTTTAACATAGATAAATCCGGGGTTAAAAATGATTCAAAAGCCAATCCGGTAGCACCACCTTTGGATCATGAGGTGGTTAATGATTTACGTAGGAAGAAGCTTTGCTTCTACTGCAAAGGACCATATGATATCCATCACGATTGTCCTTTGAGGCCTAAGGGCAAGGCGAATCGTATGATGTGGGTATACTATGAGGATTCTGATTCTGAGGATTTCGAGTAGCAAAACAGTTCTGAGGGGGCAGAGGCAGAGGCTTCAGCGCCTAATGCAGAAGTAGAGTTAGAGCTTCACATTCAAGAAGCACGCATATCCAGTATTCAGTCAGATGAGTTATTCAGGCTCCGTGGAGTTTTGGCAGGGCAGAAGGTTATCACCCTTCTTGATACAGGAGCCACACATAATTTCATAGATGCTAGATTTGTGGAGAAGTGTAGGCTCACTACCATAGACTTTGAGGGCATCAGTGTTAAGGTAGCCGATGGTCACACTCTTAAGTGTGAGCGTATGATTAGAGATCTCCCATTGCGCTTGAACAATTATGAGTTCAAGGCTGATTATTATGTGGTAAACATGGGGGATATTGACTTAGTCTTGGGTATGAAGTGGCTTCATTCATTTGAAGAAGTTACTCTTCAACTCAAGGACATGGAGGTTCTCTTTGATGTTGATGGGAAGACACACATTCTTAAGGTAATACGGGGCAGCAGCTTCAGATATATGTTTTTTCATCGGATGGAGGTACCTATACCACATGACATGATAGAGAGCGATGACGAGTGCACATTGGCACCAACACAGGAGAGGTATGAGGATGAGCTTGGTCTTGAGGTGACTTCAGTTCAGGAGTTGTCACATGTGGTGAGGACTCAACTTTCTGTTACAGCTGGGTCACAGGTTGATGATGATATGACTATTTCTAGTCTTCACTATCCAGTTTCAGATATTATTCAGGTAAGGAGTTTGCTTGCTAATTTTCATTTATGGATTGGATGTTGGAGTGCTTATCTTAGTACTAGAGATGATGTGACACCATTACATGAGAGTTGGGATGGACATGGCATGGGGGTCATGTTAATTGACAGTAGTGGAGATCAAAACTATATTTGGGATCCAGGTGGATTGATTGATTTGTCATTCAGTGATTGCTTGAGGGCAAGCAATTTCAGGAGGGGCGGATTGTCATGTCCCCTTTTTAATTGACATGTTATGAGTTCATGGTTAGCCTATTATGCGACCTTCGTAGGCTAATAGGATGGATAGAGGGTCATAATGGAGCTTGGCTTGACTTTGATTCACAGGATTTCTACATTTGATTTCCATTCAGGTTATTTCAGACATATTTGGCCAGGGCTCCTACTTTTTAGGGATATTTGATATGCAGTGGAGCGCCTTTATTATGGTATGGTTATGTGTGGAATCACTCCCTGATTCACTAGCTTCGATCGGTTCATCGATCCGACATGTATTGAGGGAGATATTAATATTTGATTGATTTAATCAAATATTAATTATTTAGCCTATTTTTAATTAGAAACCCTAATTCTAATTTAAGAGACCCTAATTAGGGCAAGCATATCTTTTTGAGGGTATAAGGGTTTCTCATGGAGGCCATTGTTGATATGCTATTGATTATTGATATTGATTTTGAGAATTTCTTCTATGAAGACTGAACCTAGGGTTCAAGGATTCCATTTGCATTGGAGAACGTTCCCTCTTCAGTGTGTGCAATTAAGAGGCTGTGGAATATCAGCTGATCTATTGCCAAAGTGAGAGATAGCTTCATCCAGAAGTTATCATAGAATTTCAGGTTTGAGAGATAACTTCACACAGAAGTTATTATAGATATTCCAGGTATTTATTTATTCTTGTTTTGATTCAATAAATTATACAGCTAGAGATCTTATGTGCTAGAAACGTATATTTCAGATCAGGGGTTGAAAACAGGGAAGTTGTGCTTAATTGGCGGCCGTACAAGTCCGTACAGGTCCATACTGATCAGCTCAGGAACCGACCTCGGCAGACAGAGGGTTTTCAGTGACCGACATCGGTCGACTGAAGACCGACGTCGGCAGAAAGCCGACCGATAGAGACCGACGTCGGTGAGATATCGACCGACGACGGTGACTGTGTGTCGACACAGAAGGCCCGAGACCTTCCAGAATTCAATTTTCAATTCCAGTTTTGATAAGCCAGGGGTTTTAAGACTGTATTTCATATTTATATGCATGAGAAAGGACTGCAATTGTAATAGTTTAAAAGGACAAGTGATAAGATTTGTAATTTGCTATTCAGAGACTATATTATTGTGATCATTATGAATTTATTCAACAGAAGTTATATCTTTGTTCAGAGTTTTTTGTGTTGCTATATTTCCTATTTTGGAGGGGATATTACATTTATCTTTGGTTGATTCCTCCTTGCCTTTCCTTCTTTCCTATTGCATCATAAAAACCACACAAAAAACTTGATAGAGAGAATAATTTGGGTTATAAGATGTGGTTATCAAAAAATTCTTCTCAAGAAACAAGATGTGAAATAGGGAATATGTGACTTTTGATGAAGTTTGCCCCCCTAAAATATAGATAGAGTCAGAATAATGCCTATAGATCAAAGGATAAATCATTATGGTTAGTTTTTAAAATAAAACCATAATATCATGAATCTGATAGGAAATATCATGATTATTATAATAAAGTCACAACTTATAAAGTTAAAGTTTTGTTGAAAGATAGAACCCTATAAAAATAAACCATTAGCAGTTTACAAAATTATGACTTGTATATAATAAGAATTGCATGATGTGCATGAATAAATTCTAGATTTAATATGATAGATCACACCTACACTTATGATTGGGGCACACACTTGTTATGAGAGTGCATGACCAATATGAGGATCCACTAGCCCTAATTAGGGGATCACTTGTATCATCTATCACAACACATCATGCTAGGTAGGGTTCCAAATCCTACAGCCTAATAGAATCACAAAATAACCATAAAAGAGTCCTATGGTTTCTATATTCACTTATGACAATAAATAAGAAAGTAAACTAATCTAATAACAAGAAAAGTAAACTAATCTAGTGCTCACCAAAGCTTATGGCATAAAACAAGGGGTTAGATGCAAAGCAGTCAAATACATGTATAGGGAAATTCAAATTAAGTATGAGTAACACCCTAATACATGGAATATTATCAATAATATTATTTGACCCAACACTTATGCTACTTCTATGTACTAAACTAGAGGAGAACAAAGTTAGAATATACTTACCTGATCATGAACCTGTTATGAGTCAATATCTCCCTTATCCAATGGGGATTCACAAGAGGTTTTTTTGGTTCATAAGGATTACATTTTTAGGCCAAAACATCTAAGACATATCCACAAGACTAATATTCTATAAATAATAAACCTAAGCTAAGACTCCTCAAGTAGAATGGTGGAAGAGTAGATTGTGAAGAAGTGCGAGTGAATAATAAATCTTGATTACATTCATATGGAAATGACTAAAATGACCTTGTATATATAAGAGTATATAACCCAAAAATCACTTAGATTTATTGGTTGTGCTAGGTCGACTAGGTCAACCTAGCATATTATCGGGCTAATGCCTAAAGTTTGTGCTAGGTTGACTAGATGGAAAATAGGCATAAAGAACTAAAGTGACCCAAGACTATGCTAGGTCGACCAAGTTGACCTAGCTTATTGAACAAGTAATAAAGGTACTTAACAAGGGAAAAAAGGATAGAAAGAGGAAAATACTAGAGAAATTTTCAAGGAAGGAGAGATAGCTTCGGGAAAGGTTTTAAGAGTTAAATGGATAGGGAATAATATGGTAATAAGGGACAACAATCTTGTGAAGCACCAAAGATCTACCCACATCTTTCTCAATGCACCCCTTAAGGCATGCACTCAGAGAGATTGAGTCATGATAGGTTCTTTCAAGATGTAAATCATCAGTAATCAATAAAAGTGTGAAAATATTATGTGTATACATATGCCCCATTCAAATCTCATCACATGTCACTAAGGTGTAATAGGGGATGGTGCTACAAGAAATAACATAAGGGCACACACAATGTTGGTGCTAAAAAAATTACTATATTTTAAAAAGCATAAAATAACTAAAAGTAAATGATAGAAAAGGAAACTAACTAAAAAGCAAATGATACGTACCTTGACTTAACTTTATTGTAGGATGTTTCTTAGCTATGTTTTAGTTTTGATTATGGAGATCATAGAGACTGCTTGAGACAAACCCAAAAATACAAAACTAAGGATCAAAAACAAACAAATGCAAGAAAATCCAAGATAACTGGTGCTATGTGAATAAGACGTACTTTAGAATTTGGCAAGCTAGGTGACAAGTGCTATGTTAGACCAAATAACCAAGTTAAACAAGAGTAAATTGGGTAAATGAAAATCCAAGGCTACTAAAGACTAAAAAACTCAAACAAGTAAACCTTAAGTAAGAAAAGGCAAACTCACCAAATCAAATCAAGGATACATGTCAAACAAGATGGTAAAGAGAGGATTCAAAAATAAAAAAGGTTAAACAACATTGATGAGTGAAAAGTAACAATCCACATCTCAATCATCAATGGAAAAATAGGATGCATAAAAGGCAAAACAACATGGTTGGGTGAGCATTAACAAGACACATCGCACATAACAATGGAAAAAGGGTGAAAACCTAGGTGTCTACAACAATAGAACAAAAAAATCAAGATAAATGAGAAAAAGAAAGACAATTAATTTTAGTAAATATATAGAACATGATGAAAATGATCCATAGTTTCTCAAACATGTTGTTGTGTGTCTAAAGATAGATTAAAATAAAACAAAGTAGTGTTAGCATGTTTTTAAGAAATGAATAAAAAGGAATTTAGAGAAGAGGTAAGATAGATTTGGAATCATAATTTGTCTATCAAGGTGGGAAATGAAATGGGGCAAAAGGGAGAATGAAGGAAAAACCAAGGTAGAGGAACTCTTTATCAAAGTCAAGACACTCAAATTTGGTTTGTCAAAACAAGAGGATAGCTGACCTTAAGGAATCTAAAGAACTTCTCTTAGTTACACAAGTCTTAGGTCAAAAATTGTGTATGTAGATCATCTTATGAAGGCTATATGCATAAAAATAAAAATTTACCTACCTCCTTATGACATGTTTCCTGCTCCTCAAGACCCCTTACAGAGCCATCAGTCTATACAAAAATTTTATACTTGCATGAGAAAGTAGGTAGCACTATATTTTTTTTTGAAATCCCCTATTCCAATCTATTGGCCTACTGCACCCCAAAGGATGTTAGCTCTATGTGAAGCTGACTATGGAGTTTAAGCTTTGATTGGAGATAGGAGATGTACTTGTAATCACATCTTTTCATGTGATTAGACTTTTAATATTTGTATGTTTCCTTTTAGATATCATTGTCTTTTGTTTTCAAATGACTAGATTTTAACTTTATTATTATTTTTTTAATAAGTTCCTCCTCCATATGGATTTGGAAGAAAAAACATGGCTGCTAAAGATGAATTTCATTTGAAAACTTTAGGACAAGGTTGCTAAGAGAGAGAAAATCAAAGAGCATAGGGTGTAAGAGTCTCATAAATCCAAGTGAAATAAAAGTGATATCTTAACTTCGACCTTGTTTTATCTAAATGTGGAGGTGAAAAAAAAGGGTAAATAAAGAGGAAAATGACACATGTAACAAATTTTAATTTATTCAAATTGTAAAAAATGTGAAAAAGAGCAAAAAGGAATACAATGATATCAAAGGTGTGATTCCTTATCATAAGACTTCAGGAAGTGAAGGAAAATATGCTAACATAGATTGCTTATAGATTCCATCTAGAAAAAGAAGCAAAAGCTAATGTCTAAATAAAAAGGATCACAAAGAGCATGAAAATAAAGGTAATTATGAGGAGGGCCAGGTTTTATCCATGGTCTTACCAAGAAACTCATAAAAGAGAGACCCATGAGGGTGCTAATAAGTGAAAAGTGAGGGATACTTTATATAAAACATCTCATAAAGAAAACCCAAAGGATGCCAAAATAGTATTGGAAAATAGTAAAATAATGAAAAAGAAGAAATGAGAAATAAAAAGAATGGTCATTTTATGAGGAGTATTGAGTTTTATCCGTGGTCTTACCATGTAACTCATAAAACAAAATCCCAAGAGGATGCCAAAACAACACTGGCAAGCAAAAGGAATGAAAATAAGATAAAAATACGGTGGTTTTGTGAGGGATGCTAGGTCCTATCCATGATCTTAAAAAGCAACTCAAAAAATAAAATCCCAAGGGGCACCAAATGAAAATTGCTAAATAAAAGGAAAATGAAAATAAGATAATGAAGACTATGGTACATCAAGAAACCAAAATACCAAAATGGAGGACTAAAGGTTTGAAAAGAAATAAAATGAAGACTATGGTACATAAAGAAACCAAAAGACCAAAAAGGAGTACTAAAGGTTTGAAAAGGAAGAAAATTTATGCATAGGGAGAGACCCATGCTAAAGTAACCTACAAAAATATGTTAGATATATATAAAGAGAGAAAGCATGAAAAGAAGGGAAATGATTAAGCAAAGTATTTTTTAAGGAATTGAGTATTGGTGGGCTCTTTAAAAACATGGCCTTCATTGGTTTGAAGGTGATAAGTATTGGGACCAAGAACATATTTAACTAAGTAAAGGCCCCATAATTTTTGGGTGTACTTACCTTCCTTTTTATAGGTATAATCTAATTTAAGGATAAGATCACCAACTTAAAATGTGTGGTTTTTAACACATTTATTATGTTTTCTGGTGATGTGAGCCTTGTATTGGCGATTATGATGCCTAGTAAAAATATGATGTTCATCAAGCAAATAAAGAACATGAACGTGAGCCTCACATAATTCTTCATTGAGAATGATGCCATGAAGAGATATGCAAATACAAGGAAGCTCAACTTCAAGAGGAAAAACTAACTCAGAACCATAGACTGGAGAGAATGGAGTTGCCCTAGTGGTAGTACAAATACTAGTCTGATAGGGCCAATGTGCAAGATAAAGATGAAGATGCCAACTCATGTAGGTTTCATGAATTGTCTTTCAAATAATTTTATTAGTGGCCTAAATGACCATTAGATTGTGGATGATAAGGAGTGGAAAACTTGTGATTGATTTTGAATTTGGTGTGAAATTGTTTAACAAGTTTATTTTTGAAATTACCACCATTGTAAAAAATGATGGTGTGAGGAACACCAAAGCAACAAATAATTTAGTTAAGAATGAATTTAGATATAGTAGGAATGGTAACATTAGTAAGGGGCATGGATTAAACCCACTTGGTAAAGTACTCAGTGGTAGTGATGATGAAAATGTGCCCATCTTGGGAATGAGGAAGCTTACTAATGAGATTGAATATGCATGTGGAAAATGGCCAAGGAGATTTGATAACTTGAAGTTTGAATAGTAGTGAATGAATGAGATCATCATGAAGGTGACAAAGATTACACTTTTTAGCATATTCAATAGCATCCTTTTCTAGAGTAGGCCAATAGTAACCCATACGTAGGCATTTGCAAGCTATATAATCAATAAGAGGAGGATTGATAAGAGGCACATAACCCTCAGGTTATAAGTTATGACCTATAGAAATGGTATGTACATCCCAATTGAAAGCATGAATTTGAGCTAAGATATTTTGGTAATGTAAGACATCCAAGTCTCTAAATTGAGTTTGGGTCATGATATAGTTGTCATCATATGTGAAAGAAATTATGCATGATTGGGATTTAGGAGGATCTTCAAATTATGAAATCCCAAGATTACTGAGCATTTGAGGAGTCATTATGAGAGGGTCTTGAAACAACTTGGACACTCCAAATTCATTGAAATCAAAAGCATCTTCAGGTAAAGATGGGTCTTGAGCATTGCATGGAGGGGGAAGATCAGTAATCTCATCCATGAGAGGAATGGTACAATCTCTAGGTAAGAGGGAAGGTGAAATCCATTCTAAAATATATGAAGGCAATTTATTAGTATTACAAGTGTGTTGTAATTCATTGGGCTCATCATCATCAAAATTCATAAAAGTAACTTGTAAATCAAGATTCATATTGATGATCTCAAGCAGAAGAGCACTATTGATTTTAAGAATCTTGGGAACATGATATTGTGATTTAGGATTAGGTAATTGGATACTCCATGGGTTGGGATTGGCTTCATGCTTATAACATTATCCATTGTGTATAAATTTAATACATTGACTATTGGAAGAAGTAGTGGCCCTCATTTGATGAGTCCATGGATGATCAAGGAGTATGTTATATGATAAAGGAAGATCAATAACCATGAGTTTAGTTCACACAGGCTTAGGACCAATGATTAAGGGAAGCCATATACAACTAAGTGTCTTTTGATTAGTCTTATCAAAACCATGGCAAGTAAGATGGGTTTGTTTAAGATGAATTTTGTTATAGCCAAGTTGTTGTAAAAGTCATAAAGAATTCACATTAATACTAGGACCTTATTCAACTAGAAATTTTTGAATAAGGGTGGTATTAATGGTTATCTTGATGAAAATATGTGGATCATCAGTGAGAAAGAAGATTTCATCAATAATCATGTCTTCTTTAAGGAATTCAATGGAAGGTTTGGAATAAAGACACATAGATTCAATGGTATTAATGTTTGCTAGTTGAGAATCAATAGAAGGTGGTTCTTCATCTAATGAAGATGGGGCTTCAATCTCTTAGAGTTGTTACATAAGGAATTTACAATGATAAGGTGAAGTGTGAACCAAATCCATGATAGGAATTTTACATGGCATAGAGTTAAGTTCTTCTAGGAAATTGCAATGAGATTTAGAAGAGGAACCATGAGGTTTAGAAAAAGGAAAATTAGAATTTAGAGGAATACATGTGGTTGGAGGATCAGAAGGAGGAATTTTTTCCTCAGGTATTTCTAAATCAATATTGATAGTGGTAGTATCTTTCATCAATTGTTCTTCTAAAGAAGGTTTCTTAGGCTTGGTCATAGGATCTTTATGTGTTGGCTTCCTATGATAATTAACCTTAGCTGTATTGACATATTGAGAGTTGTTAAGGTATTGATCATAATTAACATCAATTACACAAAGATCCTTGGAAGTTGATGGGTTATGGGAAGAAGATTTTTTATTATTATTAGATGTAGAGGCTTTATAAGGTTGTCTTTTTTTTAAAGTGTTAGTGTATTCTTGATGATAGTGCTTAATCATGGTTTCATGATCTAATGAGTCACCAATCATGTATGAAATAACACATTTAGAAAGACCTCTACAAGACTCGTTAGAATTTCCAATATCGGCATGAAAACAAAAAAAGAGATTGGGATCATATCATTTAGGAGGATCATTAGGATATATAAAAGGTTTTAAAAGAGGTAAAAATTGCCTCATTTGATGAACCAAAAGAGGCATGTGAGACAATGAATGAACATCATTTTTGGCAACACTAGGTTTGGTTTGAGAAGTGTTACTAGTGATAGCATTAGATGTTTGGAAATATCCTTTAAGGATTTTAGAGTTAGGTTCGAATTGCTTCATAATAAAATCTTGCCGTTTAGCTTGGTCAAGAGCTTTATTAAGATTTTGAGGAGCAAAGGTTCAAACTTTATATTGAATAGTAGTGTTTAAAGCTATGATAAAGAGTTTGAATAGGTTATCATCAGACATATTATGATCAAATTTATGAGATAGGGATTTCCATATTTTAATAAAGTCATGAGTTGATTCATTAGGAGTTTTTTTAGCATTGATGAAATGGCTAAGATAGTTTTTAGGAAGATCATTATATTGAAACTCTTTAACTAAAGGATTAACCAAATATTCAAGTTGCCAAATAGAATGTTGAGGTAATTGATTTTACCATTCTAATACATCACTAGTGAAAGTTTTGACTAAGAGTTAGTAGTGGCAAATGTATTAGTTTGGATCCACTCTTTGTATATATTACCAAAGGCTTTAAGAAATGAGGTGGGGTCTTTAATCTCATCATATTTAAAAGATGGTGATATGTTATCAATGTCAATAGGTACAATGAAGGGAACTAAAGGCTCATTTTGGATAGTTTGAAGCATTTTTTAATTCATTATTGGTTGATGAATAATTTTACCTGAGGCATCTCTAAGAGGAGAAGGAATGTAATAAGGATTAGCTTGAGGACTCATGATTGGAGGTTGATTAGCCACATTGATCAAATGTTGTTGAAGTTGCATCATTTGATTGGTAATAGACTTTTACATAATGTTAATTTGTTGAGTCACTTGGGATAATAATTGAGTTTTAATAGGTAGAGGGTTGGTGTTATAAAAAATATTTCCCACATTAGTGTTGAAGGGAATATTAGAAGAAGAGTTATCAGTGGGATTATTAAATAAATTTGAATCAATCACTCCCACATTAGTTTGAATATATTGAGAAGGTTCATGGTAGGTGCAGAAAGGATTGGATCCATCAACCTCATCTTGAGGTGTTATTTGAACCATGTTGCAATTTGTAGATGGAGGAGAAGAGGTGCCCCAAGAGTGATGGTGCTCTTGGGAGGTATAGAAAGGGAGAAATGAACACCCCATATAGGAACTAAATGGATTAAGACTATCCAAAAAGTTTCAGATAGGGCACCTCATTTTGATCAATGAGAAATGAATAAGATGTAGATCAAAAAGGATGAAGCACCAAGCTAAAATGCAAGGGAAGCAAGAAACAAATCTAGGTCAACTAGGTTGACCTAGTGGAAAAAATTGACCTATAGACTATGTTAGGTCAACTAAGTCAACCTAGTGCAGTGAATAAAAGCATCCAAAATAGTTTGGGATAGTGCATAGTTGAGTTGGTTGATGTAGAACAAAAGATAGGGAGAGGGAAATGATTGCTAATAAGATGGGAAATAAAATAAGGTATGCTTGTAGCTATTCTAGAAAAGAAGATACTAAAATGAAATAAATAGTCAATTAAATTAACACTAGTTAATTCAATTGGTATACATAAACATTTTTAAATTTTGAAATAAAAGTACAAAGTAGAGTAGAGATGGAGAAATAGAAACTAACTTTGGTGTTTTGGAGAGAATTGGCCTAGGTTTGGGAACTGGGTCGAGCTAGTCGACCAAGTGAGACAGGAACCTATTGAAAAATATGAAAAAGTGTTCTAAGTCAACTTGGTTGACCTAGTAGACTAAATTAGATGTTTATAAATGTGATAATTCAAGTTGGATGACCTAGTTAATGAGACTATAAATCTAGAGGTCTTGAATCTAGAACCTGTATTATGAATCCTGAACAAGAATCTACTACAAAGTGGTTGGAACTATGTTAGGTCAACCTGGTCAACCTAATAGGATAAATATACAGTCTATAAATTGTTAGAAACTTGTGTTAGTTCAATTTGGTTGATCTAGTTGCATGTTCTTACACAGAGAAAATAAGTTGGGTTGATAGAATTAAGCCATCAAGTCAAAAAATATGATAGAAAAGATGACAAAATGAATACAAATAAGTGAAAGAAACCTTATATGAGTTTCATTCATGTTAGGTTCACTAGAATGTAATGAATTTGAATCCAAAGTCAAGTTAATGCTAAATAGGAAAGGAAACAAAAATGGAAACGTGAAGACAATCTAACTAGTGGTGGGATAGGATTAACATTGGGGTCACCAGAATGTAATGAAGGTGAAGCCAAGGTGAATCTAATGCTAAAGAAGAAAGGAAACAAACATGTAAATGTGAAGATAATCCAACCAATGGTGGGATAGGATTCATGTTAGGTTCACTAGAATATATGTAATCAAAATTTCATGGTGTGCATGAATAAATCCTAGATCAGATAAGATAGATCACACCTACACTTCTAATTGGGGCACACACTTGTTAAGTGAGAACATGATCAATATGAGGATCCACTAGACCTGATTAGGGGATTACTTATATCATCTATCATAACACATCATGCTAGGTAGGGTTCTAAGGCCTAAAATCTAACATAATCACACAATAACCCTAAAAGAGTCATATGGTTTCTATATTCACTTATGATAATAAACAAGAAAGTAAACTAATATATTAACAAGAAAAGTAAACTAATCTAGTGTTCACCAAAGCTTGTGGCAAAAAGTAAGGGGTTAGATGCAAATAAATCAAATACATGTATAGGGAAATTCAAATAAAGAAAGTATGAGTAACACACTAATACATGGAATATGAGGAGTAATATTATTCGATCCAACACTTATGATTATTATATATACTAAAGAGAGGAGAACAAAGCTATAATATACTTACCCGAATGTGAACACGTCATGACTCAATATCTCCCTTGGCCAATGGGTCTTCACAAGAGGTTGTTGTGGTTTGTAAGGATCACTTTATTAGGATAGAGCATCTAAGACCTATCCATAAGACTAATATTCTACAAATAAGAAACCTAAGCTAATAATCCTCAACAAGTATAATGGTGAAGAGAAAATTGTGAAAAAGCATGAGCAAATAATAACTCCTGATTACATTCATATGGAAATGACCAAAATGACCTAGTATATATAGGAGTATCTAACCTAAAAATAACTTACACATGTCAATTATGATAGGTTGATTGGGTTTACCTATCACATTCTTGAGCTAATGCCTAAATTTTGTGCTAGGCTAACTAGATGGAAAACTAGGCTTAAAGAGCTAAAGTGACCCTTGACTATGTTAGGTCAACCAAGTCAACCTAGCTTACCTAAATAATTAAAAAGGGTATTAAGCAAGGTAATGAAGGATATAAAGAGGAAAATACTAGATTAATGTGAAATGAAGGAGAGATATCTTAGGGAAAGGTTTTAGGAGTTGAATGGATAGGGAATAATATGGCAATAATGGACAACAATCCTGTGAAGCACCAAAGGTATGCCCACCCCTTTCCTAGTGCACCCCTTAAGTCATGCACTCAGAGAGATTGAGTCATGATGGGTTCTTGTAATATGTAAAGCATCAATAATTGATAAAAGTGTGAAAATATTATGTGTATACATGACTCACTTTACAAAATATCTACTCTCTATGCAAAGTTATGAGTCATGAATTATGATTTTATCAAGGGTCAAAACCTATCATGGTTAGCTAAACTATTAGTGGTCAATTCACATGGTTAAGACAAAATCATGACCTTAGATATAAAATCATGACTAAAAATTCATAAATACCAGTGCAAAGCCATAAATCCTACTTGTAAATGTAAAATTTTCAAAATTTTGACTTCGATCTTGTCTAATTAGATCTGTAGACTACTAACAACAATTCTTGGATGCAAAATGATTAGATTGGGAGGGATTTTCCTATCATGGTTGACAAAATGAATATGATTTTTTATCTCTATAGATTAAATCATGCAATTTAATTAGCCCAAATAACCAACTACCTAATTAAAGTGATAGAGCTATAAGACCAAATGCAATGGATGAATAAAACCAATTCAAAACAACATTAGAATCCTAAAGCTAAGTGCTCTACACCATGATTAAAAAAAAGAAAAATAAAAAGAGATTGAGATTGGATTGATATACCTTGACTTAGATTTATGACATTGTGATGTTGTTTGATCAATTATTATTGGATGGATGCTTGAGATTAGTTTGGCATGGATTTTCTATGAAGCTTGGAGATGATCTTCCATGAAGTAATGGACTGCTTTAAATAGATTTTGGATGGAGAGATATATGGATGAGATTTGAATTTGGTTGAATGAGATTGATGGTGGCTAATAAAAAATAATATAAAATTCCTTGGAAGCCTGGTGGAGAATAAAAAGGAATATAAAATTCCTTGAAAGCCTCTAGATTTAGAGGCTTTGAGAGAGGAGGGGTGAGAATAGTTAAGGTTCTATATTTGGAGGGTTTTATAATCCTTATTAAGGTTGATTATTAGAGGGAGGTTAGGTGAGTGTTAGTTGGTATTAGAAGGTGATTAGGGACTAGGGGTGTAGGAAGGCTTAGGCATAGGCTAGTGTAGGTGGGTAGGTGGGTCATAGGAATTTAAAAGTCCCAAATAATAGGTAAGTGGGATTAGGATGGGATAATGGGGATTGAGGAAAATTAATGAAGAAGTGTGGTAGGATTAATGTTAGTCAATAAAGAGGAATGAAAGGAATGTTAGATAAATGATTAAAAAGGGCTGATATTAAGATAGGATTAATTAGAATAAATGAGGTAAGTGCAATTAGTGTCAACTAATAATAGTATTAATGACATTAAATGAAGTGAGTAGATTTAGATGCATACACTATGAAGTACTTCATACAGTCAAATAAAGTAGTCATAACTCTATGGAAACAATAATTCTTATAAAAATAGTTAGATGTAACCAAAACAAGTCTCATCACACATGAAAAATATAATAATCCAACCTAGCGTTTGAATGCATGCATTCATTGAGCATAATTATTTAATATAGTTTATAATCCACCCATGGAAATAAAACCATAATAATACACCCCTATGTACATGTATACACTATTAGGTTTATTAACACCTATATTTCTCATTAAGTATACCATAACGTATTTTAATGTTGCATTTACACCACATGTTTTGACTCACAAGTTATATATAATAAACAACTCGTACTTATCAAATGAAGACTTAATTGAGTTTTCTATCCTTCCCATGCCTCATTAAACACTTGAAGGATTCTTGATATATTAACCACAAATAATACCTATAGTTATCAATATTCCCAAATGAGATTTTAGTGAGATTATTCAACTATTTAGATATCAAATAGATTTACTATGTTTTAAAATGTAACAATCATACTTAGTCAATTTTGAGGCTTCTATATAAGTCTATAAATACTTAAGTTAAAAGTTCATTAATATAGGTCTGCCTATACAAGAAATCTTCACTTCTAATTATTATATATTTATTTGTTTATTGTTTGGGTTCACTTGTAAATCGACCCATTAATGTAAATAACCATACTTTAAATTTTATAAAAGCTTTCCCCTAATTAGTGTTAGATACTAATTAGTATACTTATATAGTCCATTATTTATAATTAATCATCAATCCTCTTGTATAAGCTCAATAAACTAAGTGCTAAGTTTCCAATAAAACAATTGTCCAAAAATGAAAGATATACACCTCTAAATAGGTGATGGCTCAACCAAAAATCTTTGTATTGAAAAACTAGTATAAATCAATAAATAACACAGGGTATGTAATAAAATATAAATAAACTCAATAACTATTTCTAGAGATGGAAAATTATACATCGACCCCTCATATATTTAAAGGAGACTGAGAATAAGAGGTTCAACACCTTGTTATACAATATATGGGATGCTAAAAAGATATAGGATGATACCATTTTTCTGGTAGCTGGAAATTATGAAGACTCCACACACACACACACACACACACACACACACACACACACACACACACATATAATCAATTACTCAATTATAAACTAGGAATTAAATATTTAAAGTGACGCTAATGGTTTAAATATTTAACAATACTCTCATATAAAATACATAGGCTATGAATCTACTTCAATGATGCCAAGGTATATTATTTTATGTAGGTTATGAATTCAATAATTATAGAGACACAAATTATAAATATATTTATATAATTCTAATTCAATACTAGAAAATGAAACATGAAAGCTATGTCTATATAAGGTTTTAGAGTAAGTTGACACCTATGTATTTTGCTAAATAAAGTGTTTTAGATATAAGTATTTACTCTTTTAGAGTGCATCGATGCTTACCAAGGGATTTATGAATAATTTCCAATATTTTAAATATATTTTAAATGAGAGCATATTGTAGACACCTAAAACTGACCACTGATAACCTCCAACCAAGCTTTTGACCAATTCTTACCAAAATGCACAATTTGGCCTAAAAACAATAAAGTGCATTGAAAGAGTTGAAATTGATATATTCAAGTGACAATTTTGGTCAAAGTATCATTAAATGGGGAAATACAATTTATGGTCCAACTAACTTTGATCAGATCATTTCAAGTCAAAATGCCAATTTTGTACTTGGGTGCTCTGGATTGCTCTTTTCTATCAAATCTATTATACAAGACATGTGCCTTTGTTATTTTATATTAAAAACATACTAAATGAGATAATGAATCCAATACATCTAACATCAACTTCCAATTCCAATCCAGTCAAATTTCAAGCCAATAAAAGGACTTTCTGACCAATTTGATTAGTTTGTGCACAAATTGACAAGGTTTTACACCAAATTGCCTAAACAGGCTTAAGGCTAATTAAACCAAATCAGGATCTTAAGTTAATTTTCCTTGGATATTTTTGAATATTTATTTTTAGATTTGAATTTTTAATATTTGCATCATCAAAGTGACATCATTTCTTGGGAAGATAGCCCTAGGCCATAAATACCACAAATATCAAGATTCATGCCTCTTATGCCTCATTAAGACCCTCCATGCCTAGTTAATGCCCCTCTATCCCAAATATTGATGAGCCTATTTATTAATTTTAGTTATATAATTGAATTAATCCTTAGCCACATATATCCATCTTGAGATGGATGGTTCAGGTTGATTCTAGCCATTTGTAAAAATCTATAAATAGGAGGCCTTGCCTATTGAATTTTAAGCTATTTTGGTGCAAAGTTATTATGCTAAAATATCTTTAAGAAGATATCATAATCAAAAGTTTTCATGCCCAAATGCATTTGAAATATTCATGAAATTAATATTATAATGCCAAAATATTGAGCCAAACCCAAGCCAAGATAAAGCCACACAAGGTGCCAAGGAGAGATGGAGATAGCCAAGCCTCCCTTGATGTAGACTTCATGAGCACAAAACCAAACAAGCCACTACAACAAACATTTTAGAGCATCCACGAAAGGTGAAAGAAATTTTCTTTTGCATTTTAGTTGTTCTTTCTATTTTTTTTGTTAACTAAGCTCCCCCTTTGATATAGGCTTAGGATGTTAACAAGTTTAGTGTGTTTTTGATTGATTTGGTTTATTCACTAACACAATACTAATATCCCCCTATTAAAATCCTATGTTCACAAATGGCATGTCTAGTGGGACCTAGCCTCACAAATTTGGTCACAAAGCTCTTTCAAGGAACTACTTAATTCTTTTCAATGTAGGATCTTGGAGTGAGAGGGCCAAAAAGAGTGAAATTTTAAGTTAAATTTCCATTTTTCTAATAACATTTTTATTTTTAGAAAACTCATTTTTTCTCTCTATTATGATATCTCTACTCACATAGTAGCAATTTTTTGTGAATGAAATCACTATTTTTGAAACAATTATTTTGTAGACTTGACTATTTATATCATTCTTTTGGGTAGTGATTTCATTATGTTGGGCAGCGATTTTGCACAACAGTGATTTTCTCATGTAAATAGTGTTTTTGTGTTTGTTATGTTTTCTATCTAGTAAATAGAAATTTTATTTTATAATAGAAATATCATCACCTAAGTAGCGATATCATTACCTGAGTAATAATATCATCTTATTGGGTAGCGATATCATTCTTTTAGGTAGAAATTTTACTAATCTGGGTAGTGATATTGTTCTTTTGGGTAGCCATTTCACTAATCTAGGAAGTGATATCATTATTTTAGGTATCAAGTTCATTAATCCATGTAGTGATTTCATAAGTAAATAATGATATTTTGTTTTCTATCAGATCTAACCTATAATAGTGATATTGTTGTCTGAAATTTTGATTTTACAGGAAAACAACATTGTTGATAATGTACTAGTAGGATTGTAACAGAGAGTTGAAATTTTTAATCTTGTTTGCTCAAATGCTTAAGTGATTCAAAGTAAGCCCTTATAATTGTGTTTTTTCAAGTTAAGGGGTAGTTTGGAAGTTGGTTTGAATGCTTTTGACTAACCAAACATACTCTCATTTAGGTTTAAAATGAGCATGCTTAATTTCATATATTTGAATTACTGATTAAAATGAACCTAATATTTGGTTGTCTTAGATACATTTCATTTAGTACTTAAAACACATCATAACTCTTGCAACATTTTCAATTTGTTTTTTTAATCATGAATCTAGGCTAAGTCTTAAATCTTTAATTTAGGCTTAAAATGAACCTAATCA